>JABMCL010002708.1:177500-240000 GCA_018857735.1 Alviniconcha marisindica | reverse complement strand
TGCGTGCGTGCGTGCGTGCGGCGTGTGTGTGTGTGTGTGTGTGTGTGTGTGTGTGTGTGTGTGTGTGTGTGTGTGTATGTGTATGTGTGTGAGTGTATGTGGTGTGTGTGTGTGTGTGTGTGTGTGTGTGTGTGTGTGTGTGTGTGTGTGTGTGTGTCTGTGTGTGTGTGGTGTGTGTGTGTGTGTGTGTGTGTGTGTGTGGTGTGTGTGTGTGTGTGTGTTGTGTGTGTGTGTGTGTGTGTGTGTGTGTGTGTGTGTGTGTGTGTGTGTGTGTGTTGTTGTTGTTGTTGTTGTTCTTGCTGCTGCTGCTGCTGCTACTGCTGCTGCTGCTGCTGCTGTTACTGTTGTTTTTGTTTTGTTTGTTTGTTTGTTCGTTGTTGTTATTATTGTTGTTTTGATGCTGCTGGGTTGTTGTTGTTGGTTGGTTGTTTCCGTTTGTTGTTCTTGTTGTTGTTGTTTTGGTGGGTTAATGTTTATTTTTATGACTCTGTCGCTATAATAGATCAACTGTTGATTTTGATTGCAGTGTGCTCGACGCGGTGATTCCTGTGAACGCAGACAGTGCTGTCACAACCTCCGCTGTCAGAAGATCCACGGCAGGCGTGTGTGCACACAGCAACATTAATGAAGGTCCGTACCCTGATTCACAACTGCCCTACCGCTTGTCCTCTTTCGCCAGCAACACGAGGCGACCCTAAACATTTTATGTGCGGCTTTTGGCATTTAATAATAATAATAATAATAACGAGAAGAAGAAGAAGATAAATAATAATAATAATAATAATAATAATAATAGTGGGGTCTTTCAGCTCCCTTCGTTGTGTGAGTCCTATGTTCGTGTGTTTCATAACCAAGGTAAACCGACTGATGTCGAAACACAATATCTGATATACGTAAAGTGCCTCCTGCCCTTCCCAATACACACACGTATACACACACACACGCGCGCCCACACACACACACACACACACACACACACACACACACACACACACACACACACACACACACACACACACACACACACACACACACACACACACACACACACACACACACACACACACACACACACACACACACACACGTGCGCGCGCGCGCGGAGGCATTCTAATACCACTTATGTAAGATCCAAACACATAGAAGGTTCAAAATAATGCTATTTATTAGAACAAAAAACACCATGCTAATTTTCGGGGTAATCCCCTTCATCAAGCTACAAAACGACACTTAAAAACCAATTAAACGGTTAAAAAAAAACACACCAAAAAACCGATGAAGAATGAGATGGAGAGCTAATCCACTTACCTTTCTGGAGCTGAGCTATGTCCGGTGCTTGGAATAATTTGAACCTTTTATGTGTTTGGATCTTGTGTTTAGAACGCTAGCAATCATTCTTGATTCAGATTTTTATCACTTATGTGAAATATAGATAGATAGATAGATAGATAGATAGATAGATAGATAGATAGATAGATAGATAGATAGTAGATAGATAGATAGACAGACAGACAGACAGATAGATAGATAGATAGAGGAAGAAGAAGATGAAGCAGTACTTGACGATCGACATACCGGTTTGTTGCAGTACAAGCGCTTAGACGGCTAAATGCGGGCCACACAACAGGCATCGCTGTCTTTTATGCGGTAAACCATGCAGTACGTGCTTGCAGCTTGGATGCCGGCCTTAACCACAGTTCCACCTCAGTCGATGCCGGAGACGTGACGTTGCGAAGCGAGACGTGTGGAGCTGACTGTTGCCGATCTCGGGCCCTTATTCAAACAATGTCCACAAAGTTATTGTTGTCGGGAGCGGCGGTGTATCGGTTTATCGGTCAAGTTCAAAACAAAACATTTTGCTAAGAGCAGTGACGGTGGTCTTGTGTGCACTTTCAGTTCTTGGATTTGTAGGAGGAGGAGGAGGAGGAGGATAATGTGTACTGTGAGGCCTAACCCGTGTTCTGAAAACCCGGGTGCCTGCAGAAGAGCGCGGCCGCCGGGAAGGAGTGTAAAAGGAGTGTAAAGAAACAAAACACATGGGTACACCTCAGTACAAATCACACATCAAGAATCAAGAATATTTAATCGTTCCATGTAAAAACAGGAAATTTTAAGGAATGAGTGAACAACTGCTGGTGAGGTTACCACCAGCTGTTTTTCACTCATTCCATAAAATAGATAACCACGCTGAACCAACACCAGTCTATTCATAGATAACCACGCTGAACCAACATCAGTCTATTCATAGATAACCACGCTGAACCAACACCAGTCTATTTATAGATAACCACGATGAACCATCACCAATCTATTCATAGATAACCACGATGAACCAACACCAATCTATTCATAGATAACCACGATGAACCAACACCAATCTTTTCATAACCACGCTGAACCAACACCAGTCTATTATATATAACCACGCTGAACAAACACCAGTCTATTCCTAGATAACCACGCTGAACCATCACCAATCTATTCATAGATAACCACGATGAACCAACACCAATCTATTCATAGATAACCACGATGAACCAACACCAATCTATTCATAGATAACCACGATGAACCAACACCAATCTTTTCATAACCACGCTGAACCAACACCAGTCTATTCATATATAACCACGCTGAACAAACACCAGTCTATTCCTAGATAACCACGCTGAACCATCACCAATCTATTCCCACATGGTTCAGGAGCTGTGTGAGAGTCGAGGTGGACGTCCTGGACTGTCCGTCCTAACGAGCCTTCTGGTTTCCGTGGACGTAAAGATTTATTGCACCGTGCTTCGGCATTGGTCACAACTTGTCCCTAATATGTCAACTGACATCTGAGGACATAAAGCATCACTTCATCATCACCAATCTATTCATAGATAACCACGATGAACCAACACCAATCTATTCATAGATAACCACGATGAACCAACACCAATCTATTCATAGATAACCACGATGAACCAACACCAATCTTTTCATAACCACGCTGAACCAACACCAGTCTATTCATAGATAACCACGCTAAGTCAGTATTCAGACCCCGACAATGTTGTCTGTATTCAGTGGAAAGAAATTAGACAGAATCAACAGCAGTAAACAATGAGGCAAAATAAATACAGAATCAGGACAAAATGAGCACCGGATGTTTAGCAAGCAAACGTGCGTTTGAAGCCAGCCTACGTGTGCTTTAATGGCAAACGCTACATCAGATAATTATTTCCCACTAGTATTGTGTTGAACAAAATGGGTATTTCTAATAACACGAACTGTGCCTTTGTTTCCAATCAAACAGAGTATCTTGGGGATAAAAATACTTTACGCGTAAAAAGTTATCAGCTGAATGGAAACAGGTTTATGGTCATTTTATGATTATACCGAAGTTAACCGCGAGTGATGTGTTACTCGGTTATAAAGGAATCGGTCGACGTTTGATACAGTGATCCGATTATTAATCATCCAATAATTATTATGAGCAAAAATATATGTTGATTTGTTTACATATAGCTCACCATTAGAAATTTAATTTCTTTCAGATCATATAATAAACGTAATACTCAAAATACATGTAAAAGCGGATAAATCCGATAAGGATCACAGACAGCAATGTATATTGATTTGTTTGCATATAGCTCACCATTAGAAATTTAATTTCTTTCAGATCATATAATAAACGCAATACTTCAAAATACATGTACAAGCGGATAAATCCGATAAGAATCATAGACAGCAATGTATGAACAGAAAAATGTTTTCATGTGCTAATTATTCATCTCATGTATATACCAAAAGACATTTTGAAGCTTAGTGTTCATAGTGCCGATTGTCAATAACAAAGCATACACACATAATCACATGCGCATGGAGACGCACTTATTCGCGCGCGCGCACACACACACACACACACACACACACACACACACACACACACACACACACACACACACACACACACACACACACACACACACACACACACACACACACACACACACACACACACACACACACACACACACACACACACACACACACACACAAATGTGCACACGCGCACTGACACATCATTAATGAAAGAAGGAATAGACTATATTCGATATATGTACATACATCATGAACATGTGAAACAGTAATGGGTGGATGCTCTTGAATATGCTTATTACATACATGTCAAAAGATGAGATGTTTTAGTTTTAATGTTCATATTGCTGACTGTCAATAGCAAAACACAAACACACATGCATGAAATATTTGTAATGCGCGAAACTCTAACACAGAAATAGAGCTCCACCCGCTGTACAGAATTCAGATATAAAATAACGAACAATTCGAATCACAAGAAGCTAAACAGCAAGAGTTACATTACACACACACACACACACACACACACGCACGCACGCACGCACGCACGCACGCACGCACGCACGCACGCACGCACGCACGCACGCACGCACGCACGCACGCACGCACGCACTAAACGCACGCACGCACAAACGCACCACACGCACCACCACGCACGACACGCACCAGCACCACACACACACACACACACACACACACACACACACACAACACCACACACACCAGCCGCAGCGCACGCACGACGCACACCACCAGCACGCACGACGCACACACAGCACACACACGACACACACCACACACACACACACACCACACACACACACACACACACACACACACACAACACACACACACACACACAATTATTCTTCTGGCTCACCAATAACTGAAAACATTCAATAAATATTATAATAAAACAATAATTCCTTAAGTAAACATCAAAACACTAAAATCGACCGCAGCCTATAATATATAGACAGCATTTATGAAGCAACATTAAATCCAGGCAATATATATATAAATTTCACACACACACACACACACACACACACACACACACACACACCACACACACACACACACACACACACACACACACACACACACACAAAACAAGCACGAACACGCACACGACGCACACACACACGACCACCCCCCTTCCCCCCCCCATGCCCTCCCCCCCCCCCCCCACACATTCATATGCAGGCACACAAGTAAATTGTCATGGGCAATACTGCACATTATTATTATTAGTCAACTCAGAATTAATACGGTATGCTAATATATCATTAACCTGAAGTATACTGGGTTA
Source organism: Alviniconcha marisindica (assembly GCA_018857735.1). Classification (NCBI taxonomy): domain Eukaryota; kingdom Metazoa; phylum Mollusca; class Gastropoda; family Provannidae; genus Alviniconcha; species Alviniconcha marisindica. Next base: position 234,824 of record JABMCL010002708.1, on the reverse strand, counting down.
TTTTACCAGTGAATTAAAAAAGTAACTTAAACATCCATCTGATCAACACAATCACAGGGTAAGTAAAACTGAGCCTTGAAACCCACAGGGCCAACATATTATGTAGCCCGGGAATTTAAAACAGAAACAGCACTTGGGATAAAAGATTTTTTGTACACGTTCTTCCTGGCAATCGGCACTTTGTATTGTCGGCCCGACCGGAGTTCCTGAAACTGAGAAAAGAGGGGGTGCTTTGCGTCGTCTAAGATCCGTGCGGTTTTCCGTTCAACTGCTGTATGGTAGAGATCGCTTAGAGAGTCTTGTTTTGCACCAGTTATCTTTCCTGCCATCCCAACAATACGTGCCAGTTTTGCCTTCCCCTTCACACCCAGGTTCCCATACCAGACAACAATCTTAAAAGTTAAAACGCTCTCCACTAGACTTTTGTACACAATTTGTAACAGCTCACGACTAACATCAAAAGATCTCAGCTTTCGCAAGAGGTACAAACGTTGCTGCTATTTTTTATAGATAAGATCTGAATTGTCACTGAAACTTAGCTTATTATCTATCAAAGTACCTAAATACTTAAAATTTGACACCACCTCAACTGGTTCATTGTTTAACTTGACAGGAACAAATAATTTTTTGTTTTCCTTGCATCTAGCACTAATTCTTTTGTCTTACCAACATTTATTTCCAAAAAGCTTTCTTCGCACCATTCATTCAAGAGTGAAACATGTGAAAAATATGTTGCCAGGGAGTCTTCGTTTAACAGCAATCCAACAAGTGCCATGTCCTCAGCAAACGTAAAGAGGCAGGTTACAGCAGTTTGCAAGTTCATATGGTTAGTATATATAGAAAACAACATGGGTGAAAGGACACACCCTCGAGGTGCCCCAGATTTCAGTACGACCTCTTCAGACAGGTATCCATTCACACAAACACGCTCCGGTCGATCTCGGAGAAAATCCCTGATCCACAGTACAAGGTTTGAGTTGACTTGCAAATCAATCAGTCTTTTTAGTAGCACATATGGTTCAGTTGTATTAAACGCACTAGAAAAATCAACAAATAAGATTCTAACATATGACTTAGCTTTCTCTAAGTGTTGTGTAATCAAATTCAGGAGAGTAAGGGAAGCATCTTCAACACCTCTGGAAGCCTTATATGCAAACTGGAACGGATCCAACCGATCAACAACATCAAATTTCAAGTGTTCAGACACAACCCTTTCAAAACATTTTGCTATGATGGGGGTTAGAGCAACAGGGCGGTAGTCATTCAGTTGAAGGGGTGTGGCTTTCTTGGCACAGGTATTATTGTGGAAGTTTTCCAAGCACGAGGCATAACATGTGAGTCCAAGAATAATTAAAAATTTAAAGTAAAAATCTTGCCTAGCTGAGTCGCACGGGTATTTCAAAGTCCTACCTTTCAGTCTATCAGGGCCTGAGGCTTTGTGCGAGTTCAGTCGAGAGAAGTTGGTGACTACATCAGCCTCAGAAAGGTCGAGCTGCTCTGGCACAATAGTCTCGCACAGTGTGGCACAGTCCTCACTGAAGTCCCTAACATCAAAGCGGGCGTAAAAAAGTATTCAATTCATTGGCAGTATCAACCGAGTTAGCTGAATGAGGCAAGGAGTGCTTGGTCTGTTGCTTGCCCATCGTCGCCCTGAGACCGCTCCATGCCTCTCTCGCATTACCAGTTCTAAATTTTTCTTCTACCTTGTTTTTATATCGGAGTCTGGCAGCTCTAGCATTTTTTCTGAACTCTTTCTCTTTTTCTTTATATTCCTCCTTTTTACCCTTCAAAAATGCAAGTTTCTTTTGATTCAGGTGTACCTTTAAGTCTTTGGTTACCCATGGTTTGTTGTTTGGATATACAGGCACTGATTTAGTCTTGATTACAGTCTCTTCGCAAAATTTCACGTACGATGTTACCGTGTCTACAAGCTCGTCGGGATCAGTACAATTATCAGTAAATACATCCCAGTTCGTCGCTTCAAAACAGCCACGGAGTTCCTCTATACTATCATGAGTCCATAACTGACAAGATTTTGTTTGAGTTCCTTCTGTCTTTACTTTCTGTCTGTACTTTGGCAACAAATGAACAACATTGTGATCCGTTGTGATGGCTGATGGTGACCTAATACAAGCAATGGTCAGAGTATGGGTGGCAGCTGATGGTCCTGTACGTGTTGGTGCGGTCACCGTCAGCAACGTCAGGGTGGCTATGACGGTAAGAGGCACACTCCGAGCATAGCTTTCCGGCACCTTCCTCCAAACTCTGCCAGATTTAGTTACGCCACTGAAGGGGTACTCTTTATCTCCGCGCAGCTGTCCAGCGACGCGGTCAGCGCCCTCCGAAAGCTTCGGTACTAATATGACTGTAGAAGCAACCTAGCGCCAAAGCACGCACGTAAACATGAGACGCATCCACCCCGGGTAAAAAAAAAGAGTTCCGTCCGATTCAAACGATTGTGGTTTTATTTGTGCTGGTGTAAACTTTGTTGGCGGCTATAAATGATACGCCTTGTTTTATTTGAGATGTTTGTAACAAACGTACTACTGTTTGAGCACCAACAAAAAAACTGCTCGTTAGCTGACAGTTTTCTGGACCCTATGGCGTAACTAAATACGGCAGTGGTTGAAGGAAGGATGTCGTAAACCAGTGCTTGGAGTTGGGTAAGTGGTCGAGAGCCGTGGTCGCGCCGCGCGGCGGAACAACGGACTGAGGCTGAACCAACTACTGCCCTTCAACCACTGCCGTATTTAGTTACGCCATAGGGTCCAGAAAACTGTCAGCTAACGAGCAGTTTTTTGTTGGTGCTCAAACAGCAGTAAGTTTGCTACAAACAACTCAAATTATATCAGACGTTTGTTTTATAACAGACCAAGTTTGCTTACGCCAGCTCAAATAAAACCAGAATCGTTTGAATCGAGATGGAACGCTTTTTTTTACCCGGGGTGGATGCGCCTCATGTTTATCTGTGTGCTTGGGCGCTAGGTTGCTTCCACAGTCATATTAGTACCCAAACCTTTCGGAGGGCGCTGACCGCGTCGGTGGACAGCTGCGCGGAGATAAAGAGTGCCCCTTCAGTGGCGTAACAAACTCTGGCAGAGTTTTGAGGAAGGTGCCGGAAAGCGATGCTGGGAGTGTGAGGTTGGACGTGGCAGTAGCGTGGTGTGAGGCTGGGCGCCAGCCGGCATGGGCCGCTCGGGTCCATCCCAGACCGACCTTGCGAGGTGCAACAATCACAGTTCCGGGCTCATGAAACTGGCTGGCGGTCGTCTGGATCTGAACAAGTCCATCGCCAGGCACAGGGGCAGGGCAACCCGCATTGGTGACGACAGACTGGTCCTAGGGGCAGGGCAACCCGCAGTGGTGACGACAGACTGGCCCTAGGGGCAGGGCAACCCGCAGTGGTGACGGCAGACTGGCCCAAGGGGCAACCCGCTGTGGTGACGGCAGACTGGTCCAAGGGGCAACCCGCAGTGGTGACGACAGACTGGTCCAAGGGACAGGGCAACCCGCATTGGTGACGACAGACTGGCCCTAGGGGCAGGGCAACCCGCAGTGGTGACGGCAGACTGGTCCTAGGGGCAGGGCAACCCGCAGTGGTGACGGCAGACTGGTCCAAGGGGCAACCCGCTGTGGTGACGGCAGACTGGTCCAAGGGGCAACCCGCTGTGGTGACGGCAGACTGGTCCAAGGGGCAGGGCAACCCGCAGTGGTGACGGCAGACTGGTCCTAGGGGCAGGGCAACCCGCAGTGGTGACGGCAGACTGGTCCAAGGGGCAGGGCAACCCGCAGTGGTGACGGCAGACTGGTCCAAGGGGCAGGGCAACCCACATTGGTGACGGCAGACTGGTCCTAGGGGCAGGGCAACCCGCAGTGGTGACGGCAGACTGGTCCAGGGGCAACCCGCAGTGGTGACGACAGACTGGCCCTAGGGGCAGGGCAACCCGCAGTGGTGACGACAGACTGGTCCAAGGGGCAGGGCAACCCGCAGTGGTGACGACAGACTGGTCCTAGGGGCAGGGCAACCCGCAGTGGTGACGGCAGACTGGTCCTAGGGGCAGGGCAACCCGCAGTGGTGACGGCAGACTGGTCCAAGGGGCAGGGCAACCCGCAGTGGTGACGGCAGACTGGTCCTAGTGACAGTCAAGAACACAGCAACAGTCGGAGCCTCTAAGATGGACGAGTTTCTTGCTGTTAATGCCCTTGGCGTTTATATAATAATAGTGATGAATGAAGTTCGTCAAGACAAATTCCTGTGCACATTGTAATGTTACTGGCAAATAAAAGTCATATACTTGTAGCCTAGTAGATAAGAAAAAATGAGTGTTGTTTTTCTTCTCTTGAGGTGAACCAGTGCAGTTGTCAGGACCTTAAAATGCAGTAGGCAGATTAACTAACTCATGACATTTTTAATTTATAGTAGATCCAAGTCAAAGCAAATACATATATATTACAGTTTTGTGGATACGAGTACGACGAGTCTAAGATGGACGAGTTTCTTGCTGTTAATGCCCTTGGCGTTTATATAATAATAGTGATGAATGAAGTTCGTCAAGACAAATTCCTGTGCACATTGTAATGTTACTGGCAAATAAAAGTCATATACTTGTAGCCTAGTAGATAAGAGAAGAGAATGAGTGTTGTTTTTCTTCGTCTTGAGGTGAACCAGTGCAGTTGTCAGGACCTTAAAATGCAGTAGGCAGATTAACTAACTCATGACATTTTTAATTTATAGTAGATCCAAGTCAAAGCAAATACATATATATTACAGTTTTGTGGATACGAGTACGACGAGTCTAAGATGGACGAGTTTCTTGCTGTTAATGCCCTTGGCGTTTATATAATAATAGTGATGAATGAAGTTCGTCAAGACAAATTCCTGTGCACATTGTAATGTTACTGGCAAATAAAAGTCATATACTTGTAGCCTAGTAGATAAGAGAAGAGAATGAGTGTTGTTTTTCTTCGTCTTGAGGTGAACCAGTGCAGTTGTCAGGACCTTAAAATGCAGTAGGCAGATTAACTAACTCATGACATTTTTAATTTATAGTAGATCCAAGTCAAAGCAAATACATATATATTACAGTTTTGTGGATACGAGTACTGGTGGACCTAAGCGAATTGTCTTTCGTCTTTTACCTCTGTGCGTGCGTGCGTGCGTGCGTGCGTGCGTGCGCGCGCGCATGCGTACGTTCCCCCCCCCCCATCTCTCTCTCTCTCTCTCTCTCTCTCTCTCTCTCTCTTCTCTCTCTCTCTCTCTCTTTCACACACACCACACACACACACACCACACGCACGCACGCACGCACGCACGACACCACCACGCACGCACCCACGCACACCCCAACAACACACACACACACACACACACACACACACACACAATTCAGCTTACAACATCGATATAAATCAAGCTGGAATTTGAAAATAAGATGTTACTTTCAAGTGTTTGTTTTGGTCTCATCTACAAGGCCGACAAAAGACGTTTCGAAAAGATTGTTCCTTTGAAAGCAGTGATTTCAGAATTAGCCTACCTTAGCCTGCCTCAGCTTGTCCACAGATGAGTCGCAGGCTTCCCTCCCAGCAGCTGTCAGAGGGAAACCCCCTCCCCAACTCTCTCCTTAGATTTGCCTCTTCCTGTTTCTGTGTTGCTGGATATGCAACACCACATCTGCCAACATACGCTTCGGTCAGACTGTCCAGTCAAATCTAGAATACTCATCAGTTTACAGTCAGTATTGATACTTTTGATGTAATCATCCAAACTGAATGTCATGTGTATCGATTATCCATGATTACTTAAGCCAAAGTTGCCAAAACGAATGACGGTTTTGTAAACCTGAAAATAAACCCGTCTGTAAACAGGAGTTAACGTGATCTAGCAGGAGGCGGTGTCCGCAGCAGTGGCACACTTAATGGCAAACCTGAAAGGAATGAGAGTCACTCTGAACGTTTGTAGGTGCTTTCGCTTCTACACTTGACGCTTACATTTTGACACTAAAATTGTTTGAGTTGCGTTTGAAGTATAGTATTTATGAAACACAGCACCGGTGTAACGTGTGGCAGGGGGAACGTGGGGCTGTGGGAACGTTAGGGCAGGGGGAACGTGGGGCTGTGGGAACGTTGGGCAGGGGGAACGTGGGGCTGGGGGAACGTGGGGCTGTGGGAACGTTGGGCAGGGGGAACGTGGGGCTGTGGGAACGTTGGGCAGGGGGAACGTGGGGCTGTGGGAACGTTGGGCAGGGGGAACGTGGGGCTGTGGGAACGTTGGGCAGGGGGAACGTGGGGCTGTGGGAACGTTGGGCAGGGGGAACGTGGGGCTGTGGGAACGTTGGGCAGGGGGAACGTGGGGCTGTGGGAACGTTGGGAGGGGAACGTGTAGTGGGAACGTGGGTCAGGGGGAACGTGGGGCTGTGGGAACGTTGGGCAGGGGGAACGTTGGCAGGGGGAACGTGTAGATAGAGGAACGTGGGTCAGGGGGATATGTGCGGATGGGAAAACGTGTGGCAATGGGAACATGTAGCAGGGTAACGTCTGGCAGGGGAAACGGGGGTCTGAGTAAACGTCTCGCAACGGGAACGTGGAGCAGGGGGAACATGGGGCAGGGGGAACGTGGGGCAGGGGGAACGTGGGGCAGGGGGAACGTGGGGCAGGGGGAACATGGTGCAGGGGGAACGTGGGGCAGGGGGAACATGGGGCAGGGGGAACGTGGGGCAGGGGGAACATGGTGCAGGGGGAACGTGGGGCAGGGGAACATGGGCAGGGGGAACGTGGGGCAGGGGGAACATGGTGCAGGGGGAACGTGGGGCAGGGGGAAGTGTGACTTGGAGAAAGTGGGGCAGGAGGAACGTATAGATGGAGGAACGTGTGACTTGGGGAATGTGAGGCAGGGGGAATATGGGGACGGGGGGACGTGTGACAAGGGGAACGTGTGACTTGGGGAATGTGAGGCAGGGGGAATATGGGGACGGGGGGACGTGTGACTTGGGCAATGTGAGGCAGGGGGAATAGGTGGATGGGGGGACGCGTGACTTGGAGAATGTGAGGCAGGGGGAATATGTGGAGGGAGGGACGTGTGACAAGGGGAACGTGTGACTATGGGGAATGTGAGGCAGGGGGAATATGGGGACGGGGGGACGTGTGACAAGGGGAACGTGTGACTTGGGGAATGTGAGGCAGGGGGAATATGGGGACGGGGGGACGTGTGACAAGGGGAACGTGTGACTTGGGGAATGTGAGGCAGGGGGAATATGGGGACGGGGGGACGTGTGACAAGGGGAACGTGTGACTTGGGGAATGTGAGGCAGGGGGAATATGGGGACGGGGGGACGTGTGACTTGGGCAATGTGAGGCAGGGGGAATATGTGGATGGGGGGACGCGTGACTTGGAGAATGTGAGGCAGGGGGAATATGTGGAGGGGGACGTGTGACTTGGGGAATGTGAGGAGGGGGATATGGGGACGGGGGGACGTGTGACAAGGGGAACGTGTGACTTGGGGAATGTGAGGCAGGGGGAATATGGGGACGGGGGGACGTGTGACAAGGGGAACGTGTGACTTGGGGAATGTGAGGCAGGGGGAATATGTGGACGGGGAAACGTGATTCCCACAGTAGAATGAAGAAGAAGAAGGGTAAGGGAGGCAATCTGTCTCCAAGCATGTCGACGACCCCCAGTCAGAACATAACCCTTGTCAGTGTGACAACAGGGATTGTGAGCCGGTTTGGCTTAGCGGTAAGGCGTTAGGCGGGTAAGCAGAGGGACCTCGGTTCGAATCTCTCTTCGGCTCTCCTTTTCTCTTCAAAAGTTGTGGTCTGTGGACACTGTCTAGTGACTTTGTCCATCACAACTATGAAATATTAAAATGGCTCTCATCGCTGCTCATCTTAAAAACAGAAGTCATTCTGGTGGTGACAGTGTAGCGACAGGTATATAATCTCCCTCTTCCCCCACCTCCATTCCCCCTTGCCCCCCTTCTTCCCGTCCCTAATAAGCCTTATGGTTTCTGTGGACGTTAAGAAACCATGTTTACTTACTTTACAACAGGGCACGCACTGCACGTTCGATATACATTTACATATCAATTATATGCAATATTGTTTTTAATAGTTCCAACAGGCCAACAGCGTGTGCAACAATTTTCAGCAGCAAGACCCCAACCGCACCGAAACGAAAGAGACAGACAAGCGGAAAGACTGCAAATGGAGAAGGCGAAGAGACCAGCAAGAGGTTTCACAAAACGACGACACGAAGACGTACAAAAAGAATGTAAAAAGTACAAAGTACGTGCATACAGCTAAACATATGAATATTCGGATATCGTTGAGTAACCCGCTCTCTCGCTGCCAGAACAGTCAAAAGGTACCAACACACACACACACACACACACACACACACACACACACACACACACACACACACACACACACACACACACACACACACACACACACACACACACACACACACACACACACACACACACACACCACACACACTGAACGGGTCAACACACACACAAGCACGTATACACACACACACACACACACACACACACACACACACACACACACACAACACACACACACACACACACACACACACACACACACACCCACGAACGACGCACGCAGCACACACACTACGCACACACACACACACACACACACACACACACACACACACACACACACACACACACACACACACACACACACACACTGAACTGGGTACACACACACACACGACACACACACACACACCACACACACACACACACACACACACACACACACACACACACACACACACACACACACACACACACACACACACTGGTCACACACACAACACACACACACACACACACACACACACACACAACACACACACACACACACACACACACACACACAACACACACACACACACACACACACACACACACACACACACACACACACACACACACACACACACAACACACACTGAACTGGCGACGGGAGGAGGGGGGGGGGGGAGATCGAAAGTTGCTGGGGTTTGTAACAATGGCGAGAGTGTGTAGAGATTGTTTTGTCGGCACCGAAGCCTTGCGTTCGCGCTGGGTTACCTTGGTGACCTCACCTCTACAATCTTGCTCGGGGAGGAGGCGTTGGTGGGTTTGCTGGTGAGCGACGGCGAGATTTTGTCGCTGACAGTGCCTGGCCCCGTGAAAGGGGCCACTTGTCGCTGAATGGGTGTACCCAGCATTAGCAATAGACACTGGCGGCAACAGCCCGGCATCCAGTCTGCCTTTCCCAACGCTCGCCGATACTCTTTCCTAATCTGCACAAAGCAACAACGAAAAGTTAATCCAGCCTCGAGAAGGTGTTGATGGACGTACAGGAGCGAGGGGTTCACATACCGACAGCTTCAGAACGTTTGTCAGGCTCTGTTTGGGCGTGATAATCACACGAAACAACGTTCTGATTGGGCCTGATACTCACACGACACAACGTTCTGATTGGGCCTGATAATAATAAGACACAACGTTCTGATTGGGCCGGATAACCACTCGATACAACGTTCTGGTTGGGCCTGATAACCACACGACATAACCTTCTGATTGGGCCTGATAATAATAAGACAACGTTCTGATTGGGCCGGATAACCACACGACACAACGTTGTGATTGGGCCTGATAACCACACAACATAAACTTCTGATTGGGCCTGATAACCACACGACATAACTTTCTGATTGGGCCTGATAATAAGAAGACACAACCTTCTGACTGGGCCTGATAACCACACGACACAACGTTCTGATTGGACCTGATAACTACACGACGTAACGTTCTGATTGGACCTGATAACCACACGACACAACGTTCTGATTGGGCCTGATAACCACACGACACAACGTTCTGATTGGGCGTGATAGCCACACGACATAACGTTCTGATTTGACCTGATTTGCACCACATTGTTCACGAGTTGAAGGTTGGGGTAGAGGAGTGCGTTGCGTTGCATTCCTGGTAACTGCTTCTTTGCTTTGTGTTGTGATTATGTATTTTGTCCATGCTGGTTGTTGCTAATGCTTTGAAAGAATTCTACAAGTGGATTTTATTCCAATGTGATTCTATGCATAAAAATTCAGTAATTTTCTCAATAAGTATAGCTGTTTACCAAACATAGAGTTTGATGCAGATCTAGTACTCCATATTGCCGAATCACGTGCATTAAATATGCTTTTTTTCCCCTTCGTTAGTGAGTGCTCGTACTTAGTTTGTATCATTAGAACGGTCTGTAATCTATAACAAATCGTCAGAAAGAATTTATGTTAATACTATGCTTCGCTTTCGCTTTTTTCTTCTTATTTTCTTTAGAACTCTAGACCCCAGTGTTTACGAGTCCACTATAATGACCCCAAATTGATATTATATATAATGTACGTGGCTGCACACGGAAACGTACCACACGCGCGAGCGCGCGCGCGCACACACACACACACACACACACACACACACACACACACACACACACACACACACACACACACACACACACACACACACACACACACACACACACACACATACGCACACAAGGTCAAAGTCTGGCTTCCGACAATCACACACAAACAAACAATTGATCTTTTGGGGGCGTATCAGTCCAAATATACGCAGGCTTACTTGTAAAAAGTACTTTGCTTTACAATTTGTTTTGTCAGAACTTACAGAAAGCCCAGCATGTGCAGTTTTACGTTTCTAACAGCACCGTGACCTTGAAACAAGCTCAAGGACATCGACAGTGCTATGAAGAGGTAGAGCTCATTCAAAAATTGAAAGACCTTGCTCGAACCGTGTCCGAGAAAAACCAAAAGCAAATGCTGCGGTTTTTGTTAAGACCGAAAATGCGTCAGATAACTCCTTTGAACGCCACCAAACTAGGAGATGGGGGACGAAGTTCGACACAGACGGACATGGAGAGAGAGACAGAGACAGACAGACAGACAGACAGAAAGATGCAGACAGAGAATTGCTGTAACACGCGGTCAACCGCGAAGGTTGGATCAGGGCGAAACACAAAAACCACAAGTAAGAGTCTGATTCGCTGTTCCTATTACGCCTTACACCTCGATATGCCACTGCAGGAAGCAGACAGATAGACAAACTCAGACAGACAGACAGACAGACAGACAAACAAACAGACAGACAGAGACCTTATTATAGGTCAAGCAGTGGAAGATGAAGATAAAGGCCCCTTGGGCTCCGTTCAACAAGACGAAGATGTAGGCGAACACTGCTGTCGAGGTTCCGGACAAACCCACAGAACCCAGAATCCATGGTATGCCCGTTATACACAGGAGCATGGCAAGTCCTCTCGTCAGTCTGCATGCTTTGGCCATGCTGCATATTTCCTCATCGGTTCTTGCAGAAAAAAGAACAAGAAAGCGCTTAATGTTAACCTTCGCCGCCAAATACATACATACATACATACACACAATGGGGTCAAAAGACAATCATAATACAGTAGCCAACAGCAATTAGCATGATTGTCTGAAGCCAGACTTTGACCTTGAAATTTGACCAAGGTCAACAAACTGATATGAAAACTGATATGGTATGGAACTGGCTTCCGACAATCACACGTTTTTGGCATTTAGTCTACTGCACTCCAATGGTTTCAGTCATACCTCTCAGACAAATATCAATCCATTTCAGTCAATAACTCGTCTTCGTCACCATCACAGCTCATGTACGGTGTGCCTCAGGGCTCAGTACTGGGGCCCATTCTCTTCGTCCTGTACACTACGCCTCTCTCCGATACCATAGCTAACCACTCTGTAAACCATCAGCTTTTCGCAGATGACACACAGCTCCAGAAATCCGCTCCTCTCAGTGAAGTGACAAACCTCACCAAAGAACTCAATACATGCACAGACGACATAAAAACATGGATGACGGAAAATCAGCTCAAAGTGAACGACGACAAAACAGAATCTCTTCTTTCCCTTTTCGTCTTCCTTGAAACTTTCTACCGTCTCCCTCCCTGACTCGATTACTCTTGGCTCTCACAACATCCCCTTCTCTGATTCTCCAGGAACCTTGGATTCATTCTTGACTCAAAACTGTCCATGAAGAAGCACGTCATAAAAATCTGCCAAACTGCTTATTTCGAGCTTAAACGCATTAGTTCAATCTGCAGGTTTCTCACTGAAGACGCAACCAAGACTCTTGTTACTTCCTATATTCTCTCACGGCTTGACTATTGCAACTGTATCCTCATGGGTACACCTAATTTTGTCATCCAACCTCTACAGAAAATTCAAAACTTTGCTGCAAGACTTGTTTTCTTGGCACCCCATCACCACCACTCAATACCTCTCTTGGAAAAACTGCACTGGCTTCCCATTTCAGAACGTATTAAGTATAAAGTCGCTTGCATGTGTTTCAGTGCTATAAATTGTTCTGGTCCTGCTTACCTCTCTGAACTGCTGCATGTCTACACTCCGTCTCGTACACTACGTTCTTCTTCTGGGAAATCCAACAATACAAACGCAAGACTCATGGCTTTCGCATCTTCTCTTGCTTTGGACCCCACATTTGGAATTCACTCCCACAACCTTAGCACTCAACCTGTCATCTTTTAAGCCAACTGAAACTCTCTTTTACAGTCAAATGGTGTTTGTTGTGTGTGTGTGTGTGTGTGTGTGTGTGTGTGTGTGTGTGTGTGTGGTGTGTGTGTGTGTGTGTGTGTGTGGTGTGTGTGTGTGTGTGTGTGTGTGTGTGTGTGTGTGTGTGTGTGTGTGTGTGTGTGTGTGTGTGTGTGTGTGTGTGTGTGTGTGTGTGTGTGTGTGTGTGTGTGTGTGTGTTGTGTGTGTGTGTTGTGTTGTGTGTGTGTGTGTGTTTTTGTGTGTTGTGTGTGTGTGGTTGTGTTTGTGTGTGTTGTAGTGGTTTTTTTATGTATTTTTATTTTTATAATACTTTATGTAAATTGTTTTGGTAGGACTATGCTCTACATGTGTATAGAATATCACATTTAGGTTAATATGTATTATGTGAGCGCTCAGGGCGTTGATGAGCGTATGATAAATGTACATTATTATTATTATTATTATTATTATATGAAAATGCTTAATGTAGGTTTCTTGTCATGCTAAGTTTGAAAGATTCCTTTTCTAAAAAGTTCAACAAAACAAAAATAAAACAAAGAAGGAGAAGAAGAAAAGAGTCGTATGATCATAGTTTTCACCGAAAATGAAACCGAAAACAATTATCCCAACAATCGCTTTATGTTGTACTTGTTTGCGCATTTGACAGTGTACTTTTGGTTGAATTAGAACTTGCCAGGAAAATTAATTGAGCAACTTTACCTTTCGGACTCCCCCATGAACTTGAAATGATATCGAAATCACTTAAACTGGTATGAACATGTAGAGCTCAACAGAGTTGGTAATCAAACAAAAACTGGAATACTTCACTGACAAAGTCTTCGAGAAAATCAGGAGAAAATGCTGCGGTTCTTGTCGAGACAAAAATTGCATCAATTATCTCTCCTGAACACAACCAAAGTCGATAAATAGAACTACGCACGTGAACTATTCTATGTATTTAGCAAACCAGACACAGTTTTAACTGGATCGCATACAAATTCACCAAAACAGTCAACTTCGAATTCTACGAGCCGTGTCATACTGCTGTGATCTTCAGAAGAGGCCAAGGTCACGGTCGTGAGTTGCTCTTATGGCAAGGTTTAACTGTTTGTAGCCTTTGTCAAGAGTGCCGTTGTAGTACGTTGTAAGTGTTCGTAGCCTTGTCAAGAGTGCCGTTGTAGTACGTTGTAACTGTTTGTAGCCTTGTCAAGAGTGCCGTTGTAGTACGTTCTGTTTGTAGCCTTGTCAAGAGTGCCGTTGTAGTACGTTCTAACTGTTTGTAGCCTTGTCAAAAGTGACGTTGTAGTACGTTGTAACCGTTTGTAGCCTTGTCAATAGTGCCGCTGTAGTATGTTGTAACCGTTTGTAGCCTTGTCAAGAGTGCCGTTGTAGTACGTTGTTGTAGCCTTGTCAAGAGTGCCGTTGTAGTACGTTGTAAGTGTTTGTAGCCTTGTCAAGAGTGCCGTTGTAAAACGTTGTAACCGTTTGTAGCCTTGTCAAGAGTGCCGTTGTAGTATGTTGTAACTGTTTTGGAGACTTGTCCAGTTGTTTTTAACGGTGGTTGCAGGTGAAGTGTGAAGTAGGTTTGGTGAAGTTGGTGTTAGTGACCCTGTTAGAGATCGCTACTCTTGCTTACCGCCATTTTGAAGGTCTTTACCTCCTTATCTTTCTTCATCTCCCTGCACTTACAAACCGTCTCGCTCTCTCCGATCTTCTAATAAAGAGCTGCTCAAATTTCCAAAGAGAAATCTCAAATCATTCGGACAACGTTCTTTCAGTTTCACAGCACCATCAGTTTGGAACTCACTGCCAGCCACTTAGTGTACCAACATTATCCCAGTTCAAATCTCACCTCAAAACGTTCCTGTTTTCCCAAGCTTTCCAGTAGAATCTAGTACTTTGTCTCAAAAAAAGGGTGGCGTGTGTGTGTATGGCTTGCTGAATGTAGATGGATGCATATGGTTGGGAGAGGGCGGGAGGGGTGGGGGGTGGGGGTGGGGGTGGGGGGCATGAGAGATCTAGGCAAGAGAGGAGAGTGGGGTGGCACGAGCGGTGGGTGGGTGAGAAGACAGAGCATGAGAGATCCAAACAAGAAAAGGAGGCACGGGGGGGTGGGTGAGAAGACAGAGCATGAGAGATCCAACAAGAAAAGGAGGCACGGGGTGGTGGGTGAGAAGACAGAGCATGAGAGATCCAACAAGAAAAGGAGCACGGGTGGGTGGGTAGAGACAGAGCATGAGAGATCCAACAAGAAAAGGAGGCACGGGGTGGGTGGGTGAGAAGACAGAGCATGAGAGATCCAACAAGAAAAGGAGGCACGGGGTGGGTGGGTGAGAAGACAGAGCATGAGAGATCCAGACAAGAAAAGGAGGCACGGGGTGGGTGGGTGAGAAGACAGAGCATGAGAGATCCAGACAAGAAAAGGAGGCACGGGGTGGGTGGGTGAGAAGACAGACTCAATTTGGTGTAGTTGTAATGAGTATCGTTCATTTAATAGTAGTTGTATTTGAGTGGACGAGTGGGAACTGGTGCGCACATGTGTGTGCGTGTGTGTGTGTGTGTGTGTGTGCGTGCGTGCGTGCGTGCGTGCGTGCGTGCGTGCGTGCGTGCGTGCGTGCGTGCGTGAGTGTGTGTGTGTGTGTGTGTGCGTGCGTGTTTGCTAGGTGATAATGGTAGACTACAATATTAAAGCTTCTGTTTGTTGAAATGTATTCTAATCTGGTTCTTGCCATACTTTGTTTGTACAGTGTAGTGAGTTTGGTTTAAACAAAGTTTATTTACATTCATGAAAATATGGACAATCAAAATCATTGTATGAGTATTAAACAAGCTAGGCTTATAGTGCAGTGAGTTTAACTCTGCTTAGAGAATAGCGCTTTATAAGAATTATTATTGTTGCTATTGTTGTTTTTGTTATTGTTGTTGTTGTTACTGGATTTCTACGTGAATTTCAAAAAGGCGCAATTAAAAGCTAGTCACTCATGTACAATCACATGCGAGCGCAGTGAGTCTGCTCGAGAACAGATGACAGCGCTAATTAAAAGTGATCATCATCATCATCATCATCTCTGGAGAGCTCGAGAAGTGGACGCTGTAGGAAGGACGAGTGGACTGAGTCTGCTCGAGAACAGATGACAGCGCTATATAAAAGTGATCATCATCATCATCATCATCTCTGGAGAGCTCGAGAAGTGGACGCTGTAGGAAGGACGAGTGGACTGTGTCCAGGGACCTGACCCGGTGACGTGAAATAGAGTATTGTTTTATTTCCCCCTTTCACTCTCCCTTGTAACGCTTCTGATGACGAACGTGACTGTCAGAGCAGAACCAGGCAGCAGAGAACTTGCAGCGAAATGTGGGCCGTAAATGTCTGAATGCCGCAGGGTAGGTGCTTTACAAATTTCCATTATTATTATTGTAATGCATTATAATGCGTGTGCAGTTGATTATATATTTTGTATACAAATGTTAAAAAAAGCAAACGAACAACAAACAAACAAACAAACAACACACACACACACACACACACACACACACACACACACACACACACACACACACACACACACACACACACACACAACACACAACAACAAAACACAAAAAACAAACGCGGTCCGTTGTGTGACAGCTACGACAGGCTCCACCCCCCCCCCCCCCATCTCTATCAGGCACACACTCTCTCTCTCTCTCTCTCTCTCTCTCTCTCTCTCTCTCTCTCTCTCTCTCTCTCTCTCTCTCTCTCTCTCCTCGCTCGCTCGCTCGCTCTCTTTCTCTCTCTGTATCATTGGCTTTGCTCATCAGTCTTTTAAGTTAAATAAAAATGAAAAATAAAAACATAAAAACTTTCGATTTATTAGCGAAATCCCAAGGCGACTGTACATCTCAGGCCGCCCGCGTCGCTACTAAACGAAATACACTTTACTCCAGCGGCTTGCTCTGGGCCAGTTTATACCCAACGCTGTGCAGTCGGGTTTCGCAGAATGGGACACAGGGTGACATTTAAGGGGGACACGATCATCTAAAGATGGAAGTTGGTCGCTGGGAAAGGCAAGGGCCAGAAGACGCAGTGTGTGTGGACCACGGGTTACAGTTTACCCGCGATGGCTGGCTTTTGCCCGTGTCCGCACCTGACCCACTTTTCAATGACAGTGACTGTTCAGTGTTCCCGGCCATACAGCCGGGGTTCCTTGTCGGCTTTGAGACTATAAACTGTAACGACTTACGGGGACTTGAAGTAGTACCACATGACGACCAAGCCGACGAGGAGCATGACGGTATTGAAGGTCACGACGAAAAGAACGGGGCCAACAAAGCTCCAATGAAAGCCACGCTCTTTGCTCAGCCAACAGTTGGTCTCCGTGCCGTAGCCCTGAATAAAAATAAGAGCAAGCGTTGAGTCACTGTCATTCAAAGGTTATTGTGTTAGCTATCAGATTCAGAGGCATAGGGCAAGCGGTCTTCATTGGCTATGAGAGGCATAGGGCAAGCGGTCTTCATTGGCTATCAGATTCAGAGGCATAGAGCACGCGGTCTTCATTGGCTATCAGATTCAGAGGCACAGGGCAAGCGGTCTTCGTTGGCTATCAGAGGCATAGGGCAAGCGGTCTTCATTGGCTATCAGAGGCATAGGGCAAGCGGTCTTCATTGGCTATCAGATTCAGAGGCATAGGGCACGCGATCTTCGTTGGCTATCAGACGGCTTGTGTCGGATCAGAATGGAGCAAGCTGAAAATTGACATAATACGATCCTGACGCTCGACGGTGACATGACGGTCTGTGTGCTTCCACAGCAACTCCTGGCACTTGTTGCAGCCACATGACCAAAGGTGGGTACGTGCCATTAGTTATCAGACCTACAAAAACGCTTGCCTTCCTACCTGTGGGAAGAGGCCTGCAGCCACAGCAACTATGATGACTGGAACCCCGTAGCCAACGCAGAAGTAGACGGGAAGCAAGGACCTTGAAGTTTCGAACACCAGCACTAGTTTCAGGTAAATCTGCACTCCCTCAACGCCCATCCAGCAAAAACTGGCCAGGAACAAGTAATGCAGAGCTCCAGCGATCACGGCGCATGCCATCTGACCAGCCAAGCCCGATAAACAAACGTCAGGTACGGGAAATGAAGACAAGACAAACGAATACACGATTGGAATGGGCAGAGGAATAGAGGGAGACACAACTGGAGTGGGAAGAGAGAGGTAGGAAACAATTGAGTAAGAAGAGGTAGAGAAGGAAACACAACTGGAGTGGGAAGGGGGAGGGAGGAAACAATTGAGTAAGAAGAGGTAGAGAAGGAAACACAACTGGAGTGGGAAGGGGGAGGGAGGGAAACAATTGAGTAGGAAGAGGTAGAGAAGGAAGCGTAATTGGAGTGGGAAGGGGGAGGGAGGAAACAATTGAGTAGGAAGAGGTAGAGAAGGAAGCGTAATTGGAGTGGGAAGAGGGAAGGAGGAACGTTTGGCTTCATTCATTAGATATGAAGCTGTTTGATTGATTTGAAAGATACTTGTGACTCAAAATGGATGTCCCGGGAATTTCCGACCGCCTCCTTGGATATTACCGAAGATTTTCGTATTCTACACATTGCTTACGTATAACATCCTCAAAGTAACAAAATGCAACTGGCTCCCTAATACACATACACACACACACACACACACACACACACACACACACACACACACACACACACACACACACACACACACACACCACACCACACACACACGCGCGCGCGCGCGCGCGCGCGCAGCATCAACAATAACAATTACAAAAAAAAAAAATGAGAATGTCATATCGCTTGCTAATGGCTCAGACGCTCCTTACGTGTGCGAAATTCCGACCGCCTGGAGTAATAAAACTGACTGGCTGTGGGGACACCCGCAGGCTTTGCGGATCCAACGAAGGCATATGTTTCAAGCGTTCGCGTTGGTTTGGCAAACGGCACAAAACGGACGCCTTCACAAAACTGGGGGAACCTACTATCAGAGCGGCATGTACCCAACAAACAGTGCTTGGTCGGCATTTCTGATGCCTTTTCTGCTTCTTTTACCAGTATCTAGGGCGGGTATAGCTCAGTGGTTAGAGCGACGGACTCGTGATTGAAAAGTCGTGGGTTCGAATCCCTGCAGGAGCGGCGGGAGAATTTTCTTCTCCAAGGTCGCCTTTCTGTGCTGACTCTTATTTCGGTATCCGTTCCACCGCAGTAACACGTAAAGATCCCGGTCATTCTGCCAAAAGTGCAGGTGGCAGGTTACAGCTAAACACGCATACACCTTACGTATGTGGCTTTGCATGAAGTGACATGGTGCATGGTTGTATGGTGTGCACAGAACTTGCGCCGAGACGGCTGCAGTTTCATGTGGTGCCAGCGCTGTAAGTACACCACTTCGGTGGATATTAAAAAACGCGCTATAAAAAGCTAGTCATTCATGTAGAACCACATGCTAGCGCAGTGAGCCTGCTCGTCTGCTCAAGAAAGCGGAGAATAGCGCTATATAAGCGATCATCAATCAATCAAAACTAAAATGATGATGATGATGTGGAGCGTAATGTCTTGACATATTAGGGACAAACTGTGACCAATGGGTGTGCATTGTTCATTGTTGCTTTACGTCCACAGAAACCATAAGCCTCATTCGGACGGGGAGCCCAGGACGGCCACTTCGACTTTCACACAGCTCCTGAACTCTGCAGTTTTCTGGTCATCTTTCCCGCGGTTTCACTGTACCCCTAACAAAAGCGTGCCTACTCTGCGCTAAACCCGCAGGCATTTACCGAGTGCACTCCCTTGGATTTCCGAGATCGTCAGTTTGATAGCATGTTGTATATGGGCGAGGGAACCGCGAGAGGAAAGCACGTGGCGCAGACTGGTGAACAGGTCGACTGAAAGAAGGCCAAACAAAATGGCGGATTCTTCCATTCGAATAAGTCTTCCGTTACGTAAATTCCAAACTCACTGCGACAGCAGCAGAGAGAAACAGTTTATCCTCGCTCTCGAGGCTTGAATCTGTCGCTATACAGGACACCATGTTATCTATCTGGGGCGAAGTAACTTCAAGTTCAGTGTTGCTTTACGTTCACAGAGACCGTAAGGGCTTCGCTCACATGTGATCCTACATGAATGAATAGCTTTTTATAGTGCGTTTTTGAATATCCACCGAAGAGGTGCATTTACAACGCTGGCATGGCTGGTGCCACATGAAACTGCTGCCGTCTCGGCGCGTTCTGCGTACACCATACAACCATGCACCATGTCACTTCATGCGAAGCCACATGCATAAGTGCATGCGTGTTTAGCTGTAACCTGCCACTTGCTCTTTTGGCAGAACGACCAGGATCTTTCACGTGCTACTGTGGTAACACGGGGGTGGAACGGATACCGAAATAAGAGTGAGCACAGAAAGTTGACACGGAGAAGAAAATTCTCCCGCCGCTCCTGCAGGCTTGTACTTAAAACTCAGCTTGGGCTGCAACGGTAGAAACTGTGCAAATGGATTTTCCTGCGTGCTTCGTTGAGTTGTTCTAACAATACATACACAAAAGAAGTAATTTGTTAAGCTCGAAGTTTGTTTTTCGGGCGCAGACATTCTTAACAAACGAAGAGTAGCAAAGGGTTCATTTTGTAACGTATTTTAAAGCAAGAATTTCTTTTTTGCCTAATAACAAGGAATAATTCTTAATTCTTAACATCATCATTATCACACGCATAGAACAACAATACAACCACGAACTAAAGTTACAGACGCAAACACGTATAAAGTTGAACAGTAATGTATGCTTACCTTATCTTGGGTGCGATCTACTCCCGCAAGAAAGAGCAGCTGTCCCAAACCGAGACAGACAACCAAGTTGGTATGGATGGTGTTGAGATCGGATTTGAGAGCGGCAAAAGAGACGAAGGTGATGAAGGAGAGAAGGAGGAAGAGGACAGATAAAGAGCAGCTCACGTAAGATACAATGTCTAGTGCCAGGCTGGAATCTTCGGCAGACTTTGTGATGCTCATTAAAATGACGAAACTAGTCAGGTGGTTGCAGGAGCACGCAGCGTGTGTGGCGTTGATAGACTGTGCTGTGCAACCCGTGGGTATCAGCTCAGCAGTCTTGGGTTGCATAGAATAACAGACAGGGCTGGACAAACCCGGAGCCTGCAGTTTCATGGTGATCGTCACGTTTTTTGACAGACGTTTTATCGGTGTCTTTGTATTCGCCGATATCATCATGACAGGTGTATTGAAGCGCTGATTTGTTAGGGATGCTGACTCATTCGGAGTTAAGAATATGCTTGCGCCACTAAATAGGCCAGAAGAAATGCCCAATGTATCTGAGTCCGACACTTCTCTAAGACTTCCCATGTCAAGAGAAAAGCCGTCTGAATTAAACAGGAAAGACGCGCTCATTTGGGACAGAGTAAGATCAATATTTCTCAGCAGTATTTCATTGTTCTTATTTTTTCGTCTCAAAGTCGTACCTCGCGGCAGAACTGCAGCCACTAGAGGACCGTTGACTTCAAAATTATCAAACACCTTGGAAGCGAGTTTATTTTTCTTATCGGGATCGAAGTTCTTGAATGGGGATATTTTGTCAGTTACGAAAATATTTTTTGCCAGCGCTAAGAGAACATTCATCAATGCGTCCACCATTTCCTTTCTTTGTTGCGGGTCTTTTTCTTCAGCCAGTTCTTTTCGCAGTGATTCCGTCCTGGTCGCAACCTGGTCAATGAGGCATTCAAGTGCAGTCGCATTACCCGCTTTGCCATTACGGTTTAAATCATTTATTAAATCACTGACTTCAGAATTTGAATATCCTTTTCTAGTGGGCATAGGTTTACATTGCTTTGTATTTGATTTTGAAAGTACTGAGCAAAAGTATGCCGTCTCATATCTGCTGTCACCTGGACACAAACCGCCGGATTCATGCGTAAGCTTCACGACCAATGCATGCATGAGACACAGCATTAGAAAGTACGGACTTTTCTCCTGAAACATGTATAACGATTATCTGTCTCTTTTTTGTTTTGTCTTTTTTGTTTTGTTTTGTTTTTTGTTTTTTTGCTATTCCAACTCATCAAAAGGGCACTACAAGTACAAGGTCTATATAGAAAAAAAGAGAAAAGCGAATCCCTAAATGCATTGTTCCGTTGTAAAAATGGCCAGTAATGGTCCCTACAATGCATGAATCAAGATCCAGACCTGCAAACCAGCCAAAAACGTTCAACGTCAAGAAACTGGACTGTGAAACCAGGCAAAACGTTTCTGTCCGTGAAATAAACACTGTTCCGGAATTCAAGATCGTTGCCGCTGGGGAATAAGAGTTCTTATCGTCTTCTAGCTCAATCAAAACCTTGACGAAAACTACTAGAGTATTTTTACCACAATTATTATTCTTTTCGTGTAGAAACAAAAATGATATACGTCACAATCTTCTACGTCTACGTCGGTCTACGCCGACCGCCCCCCCCCCTTTTTTTTTTTTTTAAATTTTTTTTATATTACGTTTAATGACGTTTAAATTAACTTTTTTACGTTTAATGACGTCAAAACATCATTTGGGATCCCTTGGATCTTCATTCAAGCTGGACGTCTTGGCCCTATTGGCAGTGGTAGAAATGGAATAGCAAATCCAAACACAGCAGTTTTTCACTTCATTTCTCATCCTCTTTGTTAAAAATAGACGTTTGAAACTTGCGAAAACACGGCCATGAATGCTGCCATTTTGTGCCCAGCAGTCTCAGAGTACCTGTGACTTCTTCTTTGTATAGTAGGCGACCAAATTCTTTATACAACTACAAGTTCACACTGAGGAGGTAATGGGAGAATAAATGATTTGAAATAAATTTACATAAAGGTATTAATGAAACTGAATTTTATCTCCCATGATTTCGTGAGGAATCTGATCACATGTGCTTTGCACGTTAAATTACTTTTGCCGCGAGATTTGTAGCGGAGCTCCTAAGGTCCAAAAATCAGGTGTTCACTGCAAAATAGAGTGAAGGCATGACGTTTTGCACACATATACTGTGATCCTATCTGAACATTTTCAGGCACATAGACATCTTTGCGCTGACCTCCTTTGGCTATGATTAGCAATATAATTAGGTCACCTACACGTACCGACAGCATCACCAAAACTACAGATTAAAACTTTTGTTTTTGTTTTTGTGATCAACATCAGTTGTGATCTTGCACACAAGCACTAAGCTCCAGGAAGACGTGTTTAGTCCATTCAGACACTTGGATTCAGTGAGGATATAACAATATCCGTAATTAGATCGTGGAAAACACACATTTGTAATCCCAAGACATTTAAAATCTGATAATGAAATTGTTTTGAAATTAAAGCATGAACTTTGGGCAGATACAATGCTCCTTTGGGAACTCTTTCGGTCTGAAAGATACCCCTGATCTCAGCATACCTGTATCTGTTGTCTGCAACAGTGATTATTATAATTAGGTCACGCTATGTAAACGTGTCCACACAACTGATCCCCATTTAGCGGAGCTCTTATGGTCACAATACCAGGTGCATACTGCAAAATGCAATTAAAAAGCATGATGTTGTGCATACATGTACTATGATCCTATCTGAACATTTTCAGGTACATAGACATCTTTGCTCTGAACTCCTTTGCCTATAATTAGCAATGTAATTAGGTCACCTACACGTACTGACAGCATTACTAAAACTACAGTTCAAAACTCCTTCTTTGATAATCAGCATCACTAGTGATCTTTCACCCAAGCACTATGCTCCAGGAAGGCAGGTCTGGTCCATTCATACACTTGGATTCCCTGGGGCTATGACAATATCCGTATTTAGGTCATAGAAAAAAACAAATTTGTACTCCCAGGACTATTCAAATGTAAAACATTTTGGTGGCGTTGTTGTTATTGTATTTGTATTTTATTTATTTTTTAATCTAGGAAAACGGCAACAAGAAAGCAACGTAAGAATCGTAGGGTTGTTGATGCAAGACGTGTAAGGTGTGGGCGATAGACACCACAACTTGGGGCTGGCCTACATGGCTCTAGGGTTTGTCACAGAACTGTAAGGTGTGGGCGATAGACACCACAGCGTGGGGCTGGTCAACGTGGCTTTAGGGTTTATCATAGAACTGTAAGGTGTGGATGATAGACACCACAGCGTGGGGCTGGCCAACGTGGCTTTAGGATTTAGCATAGAACTGTAAGGTGTGGATAATAGACACCACAGCGTGGGGCTGGCCTACGTGGCTCTAGGGTTTATCATAGAACTGTAAGATGTGGACGATAGACACCACAGCGTGGGGCTGGCCTACGTGGCTCTAGGGTTTATCATAGAACTGTAAGATGTGGACGATAGACACCACAGCGTGGGGCTGGCCTACGTGGCTTTAGGGTTTACCATAGAACTGTAAGATGTGGACGATAGACACCACAGCGTGGGGCTGGCCTACGTGGCTCTAGGGTTTATCATAGATCTGTAAAACAGCAACATCATTCTGAGACTATCACTCACATTGTGATGTTTTTGTCTGCAAACTTTCTTGTGCTCAATGCATCGTTACTTCATAACATGGATCTCGATTCAAATTTATACTATAGCATTGAGGTACCGCCAGGGAATCAAGAGTTGTTTCGTACTAACCGACATTTGTACTAACAGGCCTGGCGCTTACCACTTAAATCACACAATGAGCATCTTTGGCAACACTTGATTTGCACCAGCACTAGCCGCGTCTACGGTATCACTGGAAAAAAAGAATACCTGGTGTTGTGTTCTTTTGAAGGCAGCCTTGCCGATCACACATCGTTCGTGCGAGTCTAAAGCCTTGGATTATATCCCAAATCCCCGACGAAAGGAAGACAACGTTCGTACGTGTATAACATCAGTATTACAACATCTGTAACAAGATACGTCTACGATACAATGCGGCAATACGATCTCTCCTCTTACATACTATCAAAAAGACTTCGTGAAGTTTCCCAAGTTTAATTATTAACGGCAATATTCAGCAGTACCAAACGATCACATCAGTTTTCAAAAAGGTGTTTAATCAAGCAAACACGTCCATAGGGAGCTACAACAAATCAATCTCGTTATTTGGACCCCAAACCCAGTGCACGCTACGCTTACTTACCCTCGGAGAGGGCCAGTAACAATGAAGCTAGCAACTCTAGCAATCCGCCGTCGCAGCTGCACTGTCATTCAAGGACAACAACAACTAGTCACGTTGGCATGAATACAAAAATGCTGACAAATGTAAGGAACAAGGCTTCAAAACGAAGTAAACGACAACAAATACTGCTCGACACTCACATAAGCCAAACGTAAGTAAAAAATCAATTAAAAATAAATAAATAATAATAATAATAAAAACTCAAACAAACAACAAAAACAAGAAACAAAAACCACTCGAGCGTGATGACCCTGCAGGAAGCACTGACGGGACCAATTCCCGGTGAGGGTCAGCAGTTCCAAACAGCCAAACCTCGCCAACGGCGTTCACAAAACGTCGACAGATTAAAAGCAAGAGTACACAGGACATCGTTAGATGCTCACAACGACGAATGACCGTGATCTTCGGAATCATAGACAGCACTAACTCCTAGTGGGGTCATTCCTTAGGCAACCTAACCTCGGTCATACGTCGTTAATGGATTGCAAGAAAAATCTCGAGGGATACTGGCATATAAACAAATTGTTAACTGTTTTTCCCTTGAAAATCGCCAAAGTCAGTAAAGGCGTTCTGTGCATAAAGTTTGAACCAGTCTATGAATATAACAACCGTACACAGTTTGAAATGATTTGGATATAACTTACCAAAATAAATAACTTTCAAAGGTGCATAAAAAGGTCAAACTCATGGTGTGCGGTGACATTAGGTTTTCAGGGTGGACGGTGACACCAGGTTTGCTGGGTGGACGTTGATGGACAGTGACAGGTTTTCAGGGTGGACGGTGATGCACGTTTGCAGGGTAGACGGTGACTCACGTTTGCAGGGTGGACGATGACTCAGGTTTACAGGGTGGACGATGACTCAGGTTTACAGGGTGGACGACGACATCACGTTTGCAGGGTGGACGATGACATCACGTTTGCAGGGTGGACGATGATACCACGTTTGCGGGGTGGACGATGACATCACGTTTGCGGGGTGGACGATGACATCACTTTACAGGGTGGACAGTGACTCAGGTTTACAGGTGGACGGTGACATCACGTTTGCAGGGTGGACGATGACATCACGTTTTCAGGACGGACATCATGGTGACTCAGGGTTACAAGGTGGACGGTGACATCCGGTTTGCATGATGGACGATAACATCAGGTTTGCAGGGTGGACGGCGACATCCGGTTTACAGGGTGGTCAGTGGCATCATGTTTACAGGATGGACTGTGACATCGGGTTTGCAGGGTGGATAGTAACATCAGCTGTGCAGGGTTGACGGTCACATCAGGTTTGCAGGTTTGACGGTGACAGGTTTGCAGTGTGACACGTTTGCAGTGTGACACGTTTGCAGGAGGGACGGTGCCAGGTATGCAGGAGGGACGGTGACAGGTATACAGGGTGGACAGTGACAGGTATGCAGTAGGGACGGTGCAGGTATGCAGGGTGCACAGTGACAGGTATGCAGTAGGGACGGTGCAGGTATGCAGGGTGGACGGTGACAGGTATGCAAGGTGGATGGTGACAGGTATGCAGGAGGGACGATGACAAGTATGCAGGATGGACAGTGAAGGTATGCAGGAGGGATGGTGACAGGTATGCAGGGTGGACAGTGACGGGTATGCAGGGTGGACGGTGACAGAATTGCAGAGTGGATGATGACATCAGCTTTGCAGGGTGGACGTTGACAGGTTTGCAGGGTGGATGATGACGTCAGCTTTGCAGGGTGGACGTTGACAGGTTTGCAGGGTGGACTGTCACATGAAGTTTGCGGGATGGACGTTGATGGACGATTATAGGTTTGAAAGGTGGACGGTGACAGGATTTTCATGGTGGATGATGAGGTCAGGTTTGTTGGGTGGACGGTGGAATCAGGTTTGCAGGGTGGACGGCCACATCACGTTTGTATGATGGACGGTGACATCCGGTTCACAAGGTGGACGGTGACCCAATTTTACAAGGTGGACGGTGACATCACTATTGCAGGGTGGACTGTGACGTCAGGTTTGCAGGGTGGACGGTGACATCCGGTTTGCAGGGTGGACGGTGACATCCGGTTTACAGGGAGGGCGGTGACTCAGGTTTACAGGGTGGTCGGTGACATCCGGTTCACAGGGTGGACGGTGACTCAGGTTTACAAGGTGGAAGGTGATATCACGTTTGCAGGGTGGACTGTGATGTCAGGTTTGCAGGCTTGACAGTGACATCCGGTTTGCAGGGTGGACGGTGACATAGGTTTGCAGGTTGGACGATGACATCAGGTTTGCAGGGTGGACGGTGACAGCGACACTGTGCCTTTGGCCACGTCCGGTTTGCAGGATGGACGGTGACATCAGCTTTGCATGGTGGACGGTGACATCCGGTTTACAGGAAGGACGGTGACTCAAGTTTACCAGGTGGACAGTGACATCACGTTTTCAGGGTGGACGGTGACGTCAGGTTTGCAGGGTGGACGGTGACATCCGGTTTGCAGGGTGGAAGGTGACATCCGGTTTGCAGGGTGGAAGGTGACATCCGGTTTGCAGGGTGGACGGTGACATCCAGTTTGCAGGGTGGACGGTGACTCCTGGTTGCAGGGTGGACGGTGACATCCAGTTTGCTGGGTGAACGATGACAGGCAGAAGGTGAAAAAAAATCCCTTGCCTGTGCCTTTGGCTTTGTCCGTTCTCTGGTACTCTTATTCTTCTGCCTTCATTACTCCCTTTGTG
Source organism: Alviniconcha marisindica (assembly GCA_018857735.1). Classification (NCBI taxonomy): domain Eukaryota; kingdom Metazoa; phylum Mollusca; class Gastropoda; family Provannidae; genus Alviniconcha; species Alviniconcha marisindica. Next base: position 207,331 of record JABMCL010002708.1, on the reverse strand, counting down.
TGGCTGCTTCTCTACGTCTCTCGAGGACTGTCTTCTTCATTTGCGCTTTCATCGGATTTATTGAAGAATAACGTTAACAGACTGTTTCCGTGGGCTTCGTTCGACTCTGAGTCCCCTGTTGTTTGTTTCGGATAAGAATCAGCACGGGTTCCGACGTCAGTTTCAGGCGGTTTATTGGCTTCAGTGTCAAGCGGTTTATTGGCTTCAATGTCAGGCGATTTATTGGCTTCAGTGTCAGGCGGTTCGTTGGCTTCAGTGTCAGGCGGTTTGTTGGCTTCAGTGTCAGGCGGTTTGTTGCCATCACCTCTACGACTCGTTCCATCCGTCTCACCCAGGTAGATGCCCGCACTGGCCAAGATGTCATCTGGTGTGGCATCTGGTACACTTACGATGGTCGTTGTAACACCACTTTTGTAATGAACGCCGCCTGGTCCTGGTTTTACAGTTGTTGGGACATTAGACTCGCGCGTCGTTTTCTGTGTGTCAAGCTTTGTATAAACAGTGGCTGAGTTCTTGTTCGCAAGAGCACTCGCAGAAGTGTGATAGTCTTTTTGTTCTCTTTGTGTTTGTATTTGCGTCAGCGTTCCCTTGGCAGCAATTGATCCTGTCGACTGTCCGATGTTATGCCAAGATTTTGTACCAAACACCTTGAGCAAGCACTGGCGGCAACAGTCAGGCATCCAGGTGGCTTTTCGCAACACTCGCCGATATTCCTTCTTCACCTGGACAGAGCAACAACTAGGAGATCAAAGACAAATGTGCCCATGGACAGGCTACGTTGCTACACCAGCATCATCAACCAGAAACAACGTAAACGAGCAAGGGGCAGTCCCACTGTAGCTGACATCAGGGGTCGCAAACATTGTTTACAACTTGCGCACAGCCAACGCAGTGTCTGGAAAAATGTGTACAACCAAACATAACACGAAATACACTGACCGCAATCTTTTCAAGACAATCCTGCAGTTATCTAATTCAGATTCTGCCTCTGGCGCCTACTGCAGAATTCTGTGCAAGCCCGACGGATGACAGGACTACTTTCGGCATCCTCTAGCTTGGGATCCTCCATGGCAATCAACATTTTTCACTGGTGCCTGGGTAGATACACTGGTACTGGCATATTCCTGGTTGGTTTGATTACTTTCTTGATATAGGCGGCCTATTGTCAACCGGCTCAGGGCTAGTGAAAGGAACTGGTTTAGAACTATCATCACGATTTTTTTTCTTTTTGTCTTTTTAAGTCAGTTTTTTATGTTGTCTTCCGCTACATTATACTGAACTGTGAAATGTGGTCGGTCCCAGTTGCAAATGAACGGCAGGAAACCGGTAACGCGGCCGGAAACTGACGTAAGCAGTGAACCACCACTGACCTATAGCTGTCCAAGTTGATCTGTTCTAACAACCGACTTCACGCCCCGACATCAGAGGGACAGAAGCTGGGCAAGAGAGGGACTGATTAAAGTTTTTAATTAAAACGCGTTGTCATACAGATCTGGACGTTTTGGCGCACAGTAAACGCATGGGGTTTGAGCAATTTCATGATAAGTGTCTACTTTGCGTTACAAACGCGCGTTGCCTGCATATTTTCGACCCCTGTGACAGACAGTGGCACACATTTCAGCATGACGTTTGTTTAAATGAATTTGTATGGGGTTCTACGCATCGCTTGGAAATGCTGTCTTACACTCGTCAATGCTAGTTTTCATTTGATTACAGTTGTTACCTGGTCAGAAAGAGGTCATAAAGAACGAGCGATAATCCCATATGTTGTTTAGACGTTTTGTGACAAGAGACTGGTTGAATCGCAGTTGGTTCCAACTCTGTCGATAGGTGACTGGCTGAAGCGTATTTCGGTTGAGTTCAGCAGATTAGGCCTCCTATTCTAGCCCAAGGAATTATCAGATTAGACGTTCGCCTGGCTCTTGCACTTCAAAAATCGGACAAATTACGAAGGTATTTCAATCTTGGATGAGGCCCCCGTTAAAATCATTGAAAGATTTGACGCACAAAAGAACACAATTAAATGACTTCACCGAAAAGAGCAAAGTCTAACCTATTTGTATGCAAAATTCACAAGAAAAAGAACATGGGGGTCTTTTTTTCCACAGCATTTCCTGTGAGCTCTGTAACAAACACTAACAAAATGACGGGGAAAAAACTGACCGACTCTCCACCGAAGACTTTCGAGCCTATATCAAGGTACGAGTCACTGTCGGGCATTACGCAGCAGAAACTGTTACTGAGCTGCGATCTGCAAGCCCATCGTCTAATCCTTCAAAAGCAACTTTTTTCCCGTGGATAAAACATATTCAGTCTGGGAAATCAAGCACTTTCGACAGAAGGGGCAAAAAGGTGAAAAATAACAAAAGGTGCAACGAAAAGTTGGTTGCTCGTGTATAGCTAGATCATGGTCGATGAAGACGCTCACATTTTATTGGAGAAAATAGCCAGCATCCTCAACATTTCTTCGGGGAGTGCACCAAGCTTAACTTCTGCTTCCGCAAAGTTTGCACAAGATGGATCCCCTATATTTTGACGCTACAGCAGAGGAGAGATATTTATGGATATTTAAACAAAATTTGCGAACCGGTGCGTCTCGAAGAACTGGTAAATTACGGAAAAACCTGGCTATGTTATTTTCAACCTTTGAGAAAAGCAATGAACAAAGCGCTGGTGCCGAAAGGTGGGGACGCTCCCCGAATCGCAAGGCGGTGCCGCTCCGAGAAGAGTGCGTTACGCAATACTTGCTTTAAGAAAAAGGGCATGGTGCTAGTGCTACACACCATGGTCACTACGCAAGGCAGGAAAGAGCAGCACGGGGGAGTACTGCAGTCGGTCTGTTCTTTCGCAACTGAACACATACTACAAATAAACCCGGCCAACCTGAAGCATGCGTGGAATCACACTTCTTCATGACCTGCACGCAAGTCAAAGCTGATACAAGAGTGTCTCTCCAGTGAAAGTCTATAGACGTTGCCACACCCTCCCTGCCTCCCTACTGCCCGGATTGTGTGCCGTGTGTGTGTGTGTGTGTGTGTGTGTGTGTGCGCGCGCCCCCCCCCCCCCCCCCCCCTTCCCCCCTTCAACCTTCCACGCTCTTCCAGCCCTGTTTCTACTACTATCTAGAAGTACATGGATAGCGGCCATGGCCTTCACGCTGAAGCTAAGCAGGCGCCATTTTGGATGTGTCAACTACAGATCACACACACACACATACACACACAGACACACGTACACACGCGCGCACACACACACACACACACACACACACACACACACACACACACACACACACACACACACACACACACACACACACACACACACACACACACATAGACTGGGATACCTTATCATTGCTGACGCAGTGAAAGAAGTAGATAAAAACTCCTTGTGTGCCGTTGAGCAAGACGAAGATGTAGGCGAAGGCGTCTTGCGCGGTTCCTCCAGTGTTCAAGGAACCAAAAACCCATGTTACTCCCATGATACAACAAAGCGTGGCAGCTCCTTTAACTGATGTCTGCAGTTTTTGTGTCGTTGGCAGTTCTCGTTTGGCACTTGCAAGTCCAAAAAAACACGGTTTCAACGTACATTGTGCTAATTCAACACGTGTAGATTCAGCTATTCAAAAAAACTAAATAATGATTAATGATCTTTCAAAAACAGAGAAAGAGAGAGGGGGAGAGAAAGGAACTTCTTCTTTTTTTTAAATTTTACGCCCCGTCAGCTAGGAGAGAGATTGAGAGAAAGAGGAAGGGACGGAGGGAGAGAGAGTTAATAACAATAAGAGGGGTTTTCTCAGGCTGTCAGACTCTAAGTAAATACACATTTCAAAACTATACTCAGATGTAAACCCCCTTTCAAATCAAATCTACCGTTTCAGTCCGAAAACAGATATAAATACAATCAAACACAAATTGTCCAAGATTAGTCCCTTCCACTAATATTACCCTCTCGGAAGAACAAGCAACAACAAAGCAAAGCATAGCAAAGCTAGTACATTTTAGGCAGCTGGTCAGGACGTTATCAAGAACGTTTACCCTTTAAAGGGCATCTGAACTGAGAACACATCGCCGATCCTAGAACAATAAAGAATGCGCTCACAATAATTTGTCTGCTGATTTATGGTCTAGTTCGTTCAAAATCTACGTTTGAAAGTCGCGCCGAAGACTACGCGAGTACCGCCATTTTGGCTCACTTGGTGACGCTAATGGCACGGACTGTCTCTCTGAGCTATAAATAAACTGGAGTGCGCTTCGAAGCGTGGAGATTAAGCCAAAAGCACCGCGCCATGTTACGATGTTCATTCAGCCCCACAGTGTGTGGTGCATACAAGCTGAATTCAGTTCAGTTCAGTTCGAGATGTATCTATGCGCTCGAAAAAGCCCATATGCGTTCCACTCAGTCGCTGAGAAGTTTCCCCAACGTCGCCTTTGAAACGGTCCCAATGTTCATCTGACTGACGATGGCCCCCTCTCGTCCTTTCAAGGAAGATCGTCTAGCGCTTTCTCTTTTCACGCCTCTCTCCTCCAGGCGATCGATGGTGTGATGTCCTTGGCTTTGTGCCCGCTGGTAGTGTCTCAAGCTCCTCAACACTTCAGATCTTCCGAAATGCAAGCCACTTGTGAGGGTTGCTTTGCCCGCCAGTCTATCTGCTCGGTCATTTCCCTTCACATTTTCTACGATTTCACTTATCGCCCTTATATAACCATCATTTTTCTGACTGGAGGCTAAAAAAAAGGTTTACACAATCAATCATCCATCTACGTCTTCACTTCATGCCTATTTGCGCCCTCGGTACGGTTTTCTTTTAATATATACACAAAAGTCACACATTTTGAAGAGTTAGTCCTTTTGATACTGCCTTTGTATTTGTATTTTTATTTTTAAAAGAAGAAGAAGAAGAAGAAGAAGAAAAGGGCATAACGGACAGGCCATTCCGTCCTCAGTTTTCTGATAATGTCCCAGTTCCTCCTCTTCCGGGGTCCTTGCACTGGTTCCAGAATAACTGACTACAAAGTCCACTGCCTCTGCCACTCGGATAGTGCTGGCACAGGTCCACAATATCTCGTTCACCTTTTGCGCATCTATATCCCTTCTCGTCAACTGCGCGCTTCTCCAAATAATCCGAGTTTCAAACTCCCATAGTTCAAAACCAAACACAAAGGACAAAGATCTGTATCTTTCCAAGGCCTTTGTACCTGGAGAAAAACCCCATAGTGTCAGATATTCTTCTGCTTCGTTCACTTTCAAATCTCTTCTGAAATGTCATACTTTTAAAGCAATAACACGTTTCTACTGCACTTCTAAATACTTAGGCCAGGTTTGCATGCGGATGTTGTGTGTGTGTTGTGTGTGTGTGTGTGTGTGTGTGTGTGTGTGTGTGTGTGTGTGTGTGTGTGTGTGTGTGTGTGTGTGTGTGTGTGTGTGTGTGTGTGTGTGTGTGTGTGTGTGGAGGGGGGGGGGAGACAGAAAGAAAGACGGAGATGATGACGATGGTGCTACTTTGTCACACAAGCATAAGCCGGCCTTTTGACACATCTGTCTCTGACGACAACCATAGCAACACTCAAAACAGCAAAAGAAAGTACAAATAACTGTGGCAAAATAAAATACAAATAATTATACACACCATTACTGTTTCACATTTCGCAACCTACACATACAGGTAAAAAATAAATGAAATGAGATCTTGTCAGTTTAATGTAGTTATTATAATGTTTGGTATTTTACAGTATTAATGGTGACAGAGTTCTGTCCCATGTGTACCCTATGACTTTTTATGAAGCTTCAGAGTTTGTCTTCTTGTTGCAAATGTAACAAGAGAAAAGTGGGTTCTAGAAGTTCTGAGCTCACAGTTCGCTATAAACATGATTTAGTAACAGGTTTAGTTGTCACTTGCAGAATGTATTTACTGTGGAAAAGAAGCAACATAGTAGACCTTTGTCAAAATGAGAGGGTATGTGAATCTATCCATTTCCTTAATGTGAAACTGATATTTCTTTTATGGTATCTGATAGGTTTAATTTCATCACCTATTCACCTAAGTTGTATTGTGTATTCATTCTATTATTTTGTCATTTCATTTATTGATGGGTTATATTCACGGTTTATGCAACTGTGAAATAGGCTTTTTAGCCTTTTGCCTGCTAAGTCATATTTTGGTGTATATTGTGGTCAACACTATTGTGATCAACCCCTTCACTGCCCCAGACTGTTAAATTTCCGGGCTGAAAATTGGATACACATGCTAAACACTTTTCAGCTTTTGTAGCGACATAATCACGAGCCTGATGAAGTTGATTCGGCTGCTCCCAATGCTGTTTTCAACCTGTAGCCTACCACTGAAATTATTCAGAGAAGTACCATAAGATGCATAGTTTCCTCTGCTTAGACGTGGAAAATAAACCTGCTGTGTCTTTGGGTATATTGTTTTTGTTCAATGGCCCCTTTTCAGAGATTACTTGTAAACCATCCATTATACAGTCACACACATCGAGTTTGTTACAAGACGTGAGCAATTCCTATAAATTTATAATGATGACAGCGTAGCCGCATCTACGAGAGAGAGAATACAATATCAGTACCATATTTTTTTAAGGAAAAAAAAGGAATGGGCGGAAACGATAAAAAGAATCATGATACAGTATATAAACGGATAATGGCAATACCAGTCCTATAGGGCAGAACTCTGTGCCTACCACTGATCACTTGTCATCTCCTTGCTGCTCTCGCCCTGTTATAACTGTACTGGTTGACTGGGCGTAAAACAACCGTACTGGTTGACTGGTCGTAAATCAACCATACTGGTTGACTGGGCGCAAAACAGCAAGTCACTTACTTACTACTTTGCTGCTCAACGAGAGCCATACGAAAAAGCACATCTGCTCGTGAAAAATACTGAACACTGTTCTGGCTAAAAAAAAACAAGGCCAGGAGAATAGGCACGACAGACAGATAGCCACGGCCTCTCTTTGGGGATCACAGTTAGTTGTTGTATTTTTACGTCCCGTCCAGCACAGCACGAATCAGGCATCCACACTTTGCTTATACCAGGTCCAACGGCAGACCACCAAAACGCAAGTAAAAAGCTGGCTCGCAGTTCTAGACACAAAACCAATAGCAACACAGCCAGGCCATTACAGTCAGTAATGATAACACACCTCAATATTTACAGCCACCTTTTTACAACAGAGAAAAGTACTTCCATGCAGACTCCCTGAGGCGTATTCAGTACAAAAATTCAAACAATTTATAATATTAAAAGTATATTATGTAAATAACACGTCTTGGTACCTATTTCTATTCCGCCGGCACACACCGTGACGACTACCAGGGTGACCTATTTTTATTCCGCGGGCACATACGGGAAACTGTTATTCGCATTGACGCAGCTGAAAAGTAGGGAGATTATAATTTTTATTTATTTTTTAAAGAAGAAAAGCGAAGGACCGGGAAGGTATAAAATTGAACACATAAGAAATTCCTGGCAGTGGGCGAAGCATGCATGGCTATATTCTGACTTATTCAAGGCTTTAAAGGGAGAATCATTCACAGCTCTGGGCTCGCAAGGGAGGGGACCCTCATTTCTGCGTTCACAGTACGCCATTGTATGGGTGAGGGCGAGAGAGAGAGAGAGAGAGAGAGAGAGAGATCGAAATGTATTTATTGGCATAGGCCTATGGCCCCAATCAACATAAAAGTTACAAAACAATAAATAAAAAGCCATTAAAAAAATATTCATATAGAATATATCATATAGATATAATCAAACACATCTCCAAAAATTGTACAGCATTTGATATACAAAAATTTCTGAGTTAGTAAATAACCGTGCAGGTCCAAAACCGTCATTCTCGGTAAGGGGCGGGAGACGTCCGGCTTTAGGAATAGGAAAACTACAGATTACAATTTCTGAGCTGCTGTGCAAAGGCAATATACTTGGCAATATTTATAATGTGCACACTTGAACAACGTTTCACTTCAGCATATGCTCTACACACATGGTACAAACTGAAGTAAGAGGGGAAAGGTCACGACAACGTAACCGAAAATAAAGAGGACTAGCGGAACTCTTATGGTCACAATATCAGGTGGATACTGCAAAATGGAGTGAAAGCATGACGTTTTGTACACATGTATAATTCTCTCTGAACATTTTCAGGCACATAGACATCTTGGCACTGACCTCATAAGGCTATAATTAGCGATGTAATTTGGTCACCCTGCACGTACTGACAGCATCATCAAGACTACACTTCAAAACTCATGTTTCGGTAAGCAACATCACTTGTGATCTTTCACACAAGCACTATGCTCCAGGAAGACCTGTCTGGTCCATTCAGACGCTTGGATTCCCTGAGGCTATAACGATATCCGTAGTTAGGTCCTAGAAAACAAAACTTTGTCAAATCTGTTGCTGAAATTGTTTTGAAATTAAAACATGAACGTGTTTTGAAATTAAACCACGAACTCTGGATACCTTATCTTTTGTCTGCGTCAGTGATTACTGTAATTAGGTCACGCTGATTGGGCGTAAACGTGTCCACACAACCGATCCCATTTACCGCAGCTCTTATGGTCACAATATCGGGTGGATACTGCAAAATACATGACGTGTTGCACACATGTATGCAACATCTGAACATTTTCAAGTACAGAGACATCATGGCATTGACCCCATGTGGTTATTATTAATATGGTCACCCTGCATGTTCCGACGGCATCACCCAAACTGCAGTTCAAAACTCTTTGTTGTTGTTATCTCACAGAGAGAGAGATAATATGTGAAGGAAAGAGTCACACACACACACACACACACACACACACACACACACACACACACACACACACACACACACACACACACACACACACACACACACACACAAATGCTACAGTTACAAATAACGACTCACGGGGACTGGAGGTGACGGCACATGACGGTCAAGGCAATGACGAGCATGACGGTATTGAAGGCCACGACACCAAAAACAGGGCCAATAAAGCTCCAGTGAAAGCCACGCTCTTTGCTCAGCCAGCAGTTGGTCTCCGTGCCGTAGCCCTGTAGTAAATCAGGGCCCATTACTTCAGGACTATATGTATGATGAGCAAGTCAAGTTAAAGACGAATAGCCCCTGATTTTCTACAGAGTTCATAAGTCCCGCTCCCTTATACATGCGCCAGTCGTCAATAGTCCAGAATAGGTACTGGTGCGTGTATTTTGATATAACTTAAAAATATATATAATTGTTCTGTCCATTCCTCTTTTTTTGAATCCCCTCCACATGGCGGTCAGATCATCGTGCATTCCACCGTCAACACAACACCACATAGTGGTCACAACATCGTGCATTCCACCCGTCAACACAACACCATATAGTAGTCACATCATCGTGCATTCCACCGTCAACACAACACCATATAGTGGTCACATCATCGTGCATTCCACCGTCAACACAACACCACATAGTGGTCACAACATCGTGCATTCCACCCGTCAACACAACACCATATAGTAGTCACATCATCGTGCATTCCACCGTCAACACAACACCACATAGTGGTCACAACATCGTGCATTCCACCCGTCAACACAACACCACATGGTGGTCAGATCATCGTGCATTCCACCCGTCACCACAACACCACATGGTGGTCAGATCATCGTGCATTCCACCCGTCACCACAACACCACATGGTGGTCAGATCATCGTGCATTCCACCGTCAACACAATACCACATGGCGGTCAGATCAAAAGCTTGTGAGGCAGACAAGGCGGGGCTTAGAGCAGAGTGCGGAACCCTGTTGCCTTCATACCTGTGGGAAGCTGCCTGCAGCCGCAGCAACTATGATGGCTGGAACCCCGTAGCCAACGCAGAAGTAGACGGGAAGCAAGGAATATGAGGGTTCGAACACCAGCACCAGTTTCAGGTAAATCTGCAGTCCCTCCATAGCCATCCAGCAAAAATTGGCCAGGAACAAGTAATGCAGAGCTCCAGCGATGACCGCGCACGCCATCTGACCAGCAAAGCCCAGCAGACAATCATTAGGTGCCATCAGGAGGAGCAAGCTCTACTGTCACATTTTGAAGGATTTTTCTATAGGATTTTACATTACCCTGTGTGTGTGTGTGTGTGTGTGTGTGTGTGTGTGTGTGTGTGTGTGTGTGTGTGTGTGTGTGTGTGTGTGTGTGTGTGTGTGTGTGTGTGTGTGTGTGTGTGTGTGTGTGTGTGTGTGTGTGTGTGAATAGTACTCCACCCTCTGGTCAGTTTGGGTACCGTGTGTCCGAGTTACCTAACCCCTACACGCAGGTTTTAACCGCTACTGGTCTTCGTTCAGGCCTGTCAGGCGAAAACAAATATTTAAAAACAAAAATGTTGTTTTTAAATGGCCCACTAGTTTTCAAAACCGGAGTGCGAGTCAAACTGTGGAAGGGGGGGGGGGGGGGGGGGCGGAGACAGAAAGAGACAGACAGACAGGCAGACAGACAGAGACAGAGAGAGAAACAGAGGTAGAGAGAGACAGAGAAAACCAAACCATCTTTTTGACACCTAAAAAGCTGATATGGCAGAAAATATTAGCATTCTCTAAAGTTATTCATGAATGCAACTTGACAAAAATGGCGTGCCCACGGGTGTTTTCCTTCGTGAGTTCTTTGATGCTAATGCTCACGGAACGTTTTGCCGTTTTGATTAGGATAACATACGGTTACGAGGAGAGGTATAATTATTATACGACATTAACATAACCAGGTAAATGGCGTCATAGTTCTTGTCGTGTAGTGAAAACATCTGACTGCTGGGGAGAAAAACAAAACCCGCAGAACGCTTGGGATTACATGCACTAGGCTTTGTTCACTCGTTATTACTAATACTATTCCCGGACGTCTCCAACCCACCGCCCCTAGTTTGGGGGGGCGCGGGGTGATACTGATCATGTCCTAGTTTGTCGCGTGCATCAGCCAGTGGTAATAGTCAGCGAGCGACGTTCAGGGATGACAAACACATGACAGATATGGCATCAAGTTACCACGAATATCGTGTACGTATGCTGAGGCGTTGTTCTCAGCCGAAGCGTGCCGAACTGCAACGGTCATCAGTTATAAATAGTGACTGATGAGTAGTCCTAACTTCGGGGAAAATCGAGGCAAGAAAATTAACCAGTCCCTTCTTGACCAAGTTCCAGTCGGGTGTTTACTCCCCACACAAGCATCAATGGCCGCGTCTCGAGTCTCGCGATTATTGGAACTTTCCAACGACATTTCGGAATATTATATGCCAATTGGCACCACTCTTAGACAGCGGCAGAAAGCAGACCTTTTCAGCAAGGCGTTCAGTATGTTCGTAGCGTAAAACTGTTTGATGCTGCTCGGCAGAAGTTCGATGTTTTCTCCTTCGTGTGCGGGAGTCATTGAAAACCGAGGTGCCACACCAACTCAGTTCCACCATCGACGCGCTGAACATCGTCTCAGATTATTTCTGCGCTCGTAAAGCAGATACAAATTGGAAGCGATTCGTCTTAATCACAAATGACCAAGGAAACCGCAAACAATTTTGACATCACATCAGAGGGAAGTCGTGTGGGTCCTGGCATATTGACAGTATCAGTGGTAGAAGGAGGGCATGCTGGTATTGGGTCTGGATATATTATTATGTCTGTAGGTTCTCCATCTATAAAATGCTGCACACTGACATGGAAACGGAGATCTTTGTTGCGTCTGTATCTGCGGCAATGGCCACATCTCCGTAAGACTCAGAAGAGCAGGGAACCGCTGTGGAGGGTCAGTCCGGGCACCTGGTATTCGGACTGAAATACCCCCCCCCCCCCCCGCCCCCCCAGTAACCTCCCTCACAGCCTGAGGTGCGTCAGGATGCTGTACAGATGTAGGCTGTCGAGACCTGCTGTCTGCTTGGACAGAACCAGAGATCTGTGCCTAGGACAGCCATGGAGGACAAGGCCAGGGTCAGCCCGGACAGGGAATGGCCTGTGGGCCCAAAGACGAGTCCCAGAAAGGCCACGCTGGGCTTGCATGGTTATGCATAGCAGGGTGCCACCAGGCAGCTGGAGCCAGCCTCTGATCAAGAGGGGGGAAACCCCGGGGTTCAGAAAGGATTGGATCGCCGCCTACCACCGGGCACGAAGGACCGCAGGGTAAAAGACCCTTGGTCCCAAGCGGAAGCGTCCGTTGCGCTGGAAGAGAGCGGACGGGCGACGGGAGACAACTGCGCCGCCCCTAGGTGCCCATTCGAGGTGATTGTCTCCCTTGGATGACTGGGGCTGAGCGCCTGGTCTTCCTCTGACTTACTGGAGCGAAACAACGCTGCCAGCTCGACCAGCGTAGGGACGGGAGGGGGGTGGTTGGGGGGGGGGGGGAGAGGCTGTTGGAAGGACAAACCTCCCTCACAGCTACCTTGTTCGTCACATGTCGTAGGGGGGGTGGGATCGCTCCGAGCGACAGCCCGCGAGAGCGAGGCCGTCTCAGTCAGCTGAAACGGCGAACCGTCGGCAGTACGACAAGGGAGAGTGTTGGATGCCTCCACCCACTCTCTCGATCCCTCCGAAAACGAAACCGCCAAAGTGGAAGATGACTGTTTGGAGCCGAGAGTGTTCTTCTTTGGGTGAAGAAGCCCTAATGGCGGACGGCACCGACGAACCGGACTAGCGCACGGCGGACGTGGCGCTTTGACCTTTGCGCCGGACCCTAACTGACGCCTTCTTATATGGAGAGCTTTTGGCCAAAACCACTTAGTTCAGGAGCTGTGTGAGAGTCGAGGTGGCCGTCCTGAGCTGTCCGTCCTAACGAGCTTTCTGGTTTCCGCGGACCTCAAGAATTATTGAACCGTGCTTCGGCCTTGGGTCACAACTTGTCCGGCCTAATATGTCAACTGACATCTGAGGACATTAAGCATCACTTCATCATCATCATCGCCGAAGCCATAACGGAACTAGAAGAGAACCGTGAAGAAAAATGAGCGAGAAAAAGGCGGAGCGGGAAGTCGAAAACGCGACGAAAATGAGAGCGGGCAAAAACAAGTGTTACCGCAAGATGGTGTCTGGAGAAAAAGAAGGTAATTCACTGGGAAGCGAGTGACTTCCCCTGTGTTGTTTTTGAACAAAGTTCCATGCGATTTCACGTGGGATAGTGTAGTTGGGTTACAGACACGTGTAGCAACTCTGTCTGGATCTCCATTTGTGAGACATGGTAACGTATCCGGAATTAAATTTGCATTCTCTGATTAATGCAGGGGCTATATAAAAAAAAAAACTTAGCTCTGTCTCTGTCCCTAATATGTTAGCCACACATCCGACGACTTTAAGCCCCAGTTCATCTTTCTTATTCTGGAGTTATGATTGGTTGTAATGCTGCCATTGAAGACTGCATAACCTTTGACTTTTCTCTCACTTTTAAACCTCTCTACGGAAATATTTACGCATTACCTCATTACCTCACGCATTAACTCAAATAATGCCAGGCTATATGCATTCTCTGATTAATGCTGAATATGTTGGTACCAAAATCATGACTACATCTCTTTCTATTCTGTAGTTATAATCGATCTTATGGTGCTACCACCAAAGACAGAAGATCGACAACGTACAAAATGAGACATTTAAGCATCTTTGACACTATGTAATTCTAATGTTTGAGTGAGGAGCAGTACACAAAGAATCGTGGTATTTTGTGTAGTGCATATTCCGAATAACAGAAGTCATAGAGATATGTGAATGATAATTTGCCTGTTAGACTTAGAGGCATGCAAACATGGCAATTGTAAAATGTGCGTAAAACGCCTAAATGTCTTGATATTTGAGGGATATCTCATTCTCAGAACCTCTTAGAGATAAACGCATGAACTTCGGCAAGTGCACTTGCCTTGTGATTCTCCTTAAATATATGTTTGGATTGTATTGTCTCAGTTTCAAAATTTGGCTGGACCTACCTACTGTTATACACACTGTGCAGTATTAATCGGAGATCACCTCCATCCGGCGGTCCGTCCGTGTGTGTGCGTACGTGCGTGCGTGTGTGCATGTCACAGTGTGCGTGCGTGCGTGCGTGCGTGCTTGCGTGTGTGTGTGTATGTGTGTGTGTGTGTGTGTGTGTGTGTGTGTGTGTGTGTGTGTGTGTGTGTGTGTGTGTGTGTGTGTGTGTGTTCTCTGGTGTTATAATTATGTGCTTTTGGTATCCGTTTTCAGTATATACCGCATTAACTGCAGATCACATCCGTCCGTACTAGTGTCTGCACACCCTCCCTCCGTGGAACAATGAATGCAAATAATAAAGAGAAAGAGAGAGAGATTTCTTCTGTGAGAATTAAAACAAACATTGCTTCCTCCTAATGGGGATGGAGGATTCTAATGTTAGCGGAGCTGCGATGGCTCAGTGGTTAGAGCGCCGGGCTCGTGATCAAAAGGTAGGTCTGAGTCCCCGCGGGAACGGCGGGAGGATTCTTTTTTCCAGGGTCAGCTTTCTGTACTGACTCTTACTTCGGTATCCTTTCCGGCCACACCCGTGCTACTGCAGTAGCACGTAAAAGATCCGAGTCATTCTGCCAAACGTGCAGCCGGTGACCGTTAAACACACATGCACCCTATGTATCATTAAATGAAGTGACCCTGTCAAGTGGTGCATTGTTGTATAGTGTACACAGAACCTGCGCCGAGACGGCAGCCGTTTCACATAGCACCAGCCATGTAACAACCAAACAGCGCTTCCAGTACACCACTTCGATGGAGATTAACAAAAAGTGCTATAAAAAATATAAACAAATAAACAAACGAAAAAATAATGCAGTCACTCATTCAGAATCACCTGTGACATGAGCTCAGTGAGTCTGCTGGAGAGCAGCAAATAACACTATATAAAAGCGATCAATAATAATAATAAAGTGCAGTGTGAGAGCCGGGAAAACGGTGTGGGGGATAAAGGGTCAAAGCACAGAGGGAAGGTCAAGAGCTGGTATGCCAGAAACGCGATGATCTGCGAACCTACTATTGTGACAAAGCATTTACATGATAAACCAAAGCCAAGCTGCCTACAGACATTGGCAAAAACAATAACATACAGCCGGCACCTGCCTAGAAGGTTTATGTTGCAAGGGTTGTAGCTGGCCAGCAGCTAAGTTAGGAATCTGGGAGCATTCAACAAGGAAATAGACTCGAAATGCTTGGCTTCGACTTGTCCGAGTGGGAAAAGGGGAAAACATGTTCGACTTAGTTGAAATTCGACTTATCCGTTTTTGACTTATCAGTTGTAAAATCAGTCATACAAAGAGCAGCTTTGGTCGGATTTAAAATAAAATAAAATAATAATTTTTTTAATAGTTCCACTTAAGCGAGGTTTGACTTAAGCGTTTTTGACTTAAGCGTAGTCCTCTGTTTTCTCTGTCGTTCTGCGGTTTTGTTTTCTCCCCAGTAATCAGACAATGGCACACAACACGACAAGAACTATGAAATCATTTACTGGTTAGTTAATGTCGTGCCCACATATCCGTATGTTGTCCTATTGACTTTTCAACTAAATAACTTGACCTATCAATTCGCGGGCAATGTGCCCATTAAAGCAATCCATCATGTTTCCAAGGGCAACATTTGGAGGTCTTGATTTAGTAACAGATTTTAAGCGTTTTAATGGGCAGAAAAGGGCAGTATTGGAAACAGATGCGAACAAATCTCAAGATAGCATCACTGTAAGGACTTAGCCATCGATGAGAATGGGACTTAAAGGACAAGTCCAAGGTCAGGGGTGATTTTTGACGCGATTTCCGTTAAAGCTCGCTGAGAACAATGATGTAGGTGAAACTGTGATCTGAGGGTTACAAATGCACGGGGGAAAAAAGGCATTCTCTGTCGTACCGAAAACGTCGCCATGACGCCCAAATCACGTGACCATATGCCTTTACGTCACTCTGGGGAGTCGCTGCAAAATGGCCAACTCGAGCTCCGAAGACGAAACTGATACTTTGCCCGAGAGACCCACAAGGATACAGCCGTATTAGTTTGAGCCTGTCGGGCAGGATTTTGAAAGAGTACCGGAACATCGTGTCAGCAAACTTCATGCGGTATTCTATGGAGTTTGCGAAATCTCACTCACTGAAGTGCTCGCTACACAAATGGGCGTGATGCGGCGCAGCAAGAAAGTCAGTTCGTTTGGATTGTATAAATTTAATCCACTTTCGCCTCACTGCGGGTCGATTGCGTGGGAGCTCGTGCATTGTTATACCTGGGGTCGTCTGCGAATTGTTACAGTTCGCGGCAACACAGTAGGCCGGCATAGTTAACTTTTTTGTCGACCACACGCATACACAGTTTACTGAAGAATCTAAGATGGCAACCGCACTGACTCCCCAGACTGACGTCACTTCCGGGAAAGTCTACAGAAAAAAAAATCGATTAAAAACCCTATTAAACATTCTTTAAAAATAAATTATTTCATTAAATCTGAAACTAGTGACTCGTTTGTCAATCATTTCGATGGTCATTTTGCATACTTAAAAACCTTGGACTTTTACTTTAAGATCCTCACATGTCGAGCTGACGTTTTTGTTTTGTTTTGTTTTTTATTAAGAAGGAACTTAGTCATCTTCTTCACCTGTTGAAGCTTAACGCCCACTGAGACCACTTACGGTCTACTAGGGACGGGTTTTTAGTCATCGTTGGTTAGTTAGGTTAAACCTGTTTAACGCCGGAGTTGTCACAGTCTCCGACTGAAGAGGTACTGTCAGGGACCGAGATCCAAGAAGGTGGGGGAAGAGGGAGACTATACCTAACGCTGCACTGTCACCACCAGAACGACTCCTGCATTAAGATGGGCAGCGATGAGAGCCGTTTTAATGCTTCATTAATTGTGAAGGGCAAAGTCACAAAGATAGTGTCCATATACCACAAGTTTTGAAGAAAGAGAAGAGCCAAAAGGGAATCGAACCAAGATCCTTACCGCTGGGCCAAACCGGCTCACTCCTTTAGTCATCAATACCATCTGTCTTTTAGAACCCTATGAGAATCCACCTGACCAGGTGTGCAACCGGTATGAAACCTGTTTTTAATAACAACCGTTACAACTCACTGCAATGTATAAACGGTGTATTCTTGGAACTTCAGATACATCACTTTGACCAATACTTTTCATTGGCACTGTCTAAATCAAAACAAATTCCCCCCGAGTATGATTGTTTCACATTTCGCAAGTGTATGTCAGTTACGCTGTGTGTGTGTGTGTGTGTGTGTGTGTGTGTGTGAGAGAGAGAGAGAGAGAGAGAAAGAGAGAGAGAGAGTTACGACAATAAAGCTGTGTTGTGTGTCCGGAGAACTGCATACCCCATTTGATAAGTGGCTTTTCAGTAAAAACTAACTGTCCCCCTTCTCGCACACTTAGTGTGTTTAACACTAGGTCAACGGGTACCCCCTTGCTGTGTTGATTTCTCAGTACGTATTACTCTTACCTTACTTTCGGTGCGACCGATACCAACAAGAAAAAGCAGCTGTCCCAAACCAAGACAGACAGCCAGTTGAGAGTGGATGGTGTTGCGGTCCGACCAAAGAGCGGCGAAAGAGACGAAGGTGACGAAGGAGATAAGCAGGAAGAGGACAGATAAAGAGCAGCTCACGTAAGATATAATGTCTAGTGCCAGGCTGGATTCTTCGGCAGACTTTGTGATGCTCATTAAAATGACGAAACTTGTCAGGTGGTTGCAGGAGCACGCAGCGTGTGTGGCGTTGATAGACTGTGCTGTGCAACCCGTGGGTGTCAGCTCAGCAGTCTTGGGTTGCATAGAATAACAGACAGGGCTGGACAAACCCGGATCCTGCAGTTTCATGGTGATCGTCACGTTTTTTGACAGACGTTTTATCGGTGTCTTTGTATTCGCCGATATCATTATGACAAGTGTATTGAAGCGCTGATTCGTTCCAAAACTATCTGACTGTTTCAACTTTTGGGATGCTGGACTTAGTAAGAATGTGCTTGCGCTATTAAATAGGACAGAAGAAATGCCCAATGTATCCGAGTCCGACACTTCTTTAAGACTTTCCCTGTTAAGATCAAATCCGTCTGAGTTAAACAGAAAAGCCTCGCTCACGCTTAACAGATTAAGATCAACATTTCTCAGCATCATTTCACAGTTCCCACGTTTTTGTTTCGAAGTCACACCTCGCTGCTGAGTTGCAGCCATCAAAGGACCATTGACTTCAAAAGCATCGAACACCTTCGAAGCGAGTGTTTGTTTCTTTTCGGGATCTGAGTTGTTGAATGTTTCGTCCGTTCTGAAAACATTTTCTGCCAGCGTAAAGACAATATCCTGCAAAGCTTTCAAAAGTCGCTGTTTGTATTTTGGGTCTTTTTCCTCAATAAGTGCTTCTGTCAGTGCTTTTGACCTGTTTAAAACGGTGTCAACGAGGCCTTCAACTGCAGTAAGGTTTTGTTTTTCGTTATTATTTTTGAGCTTGTTTAAGACTCCATTTGTGTCATCAATAATGTGTTTGTGTTTAGTATCAGCTTGTGCTGTTGTTGTAGTGCTTGGTTTTGTCGTTGTGGAGGTTTGGTACAATGAACATGATGATGATGATGATGTTCCTCCTGTACCTGGGCAACAATATGTTTTCTGAAATCTAGCGTTGCTTAGGCAATCACAGCTGCACTCATGCATAAGCAACACGACCACAGCTTGTATGAGCCACAGTGTTACAAAACACACAGACATTTCTCCTGAAACACATAGACTGATTATAGTACCTGCCTTTTTTTCTTCTTTTTTGTTTGTTTGTTTGTTTGTTATTCAATCTCGTCCAAAGGGCATTGCAAGGTCTGCAAAGCAAAATAGTCAACTATTCGTTGTCTATTAGATCTAAGAAAACCATCTCAAAACGTACAAAACCACCAACGTCAACAAACTGGAAAAATGAAACCTCCAGATCAGCCGTTTCCTGAAATGTAGCCGGGTTCTAGCAACATAAACTGGTTGTTCAGCAAATTTTCTTCCTGGTATTTTGCTTGGGAAGAACAGCTCGTGTTGTCTTCTTTCTTATTGAAACCTTTTTGGCAAAATTGCTGGATTTTTCTTCAAATGTTCTCTCAATATAGGATTTGACATACGACATGATGATGATGATGATGATGACATACGTCATAATCACCTACTTAGTCTACGTTTCATGACGTCAAAACTTCATTGGATCTTCTGTTCCTCTTCTATTCTTCCAAGGATAGGTCTGCGGTTCTGATTATCCATTCACTCAGGCGTCCGCTTCTTTAGAGGAATTTTCAACACAAATTCTTTGAGTAGTCACATTTTTAGACCACGTTACAGTTCCACGGCTTCCATGACGCAAAGAAGAAAGTCACGTGCTGCGGCTTCTTTGATCTCACTGGGTTCGAGTAAACTCGCGTTATCTAGAATTGTAACAAATGTAACAACAGGAGGGTAATCCATGAGTGGCACAATTTGAGTTGAAAGTTAAAGGAACTGGCCCACGCAGATTTAATGATAATAGTAATATAATAATGGATACTTAGAGCGCCTAACCCGCACAGGCCCGAAGCGCTTACACATTCTTTAAATGCACATATTTTCAAAATTCAACGCATACATCACGAATGCACACACATACACACACACACACACACACACACACCCAGAGAGAGAGAGAGAGAGTCGTATATCAGGGTATATCAGATTAGGTACGATTTTTCTGTAGCATTAATTTCTACTTTGACTCTTTTGAAATACGCCAAATTAAGACTAAAAATAGATTTGGGGATTTTCCCACGGGGTGCAGCTATTTACGGAATGCGTATTACGTCATTACATTTTGTTGTTTTACACACGTTTTTGTAGACTCGTCCTGCAAACAATGACACGTATTGATCTGCTCAGGCTTAATAATGTGTCGGTCGACTTAAATGATGACAGTGTGAATAATTTTATATCTAAATGATGACTGTGTGAATAATTTTATATCCTTCTTTGAATAAATCTCGGAGGACCAAAATAAAAAGAACGCTTAGCTCGACTGGTAAGAGACCGACAATGCAAATACAGGTCGCGGGTGGTAAACCTGGGTGACCAGGTGGAGAGAGCTGTGCACAAGTTCAGACGTCTGCAATAGAAAACTGAAAAAGCTGTTACTGGACACGTAAAAGTTCCTGATACTTCTTTTTTTAATTGATAGGAGTAGTCTACCGGAATCATATTTTTAAATATTCTGCTACTACCTGTTTGCGTAACGTGTGTCTAACTGACGTGCCACCGGGCGGTATTTTTTTAATTAATTTATTTTTGCTTGTTTGTTTGTTTATTGTTATAAGAAAATGGTGTCTGAAATATTTCCTGTAGTAGCATCGGTTCCAATAGAGAAAAAATCGTCACTCGATATATCACCTTGCACCTTGACCCGTCACTGAGAATTATTAGTAAACGGCAGGTACCGGTCTCATCCACTATAGTGAGGTACACATTGCACGGTTAGGAGATTTATTGTAAGAAAGATGCAAAATCATTCACACAACCATCAGTTAAGTCGCCCGACAAATTACTAGGCCTGAGCAGATTACGTGCCTGAGACACAGACATTGAATAATAATGTCTGTGGCCTGAGACGACGCCATTGTCAGTTGTTTGCAGGCCGAGTCTACAAAAACGTGTGTAAAACAACAAAATGTAATGACGTAAAACACATTCCGTTAATAGCTGCACCACGTTGGGTGATCCCAGTCTGTTTTTAGACCACTGCAGTTAGTCTTAAATTGGCGTATTTCAAAAGGGCCAAAGCAAAAATAAATGCAACAGAAAAACCATACCTAAAATGATCAACATTAATAATAATAATAATAATAATAATAATGTACATTTATCATGCGCTCATCAACGCCCTGAGCGCTCACATGATACATACTAACCTAAATATGATATTCTATACACATGTAGAGCATAGTCCTACCAGACATAACAAACGCTAACACACACACACACACACACCACACACACACACACACACACACACACACACACACACACACACACACACACACACACACACACACACACACACACACACACACACACACACACACACACACACACACACACACACACACACACACACACACACACACACACACACACACACACACACACACACACACACACACACACACACACACACACACACACACACACACACACACACACACACACACACACACACACACACACACACACACACACACACACACACACACACACACACACACACCACACACACACACACACACACACACACACACACCACACACACACACACACACACACACACACACACCTGACTGTAGCAGAAACTGGGTACTGATATTAGTTAGGATGGAAATACTGTGAGAAGAGGAAGGTTTTCAGTTTGGCTTTAAAAGATGACAGGACTGAGCAGTGTCTAAGGTCTTGTGGGAGTGAATTCCAAATATGGGGTCCAAAGCAAGAGAAGGTGCGGAAGCCATGAGTCTTGCGTTTGTGTTGTTGGATTTTCAGCATGCGGGTGTCAGAAGAAGAGCGTAGTGTACGAGATGGAGATCAACATTCACGACCAAAATATTATTTAGGCAAACCTGCGTGGGCTAGTTCCTTTAAGGTAATACTCCGACAGGTTCCTTTATTCGATTGCAAATTGTCTGCACACGTGTGCCCATCTTTCGTGTGGTTTAATTGCTAGGAGTGACTTCCCACTGTTCGTACCGGCACTTGCCCACCCTTGGTAGAGTACTCCTGTACCGTGTGCTTGGCGCGAGTGTGAATCGGGTTGCGGGTGGTGGTTGGTGAGTGCGTCGTAATCACACTTTCTTCTCTCCTCCTTCCCCCCCCCCCCCCCCGGCCCCCACCCCCACTCCCCCCTCCTCTTCTCTCTCTCTCTTTTGTTGATGTTGTCCTTGTTCCTCTTCGCTTTGACGTAATGATCCGGTATTTTACTCTTATTTAAATGAAACATGAAGTGGTTACTGACTGTGACTGTGCGCTTAATTTATGAGTACTGTGTGGTTTGTCGAGCGTATTATAATACATTGTTAACCTGTTAATGTTACTGTGAATGTATGTATGATTAAAATGCTCTCAACATCACGCCTCATTTCATGTGTATGTGTATTTTATTTGACGCGTGGCAATAAAGATATATTGATTGACTGACAGATCGATTGATTAATCAGTATGAGTAACTTGTAGTTCATGATTATTTTACAGCTTGAATCCACTTCCAAAACAAAAAACAAACCTGCTCAGACGTGGAAAAAAGTGGATACCAGCCAGACTGACAGCAGCAGGTGGGAAACAGAAGCTTTCTCCAGCCAAAGTGGGTCTGGTCTGCTCAAAGAACTATCTACAAGAGGCCAGCTGAAGAGAACCCATATCTAACTGAAGAACATGGTTATGCCAGACTCTGTGAGAATGCTTTTGAATACGCTTACATCACCAGAAATATGTTTTTTTGCTTGTGACTATGAGGTTAATATTTAAGTGTGAAAATGGAAGCGTTGTGCACCAAAGATCAGTATTCAGTTTAATCCCTGTCATTTTCTTGCATAATTTGTTCAATGGATTAGTTCTAGTTTGTGTCGTGTTCTGGAGTTTACTGCTTAGTCTAGAATGTAATTCTTTCAATCCCGGTTTCTGACCTGCTTCTGTATGAAATTAAACTACATACAGGTACGATGAAAGCATTTCACTGTTTTCCAGTATGTGAATGTTGTATTATATTTGCATAACTACAAGGTAATTTTGTGTGTTTGTTCACTGTTGGGGGGAGGAGAATGACTGCTTGAAGTGCACACTCTGCTTACCTTTTGCGCTCGGCAGGATATTTTCCTGACCATAATGCCCAAAGTGCACAATATGTTTTTTGCAGAAAAAGTAAATTTCCACCCGTTTGTAGCCTGTTTATGCTCTGTAAATACAATATAAATATGAACCAATTTGTAGATCGAACAGGTGCTGCAAGACATTATAAGAAATAAGTTCATCATGCTTTTCCTTTCGTTAATTCAAAATGATTTGACAGCCACAGCATTACTTTGTTGTGAATGTTGTGTTGCAGGTTTGCAGGGTTGTTGAGGGCTGGCCTTAATGCTCACCGGCACCGTGCACCAGATAATGAACAGGAAAGACCAGGAGATGAGCAGGAGCCAGCAAGCGCTGCTTCAGATTTGTCATCAGAAGACTGTATTTGCATAATAACAACATAACTGTGTATATGGGTTCTTGCTACCTTGTCTGTGCTGTTAGTCATGACTGTTGTAGGCATGTTCAGTAGTTGTTCACAAATATGCAGTCTTATGGCAACAGTAATACTATCAAAATAATAAACAAATAAAAACAATCTAGGCACTTTGTTGTTGTTGCATTTAGTCAATCGTTTATGTTGCTAAAATCACTGAAGATTGGAAAGCATAGATCCACAAACACTGGCCCATACTCCACACGAACAAGCAGACATCTCTGCATATTCATTTGATAAACAGCAAACATACGTAAACATTGCATGTTATCATTGACGATAAACGTGTAATTGCTGCCACAGAACTCGTATCTTCATTACACTCGAGCATTGGGCCACATAAAAATAATGCTTCCTAGTCCAGGAAAGCTGAGTGTCGGTTTCAGCACCTACTTTTCTACTCTAGTTTTCATCGTAAATCGAGCAGGTGTCATCATGACCATGTCCCCAAGGCAAATTACCACCATTTCAGCAATGGCCATGAACTTATTTGAATGACTTTAAAACGGCACTGTGCATTTTAATTCGTAAGCGGGGGAAAAATGACTTTAAAATGAAACTGTGCATTATATGTAAGCGGAGGGAAAGTTATTTCAAACGAAAGTCTGCATTATACGTAAAGCGGAGGGGAAATGACTTTAAAACGAAACTGCATTACGTGTAAGCGGAGGGAAAATGACTTTAAAACGAAACTGTGTATCATATGCAAGCGGAGGGAAAATGACTTTGAAATGAAACTGTGCATTATATGTAAGCGGAGGGGAAATGACTTTAAAACGAAACTGTACATTATATGTAAGCGGAGGGAAAATGACTTTAAAACGAAACTGCATTACATGTAAGCGGAGGGGAAATGACTTTAAAACAAAACTGTGTATCATATGCAAGCGGAGGGAAAATGACTTTAAAATGAAACTGTGCATTATATGTAAGCGGAGGGGAAATGACTTTAAAACGAAACTGTACATTATATGTAAGCGGAGGGAAAATGACTTTAAAACGAAACTGCATTACATGTAAGCGGAGGGGAAATGACTTTAAAACGAAATTGTGTATCATATGCAAGCGGAGGGAAAACGACTTTAAAATAAAACTGTGCATTATATGTAAGCGGAGGGAAAACGACTTTAAAATGAAACTGTGCATTATATGCAAGCGGAGGGGAAATGACTTTAAAACGAAACTGTGCATTACATATAAGCGGAGGGGAAATGACTTTAAAACGAAACTGTGCATTACATGTGAGCGGAGGGAAAAGGGGTGCGCTGCAGTTGGGTCTGGGGCGAGGAGACTCTTCAGCCTGTTTCATGGATTTCGCCTGGATTCTGTGCAGCTGAACAGCCAAGGTAGGTAGGCTACTGGTATGCGTTGTAGGCCGAGACATCTGCATGCCAAAGCAGCTCCAGTGGCTAGATCAGGCTACTTTTGCAGCAAAGAACGACTTACAACTTCCTGAAACTAGGTATCACGGTGTGAGATCACGTAGAACCATAGAGAAATTGCACCTTTACCAAGCCAGTCAATTCAAAATTAACGCTTCTGAAAACACTCAACTTCCGGCAGTAAGTGACGAAATTCAACTCAAACCGCGCTCTTCCGGTCAATGGTCTGCCACAAGTCTATTAAGATTAAAAACAACAAATCGTCGGCTACCTTTCAACAAGTTTGTCGAAAGAACCTTCCACATTCTTCTTCCTGACGGAAACTGACGGCACCCTGCATTGTTCATTGTGGTTTGTGTTTTGTTTCTTGTTGTTGCTGGTTGTTGTTAATTGTTTTTATCAACTGCTCGTGACGCAATCGTTGGAGCAGTCAAGCTTCAATTTTTGATGGCTTCAAAAGTTTCGTTCGTGCTTTCCCACTGTCGATAATGGAACAACGGCATCTGCGATGCATAATTGCAGCAGTCGTGACATCTGGCCGTGGTAGAGCGTTTTGGGTTCTTGTGTGAGGTATGAGAGCACTGACAGCGTGCACGAGGTGCACGAAGCTCACGTGTGTGCGTTCTATGGTGCCACATGGGATTTGGTATCTGATATACGCACTGTACTGTATTAATCGGAGATCACCTCCATCCGGCGGTCCGGCCGTGTGTGTGTGTGTGTGTGTGTGTGTGTGTGTGTGTGTGTGTGTGTGTGTGTGTGTGTGTGTGTGATTAGGTATCTTTTATATACACTCTAATGCATTAATCGGAAATCATCGCCGTCCGTATGTGTTGACATACCCTTCCTTCGTGAAACAACACACACACACACACACACACACACACACACACACACACACACACACACACACACACACACACACACACACACACACACACACACACAGATTCTTCTGCGGGAATTAAAACAAACATTGCTTGCTCATACTGGGGATGGGAAGATTCTCTCTGCCATGGACATGTTAGCGGAGCGGGGATAGCTCAGTGGTTAGAGCGTCGAATTCATGATCGAAAGGTCCCGGGTTCAAGTACCCACAGGAGCGACGGGAGAATTTTCTTTTCGGGGCCGCTAGTGATGCTGAACGGCATTTCTTTCTCTCTCTTCAGCTTTTCGCTCACACCTGCTGTCCATTCCAGCTATTTCTCTTTCTGCAAATCTATCATTCTGTGGCAAGCCTGAACTCAAATTTGAAGTGTGTGTGTGTGTGTGTGTGTGTGTGTGTGTGTGTGTGTGTGTGTGTGTGTGTGTGTGTGTGTGTGTGTGTGTTGGTGTGTGTGTGTGTGTGTGTCTCTCTCTCTCTCTCTCTCTCTCTCTCTCTCTCTCTCTCTCTCTCTCTCTCTCTCTCTCTCTCTCTCTCTCTCTCTCTCTCTCTCTCAGAAATGGGAAGCGGGGATAGCTCAGTGCTCAGTGGTAGAGCGACGGACTCGTGTCGAAAGGTCTCGGGGTCGAGTCCCGGCAGGAGCGGCGGGAGATTTTTCTTCTCCAGGGTCAACTTTCTGTGCTCACTCCAGTCCATTCCCGTGTTACCGCACGTGAAAGATCCCGGTCATTCTGCCAAAAGTGCAGGTGGCAGGTTACAGCTAAACACGCATACTTATGTATGTGGCTTCGAATAGTGACACTGTAAACAGGTGAATGGTTGTATGGTTACACAGAACTTGCGCCGAGACGGCAGTAATTTTTACGTGGCGCCAGCCATGTGACAATAGAACAGCGCTGCAACAATTTTGATGGATATGCAGAACGTGCTGTATACTGCCACGATCAGTTATTCAGTGTGGCGTACGACTAGAGTGCAGTGGGTTTGCTCCGACGCAGAGAATAGCGCTGTAGTTGCCATTGTGAAAGCGCTTAGGGCCCATCTATAGAGATGAGGCGCTCAATAAGTGTTCATATAACGTTGGATAACTTAAAAAAGGGAATCGAACCGAAGAAGTGTCTCGGGCCCTAATTGTACGACTGTAGTAAGAGAATTATAGACGAATGTTAGCTCATATATAATAATGACAGAGACTCGCCGCCAAAGCGCTTAAGCTGAATTTTTTAATTCTTTATAAGGAGAGATAACGAAAGTCTTACAACCGGTGGGTAAAATATATACTCATGGCAGTCTTTCACTCGATTTCTCGTCCAGTTTGTTAAAAGATCGAGGTTCTAAAGTTGCGAAAACATGATGGTGAATACTGCCAATTTGTGCCCAGGAGTCTGTATTAGTGACGACATAACCAGGGGTTGCATGTGTGGCAAAATTATAAAATATGTCAGGTGTCGACCTTTTCCTGCTCTTCAATGGTAAAGAGTGAACCTATATGGCTGCGCCCCGAGAAGCTCCAATTCAAAACCAAACAAAAGTATTTCTTTGTAGAAATACTGATAGAACGAGGAAATGAAGCTTGCAGATCTTTGTAGAAATACTGATAGAACGAGTAAATGAAGCTTGCAGATCTTTGTAGAAATACTGATAGAACGAGTAAATGAAGCTTGCAGATCTTTGTAGAAATACTGATAGAACGAGTAAATGAAGCATGAAAGATCTTTGTAGAAATACTGATAGAACGAGTAAATGAAGCATGCAAATCTTTGTAGAAATACTGATAGAACGAGTAAATGAAGCATGCAAATCTTTGTAGAAATACTGATAGAACGAGTAAATGAAGCATGCAGATCTTAGGAAATATTCGCACATTTTCTACGTTTTCAGGCTAGCTTGTATATTCAGTTCGGTCCCCCTTTATGAAATGCCTAAAACCTTCAAATTGGGTCATTGTCATGCCAACAGTCTTCCAAGCACTGGACGTGAAAACAACAAACTCAACCAAAAGCAGATAAGTATCCTACATCAAATTTTTCACCGTTTGACTGTTTTGCGGCTTGAAAAGGGGGATTACCCCCACAAATCCGCATGTCAGTTGTATTTTGTCCGAATAAACAGCGTTGTTTTTGACCTTTTATGTGTTAGGATCTTGTTTTAGAACGCCAGCAGTCATTCTTGTTTCAGATTAGTTTTTTGTTGTTGTTTGTTTTTCGCAGATGACTGGACTGGACTGCATATAGCAGATGTAGTGAATGGAAAGTATAACAAGCGTGACTGATTTTCTTGATTATGAGACCTTCGTTTAAAAAGTAATAGACTATCATTAACTCTCTCTCTCTCTCTCTCTCTCTCTCTCTCTCTCTCTCTCTCTCTCTATATATATATATATATATATATATATATATATATATATATATATATATATATATATATATATATATATATATATATATATATATGTATCATTGTGGATACTGTTAACTTACTGAAAGAAGCCACTGATTTGATAGCATACAATCTCGATGAGAAACCTATCACGGTAAACAAACCAAGTAGTTAACACTACCGTCACGTAATGGCAGAATCACTGTTAGTCTCTTAAATATGACCGAAAATGATAGGAATGAAGCAGGAATTTATGGCCAAGAGAACAGAACAGAAGATTATTACAAAACTACGGATAGGCCCATTACAGAGGAAGAGATAGGTGAAGTTATCAGACATTTGAAAGAGAATAAAGCAAATAGACGGGACGGAATTCTTGGGGTAGTGCTGAAACACGCTGATCTCATACCGTTTGTGAAACAATATCTCAATGATCTCTTTGATCTGGGATTTTTTCCAGAATTTTGGTCATAGTCCATTACTGTCCCAGCATACAAGAGAGGGGATGCAGACTCGCGAGGCAATTGCAGAGGTGTGTCTCTACTTAGAATAGTAAGCAAGACATTTACCTACATTTTGAACAAGAGGTTTATAGAATGGATTGAAAATGGAAACAAAACTGTCAGAAGAACAAGCGGGTTTCAGGGCCGGCTATTCAACAGCAAACCACATTTTTACCCTCGTATCGATTATCCAGAAAACCATGGCACGAAGGAAAGGGAAAGTATATGTTGCTTTTGCGGATGATCTTAAAGCCTTGGATACAGTCGATAGACACAGTCTGTGGCTATTTGGATACAGTCGATAGACACAGTCTGTGGCTATTTGGATACAGTCGATAGACACAGTCTGTGGCTATTTGGATACAGTCGATAGACACAGTCTGTGGCTATTTGGATACAGTCGATAGACACAGTCTGTGGCTATTTGGATACAGTCGATAGACACAGTCTGTGGCTATGCCGAAGTAGGAAAGGCCTGGCATGGAAAATGTGAAACATACTGAAAAGCATGTAAGAAAATGTATTATGCTCTTTAACATCTGGACAGGAATGAGTTCCTTGAGTCACACACACACACACACACACACACACACACACACACACACACACACACACACACACACACACACACACACACACACCACGCACCACACACATCAGATCATATTGAGCACACACACACACACACACACACACACACACACACACACACACAACACACACACACACACACACACACACACACACACATACAGATTCAGTTATTTGAGTCACACACACACACACACACACACACACACACACACACACACCACACACACACACACACACACACACACACACACACACACACACACACACACACATACAGATGAGATTTGAGTCACACACACACACACACACACACACACACCACACGCACGCACGCACGCACGCACGCACGCACGCACGCACACACACACACACACACACACACACACACACACAGGATTGAGCATGAGTCACACCCCACACACACACACACACACACACACACACACACACACACACACACACACACACACACACACACACACACACACACACACACACACACACACACTCACACACACATACAGGATTGAGTTATTTGAGTCACACACACGCACGCACGCACGCACGCACGCACGCACGCACGCACACACACACACACACACACATACACACACACACACACACACACACACACACACACACACACACACACACACACACTTGTCAGCTTGGCTGAAGCAGGGCTGCTTACTGAGCCCAAAGAGTTTGTCTGTTTACCAACGAAGTGGCTGATGAAATCAGCAAAGCAGGAAGACGTTGTACTCTCTTGTCGAAACTAATTGAAGAACTATTTTCGTTGCTGATTGCTGACGATGTAGCCCTGGTTTCACACACGC
>JABMCL010002708.1:157500-172500 GCA_018857735.1 Alviniconcha marisindica | reverse complement strand
TAAAATTAAACAAAAGGGCATTCCTTGTCAGGCAGGGAGAGAGAGGGGGGAGGGAGAGGGAGGGAGAGAGGGAGGGAGAGAGGGAGGGAGAGAGGGAAGGAGAGAGAGGGGAGAGAGAGAGGCAGGCAGACAAACAGACAGACAGAAAGAGAGAAACTAAAGAAACAAAAAATATTTCCCTGAATACGCGAAAATAAAAATAAAGTAAAACATATTGTGATAAAACCCAAAATAGAATACTGCCAAAAGCTCAGTGAGCTTGGTAACAATATAGCATCTGTGTGGCGTGCTTCAGATATGTCTACTTCTGCCGAACTCTCGAAATAACTAACTGCAAATGTTTTCAATAATCATTTAATCATTTCAGTGTGTGTGTGTGTGTGTGTGTGTGTGTGTGTGTGTGTGTGTGTGTGTGTGTGTGTGTGTGTGTGTGTGTGTGTGTGTGTGGTGTGTGCGTGCGAGTTGTGTGCAGATGGAATACAAGTATCAATAAAACTGCAAACTCTCTTTCCCCCTCCCTGCCCCCCTCTTCTCTCTCTCCCTCTCTCTCTCTCTCCTCTTTGAAAGTGATGGTGGTGTCATTTGCCTCGGGCGGTAATGGTTCTATTGTGAAGCTGTTCAGCAGTCATGGATACACGTGCAACACGCTGTGACGGTGGCCGACAGCAGAACTGAGGACAGCAGCAGAATGGCAGCGTCAGCCTGACAACGGCTTCAATCAACGGGCCGGAAATTGCACAGGAACGGTTCATGACAGAGAACAGACTGGTGAATATGTACGCGGCCTCTTATAAAGCTTAAATCTCTGGGTTCAACATAATGGTGGTAGCTCACCACAACACATGTATACTCTCTCTCTCTCTCTCTCTCTCTCTCTCTCTCTCTCTCTCTCTCTCTCTCACACACACACACACACACACACACACAACACACACACACACACACACACACACACACACACACACACACACTGATTTCTGGATGCAGTCATTAAGTATGCCTCACACCGCCTCCACCCCCACCAGCACCCCCCACCCACCCCTAAAAAAGAAGCGGACGAAACGCCATCTACTCCCTTCGCTGAACACTGATAAGAACCTGTTATTAATTCTGTAAGCAACCTGGATTCCTGAGGGACAAACGTAGGACGCAGAAGGACTATGGAACGTAAGCACATCCTGCGTGTCAACTAGTCCAAGGAGAACTTACTAGTTTAATGATCTTGCATAAAATAAAGCAGATACATCATCCATGTGGAGATCGAATGATCAACACACTCATTAAAGGCAACAGCTCTGCAAACAATAACCTTCTGTCATAACTCACACCAGACGTCGTTAACGCCCACTCTGTGGTATTTAGCAGGCGATCAAACCGAGGGGTCTCAGTAAAGTTGTCCTGTTAAGTTGCTAAACCTTTGCAGTGATCGCACTTCTCAAAATAGCACATTTTCAAACCCTCCTGTATTTGTGCTCGAAGTAGCAATATCTGTCTCAAAGATCGACAGCAAGAAATCAACAGATTGTGATGGCATTAGTGTCAAACTTCTAACAGCTGCTCTTCCTCATATAGTTGGGACACTAACAACTACACAAGTAAGAAGTGAAGGAGATGATTTTACTTCATTCGCAACAATTGTGTGTCCTATCTCGCACGCACGAACAGAGGACAGGGCAAGATCACTAATACCGCAAGAGTTTTCGAGGCGAGTCAGGAGGATGCTATGATCGATAGTATCGAAAGCAGCGCTTAGATCCAGAAGTCAGAATGGAGAGGGAGCCAGAGTCTGAAGCAGTCAAGTCATTGAAAACACGAAGGAGAGCTGTCTAAGTAAAGTTATTAAGGCGGTACGCTGACTGGAAGGTGTGCCAAAGATTGTTTTCATCCAGATGACAGAAAGGCCGGTCAAAGACAATTTTGCCAATGAGTTTGGACACAAAGGACCGATTTGAAACAGGCCTGAATATTTTAAGCACATTTGGTCAAAAGCTGTTGCGGTTGCTGTTGTTTTGGGCAAAGGAATCTCTATCGTTCCATGACAGTTGAGTGGTGTGAAAGGTGGACTTTGTATTGTTGGTAAGATGACTGATTTTATGTTTGATAGACCATGATTTCTTTGTGAATTGTCAGTCCAACTGTCATCTGAGCTAAGGACGACAAGCAGCATGACCAAGTCCTCCACAATCTACTCACGATCGCCAAGGGAGGCGGACTGGTGTTTAACTCTGACAAATGCACTATCAAAACGGACTCGATAAAATTCTCTGGTAGGAAGCACGACGCAAGTGGAGTGCATCCCGACCCAGAGAAGGTGACGGATGTCCACAACATGACGACGCCCAACGGCAAGAAGGAACTCCCGGCGTCCCTAAGTCTTGGGTTCATCCAGTTTCTGGCGCCTTTCATACCAAACCGCTCTAACATGTCGTCTGTGCTACGCGACCCCTGAACTGAGCAAGACGTCCCCTTCCTGTGGGAGAGTCATCACAAGGCCAGTATGGACAAAATCAAATAAGCAATCTCAGAAGAGTCTACCCTGAGATAGTTTGACGCAGCAAAGCTGTCAACACCTCAGACAACGCCGACATGAAGGGTCTGGGAGCCAGCTTTACCCGCCACGGTCAGCCCATCGCTGGTGCTTCAGAGGCAGTGACTGATGCCACCCCCGCCCCCACCCCCACTCCCACCCCTGCCCCCAACCCCACCCCCACCCCCACCCCCACCCCCACCCCCGCCAGAGGGAGAGAGCAATATGCCTGTACCAGAACCCGAGCAACCGCCAACTGGTCCAGCGCAGCGACAAACCGCCAATTTGTCCAGCACAGCAACAACAACAAACTGATCCAGCGCAGCAACAACCGCCAACTGATCCAGCACAGCAACAACAAACTGATCCAGCGCAGCAACAACCGCCAACTGATCCAGTACAGCAACAACCGCCAACTGATCCAGCACAGCAACAACCGCCATCTGATCCAGCACAGCAACAACCGCCTGATCCAGCACAGCAACAACCGCCAACTGATCCAGCACAGCAACAACCGCCATCCAGCACAGCAGCAACCGCCAACTGATCCAGCACAGCAACAACCGCCAACTGATCCAGCACAGCAACAACCCCAACTGATCCAGCACAGCAACAACCGCCATCCAGCACAGCAACAACCGCCAACTGATCCAGCACAGCAACAACCGCCAACTGATCCAGCACAGCAACAACCAACTGATCCAGCACAGCAACAACCGCCATCCAGCACAGCAACAACCGCCATCCAGCACAGCAACAACCAACTGATCCAGCGCAACAACAACCGCCATCCAGCACATCAACAACCGCCATCCAGCACAGCAACAACCGCCAACTGATCCAGCACGGCAACAACGACCAACTGATCCAGCACAACTACAACAGCCAACTGATCCAGCACAGCTACAACCTGTGCAAGCGCAGACAAACTGCACTCCTTGCACCAAGACCAGCAAATGCACCATACACCACACGATCCGGTCCACCAAGCAAACCACCTCGTGTCATGGACCAATAACGGCGATGAAAGAACCTTAGGATGGCTAAAGAATAACATACCAGAATGTTTTTATTCTTTGATACTTCAAAGGTTCTTGTGACGATTTAAATGCAGAATATTCTGTTATTCACAGGAGTGACTAGTACACAATAAGTATGCTATACAGGAGGCGAAAGTGTCAGTTCCTACGGACATTCATATGCAGTGAATAGGAAGGCCTCACAAAGGGGGAAGTGTGAAATTTGCAAAGGATATCCACAGAACTGGCTCTGGCACTCTTATCTGTCTTCATCAGTGGCCGCCGGGGACAGTGTGCAGTGCACCAGGACCAGAGAAATGATAACAGTGCGCGGCCTACAGCCTTCCCACAGCAGCCTGGCTCTCACTGCACCTCGCCTCACCATCTCTGATGGAGGCAAAACAGCATTGTTGGTTTACTTTTAATGCAAACTGTTTTCCTCAGTTCCTAACAAAAGGCCGTTATGGTACAATATTCTTGCATTCTACAGTTACTGCGGTGTCATGTACCTGTATTAGCAACACACATATTAAATACCGGTCCAAGCCCCTTGAGCTTAGCTTACTGTGACAAGCTAGAGTGTAAGAACTGCAACAAGTCGTTGCTTCTTTTGAGACGGGAGATGCTGTATGACTTGAAACTTTGGTTATGCTTAGAGCCCCGCCCGGTGTTTGTGTGTGTGTGTGTGTGTGTGTGTGTGTGTGTGTGTGTGTGTGTGTGTGTGTGTGTGTGTGTGTGTGTGTATGTGTGTGTGTGTGTGTGTTTGCTCTCAACAACCATCACGATCGCGGCCACACACACACACACACACACACACACACACACACACACACACACACACACACACACACCACACACACACACACACACACACACACACACACACACACACACACCACACACACACACAACACACACACCACACACACACACACACACACACACACACACACACACACACCACACCACACACACACACACACACACACACACACACACACACACACACACACACCACACACACACACACACACACACACACACACACACACACACACACACACACACACACACACACACACACATACACACACACACGCTAAAGCCGAGGCACTGTGAGTGAAAGGCCCGAACGGCATCATTCACCGCCAACAGAGCTTCCTGACTGCTTGTGGGGCGGCAATAAAACGGCTGTCACAACGGTCACGGTTACAGCGGTTGCTGCAGCCGACGACAGCTGCAATTCCCTCTCTGCTTCACACTACAGGTGTCTGGCATTACTGAATAATGGGCAATATCTGATTTCCGTATTACGTTACAGAAAAACTGCGCATGGCCCCGTGCAGTTGTGTGCTGGTTAAACAGACTGCCCTCAGCACTCGTTAACACTAGCGTCCCAAGCATTCAGCCTGGCAGCACCTGTTAACACAAATGCCATTAACATTCAGCCTGTCAGTAACTTTTAACACAAACGCCGTTAACATTCAGCTTGTCAGTACCTGTTAACACAAACGCCATTAACATTCAGCTTGTCAGTACCTGTTAACACAAACGCCATTAACATTTAACCTGTCAGCTAGTACCTGTCAATCCTACTGTCTTCGACATTCAGTGTGGCAGTACCAGTTAACACCAAGGTCATAGACATTCAGCATGTTAGTACCTGTTAACACCAAGGTCCTAAGTCTTCAATGTGTCAGTACCTGTTAACACCAAAGTCCTAAGCATTCAGTGCGTAAGTACCTGTTAATACCAACGTCCTAAGCATTCGATGTGTCAGTACCTGTTAAATCTAACTACCTAAGCATTCAACCTGTTAATACCCGTTAACACTAACGCCTAAGCACCCAGCGTGTCAGTACCTGTTCACGTCAAATAAACCAACACCCTAAGCACCCAGCGTGTCAGTACCTGTTCACGTCAAATACACCAACACCCTAAGCACCCAGCGTGTCAGTACCTGTTCACGTCAAATACACCAACACCCTAAGCACCCAGCTTGTCAGTACCTGTTCACGTCAAATACACCAACACCCTAAGCACCCAGCGTGTCAGTACCTGTTCACGTCAAATACACCAACACCCTAAGCACCCAGCCCGTTTGTACACGTTAACACTAACATCCAAAGCATCCGACCCGTTGGTACCTCCTAACCACAGCATTCAACGTGTCAGAACCTGCTATCACCGAAGCGATATGCACTTTGTGTGCCAGTACCTGTTAACACTAACATCCAAAGCATCCAACCCTTGGTACCTGTTAACACTAACGTCCAAAGCATCCGGCCCTTGGTACCTGTTAACACTAACGTCCAAAGCACCCGGCCCCTTAATACCTGTTGATACTAACGTCCAAAGCATCCGGCCCTTGGTACCTGTTAACACTAACGTCCAAAGCATCCGGCCCTTGGTACCTGTTAACACTAACGTCCAAAGCACCCGGCCCTTGGTACCTGTTAACACTAACGTCCAAAGCATCCGGCCCTTGGTACCTGTTAACACTAACGTCCAAAGCACCCGGCCCCTTAATACCTGTTGATACTAACGCCCAAAGCACCCGGCTCGATGGTACCTCCTCTCTCACTAACTTCCATAGCATTTAACGCGCCAGAACGTGACCTGCTATCACCAACGCGATAACATTCAACGCGCCAGAAAGTGACCTGCTATAACCAACGCGATAACATTCAACGCGCCGGAACGTGACCCGCTATCACCAATGCGATAACATTCAATGCGCCAGAACATGACCTGCTATCACCAACGCGATAACATTTAACACGCCGGAATGTGACCCGCTATCACCAACGCGATAACATTAAACGCGCCAGAACGTGACCTGCTATCATCAACGCGATAACATTCAACGAGTCAGTAGCTGCTCACTAAACGCCCTAAGATTCAGCGTGTCAGTACCTGCCGTACAACACTGTAGGAGCTCTTGGTCCTCTCTTCATTCGGTACTCTGCACCTCTCTGCTCTTTGATTGAAACTCATTTTGTCTCCAACCAGTCTTCTGCTGATGATACACAGCTACCTCAGTCCTGTCCTCCTTATCAGATACACGCCACTGTCTTGACCATGCAGACATGCATCTCTGACGTGAAGACCTGGATGACACAAAACAAACTGAAACTGAATGACTGCAATCCAGTCCTCTTAAAATCTCACCACTACAAAAAACACCCAAAAAAAACACAGCTGACTTCAGTTTCTGTATTCTTACTTTTGGCCCCCATTCCTTCTGTGCGCCGTGTGTGTGTGTGTGTGTGTGTGTGTGTGTGTGTGTGTGTGTGTGTGTGTGTGTGTGTGTGTGTGTGTGTGTGTGTGTGTGTGTGTGTGTGTGTGTGTGTGTGTGTGTGTGTGTGTGTGTGTGTGTGTGTGTGTGTGTGTGTGTGTAAGTTAGAGTATGTGTATGTGTGTTAGAGTATGTGTATGTGCTTGTCTGTGTATGTGTGTGTTTGTTACTCTGTGTGTGTGTGTGTGTGTGTGTGTGTGTGTGTGAGTGTGTGAGTGTGGGCAATGTCCACCTTTAGCCCCGTCGGTTCGCTGTCCTCAAATTAATGTATTAATGTGTGTGTCATGTGTGTTAGTGTGTTAGAATGTGTGTGTGGTGTGTGTGTGTGTGTGTGTGTGTGTGTGTGTGTGTGTGTGTGTGTGTGTGTGTGTGTGTGTGTGTGTGTGTGTGTGTGTGTGTGTTGTGTGTTAGTGTGTTAGTGTGTGTTGTGTGTTGTGTGTGTTAGTGTGTTAGTGTGTGTGTGTGTGTGTTAGTGTGTGTGTGTGTGTTGTGTGTGTGTGTGTGTGTGTGTGTGTGTGGAGGGAAGGTATGGTGTGCGAGGAATATAGTATTATGTTCATGCATTATTTGTGAGGGTCTTTGTTTACCTGTTTGTTGATCTGGTATGACTCGGGGTGCTCACCCTTGTCACTGATGCGCTGTGCTACGGGAATAACCGCTCTTCTTCTTCTTCTTCTACTTATTATTATTTTCGTTTTGTTGTTGTTGTAATATCGTATGCACTGATTCCAAAAGCAGATTTCTATATTCAAACACAATACAGTTCCGTGTTCAAAAGAAGAAGGGGTGTATGCTGTAATTTTGTACGCAGTTAAAAGTCAGATTTATACGTCATTCAATGATAATACAGATTCTGTATTTAAAAGAACAAGCGGTGTATGCTGCAATTTTGAATGCAGTCGAAAGTGAAATTTCTCTGTTATTCAGGGACAATACAGACAGTGTATTCAAAGGAAGAAGCGGTGTATGTTGTAGTATGTAAGTATGTAGTCGCAAATGAAAAATGAAAACGTTATTCAAAGACAATACAGATCATGTACTCAACAACAAAAAAGCCATGCATGTATGCAGCTCAGTTCAGTTCAAGTCAGTCCAAGACGGTATCGATGCGCTCGGAAAAGCCCATATGCGCTCCACCCTGTCTGTGAGAAGTTTCTCCAACGTTGTCTTTGAAACTGTTCCAATGTTCGTCTGATTGACGATGGCCCCTCTCTCTTTCAGGGAGATCATCTAGCGCTTCCTCTTTCTACGCCTCTTTCCTCCCTGGAGGCGATCGATGGTGTGATGTCCCTGGCTTTGTGCCCACAGGCAGTGTCTCAAGCTCCTCGACACTTCAGATCTTCCGAGAAGCAAGCCACGTGTGAGACTTGCTTTTTCCGCCAGTCTAGCTGCTCGGTCATTTCCCTTCACTCCGGCATGTCCAGGGCAGTACACCCACAGGAGCTTTCGAAGGTGATTGTCGACCACTGACACATTCCAGTCTAGGCTTCCCATTTTACTTTTCACTTTTTGTAGCAAGCCCATTGAACCTGTGAGGATGATGGCATGTGTGGTCTGACTCTCACCTCTTGAGGCAATCCAGCGGAGGGAATTGGTGAATGCTTCCACCTCCATTGTCAAGCTGGACTGAGGTTGAGACCGAAAAGGCTGCACTGTCTTCATGGATGGTAGTCGCACCTTGCTTGACAGTGAAGCCCCACCCTGACTGTTCTTTGGTAACTGAGCCATCAGTGTACACTATGTCTATGAGGTCTTGCGGTTTGCTGTTTTCTTAAATGAGAAGCTTGATCTCTGACTCTGTTTTGCCTGCTGGCCATTCTCGACAGTGCTTTCCCAAGTTTTCTGGCAGGAGTGTCTCATAGAGACGCCGGAATCCATTTGGGTATCTTTCCCACTCCTTGGTTTGCTTGAGTTCTGTCAGCTGGCATACTTGCGGTATTGAGTCCTCTGCTTGACCCATCCAAGACTTGCCCCGTCCCAGTCAGCATCTCTATGCGTCCTTCACGGCTTCGCGGGCCCACTTTCTGTCTGGTTTGCATTGGTGGGAGGTCTGGCATGGACTTCATGGTCTCAGTGGGTGTGTCCTTGGTGGTTCCCAGTACGACTCGCATCGCCTTGTTCTGCACTGTGTCCAGCTTTAGTAGATTTGTCTGTGCCATTGTTGTGAGGCTTAGTCCATAGTCAGTGACAGTGAGCACCACACTTTGATACTGCAGCCATAGCCTTCAGGACTGACAGACCTTTCTTGCACGTCAGTGCAGGTGTTTCCACATGTTTTCTGTAGGTCAGCATTCTGTCAAAGTGGACCCTAAAGTATCTCAGATGACTTGTTCGTTTGACAAAAAGCTCCTTCGAATGTGACGCTGGCCGATTGGTTTGCCTGCTGCTCTGTTGTTAAGCATGCACCACAATGTTTGCGCCTTGTCTGCACTGATGAGAGTTCCGGTGTCGTGACACCACTGGGATACGCTGTCCAGTTGTTGCATTGCTTCGGCTGCCTCCTGGGAGTCCCTTGCTGTTTTGTATATGAGCCCGTCGTCTGCCACTGTCAGAATCTTGCTTGCAGTCGAAAGTGATGTTTGTTATTCAAAGGCAATACAGATTCTGCATTCAAATGGAGAAGCTGCGTATGTTGCAATGTTGTATGCAGTCAAAAGTGAAATGTGTATGTGATTCAAAGACAATACAGATCATGCAAAATACTCCATACAAAATTACAACATAGAAGGCTTCTTCCTTTCAATATGGTATTGAAAGGAAGAAGCCTTGTATGTTGTAATTTTGTATGCAGTTGAAGGTCAAATTTATAACGTTATTCAAAGACAATACATGGTGTATTCAAAGGAAGAAGCGGCCTAGGAGGGGCCGATGTTCAAGGGCCTGTGTTCACGCCGTCTCAGCCGGCGACGTCAGCAGCAGCGCGTGGCGGAAGTGAGCTTGAGGCGATCAGCGGCCAGGCCGCTCCGCCGGGTCTACCTCGCCATGAATAAGTGAGAGGGCAGAGGAGACAATCGTTGAGTGCTGGCCGCCACTTATTGATCAAAACCCGTACCGCTTTTCCCCATTCAATACTTTTCACCTTTCTCTGCTCTCGCTTCCTTCGCGCTGCACGGGGAGTCCAGAGCGGTGACGACAGGCCACAGCGCTGCGAGTGGTGTAAGTGGTGAAAGGTTCGTGCTTGTCGCGCGTTCAGCCGGCTTGGCCCAGTGCTCTGTGGCCACAGTGTGTGCCAGTGTGTGGCCCTTGTGCGAGAGATGTGTGTGAGTATTTCTGCAGGGTCTCTTTACCCACTTGCTGGAGACGAGTGCTGCGATGCAGTAACAGTTTACTGAGATAGTTTCTCTGTGAGTGCCTTGGATTCTCCTTGTCTTTCGTGCGTGGATCTCTTACTTCAGTTTCCTGCGCACGTCAGCACTGATATAGGTTGGTTTGTTGGTTTGTTTCTTTGTGTAAGCAACGTTGTGGATTTGAACTCTTTATGGCTTGAGTAGTTCTTTGGTCCGGCATTGGATGATTATTTTTTAGGCTATTCCAACTTTATTCAGTCCTTGCTGTTGCCACCGTAATTCAGTCTTTGCTATTGCCACCTTAATTCAGACCTTGGTGCTGGCACCTTAATTCAGTCCATGTTG
The DNA here is from genome assembly GCA_018857735.1 of Alviniconcha marisindica. Lineage (NCBI taxonomy): Eukaryota > Metazoa > Mollusca > Gastropoda > Provannidae > Alviniconcha > Alviniconcha marisindica. Next base: position 162,024 of record JABMCL010002708.1, on the reverse strand, counting down.
TTGCCACCTTAATTCATCCCTTGTTGTTGCCACCTGATTCAGCCTGTGTTGTTGCCACTTTAATTTAGCCCTTGTTGTTGGCACCTTAGTTCAGTCCTTGCTATTTCCACCTAAACAGTTCTTATTGTCAGCTTAATTCAGTCGTTATGCCACCGTATGATTGCACAGTCATAGTTGCCACCTTAATTCAGACCTTGTTATTGCCACCTTAATTACGTCCTTATTTTAGTGTTATTGATTCTTGATCTTTCATTACTAGTCAACCCCGAAGGTCATATCATGGCGAAACTGAAGTCAAATGTTTACATATGACGCACTGCTCGCGTCGTACGCCATACGTCATTCATTTTGAAAGAGGATTGGAAAACAATGAAGCCGAATGAACCTGGAAGGCAAAAATTGGAACGGTAGCGGAAATTCTGGCAGTAGAAGAAGAATGTAAAGCCAGCTTCAGACCTGTTTGAAGCTTACAAGAGAACCTTTGTTCGCTGTGGGTTGTCAACGGGGGAACGTCGGGGTTGGTGTGTGTGTGTGGGGGGGGGGGGGGGGGGGGGAATCCTGCCGTTGGTCGGGATTGTTTCAATTAGTATTTCCTTGCCTGTTCTCGCCCTGACTGCTTCACGTGGTGCCTGTTGATGTACCCAGGTTTGAGAAATCATTCCACATGTAAACGTCGTAATATTTCAAATGAGAGTGTCTTATAATGTGCGTGAAAGGAGACAAAAAAGGTCCAGTTTCTCTTTAAGTCGGTAGGTACAGACATCTCTCTGTCTCTGTCTGTCTGTCTGTCTGTCTGTCTGTCTGTCTGTCTGTCTGTCTGTCTGTCTGTCTGTCTCTCTCTCTCTCTCTCTCTCTCTCTCTCTCTCTCTCTCTCTCTCTCTCTCTCTCTCTCTCTCTTTTTCTTCTTCTTCTTCTTCTTCTTCTTCTTCTTCTTCTTCTTCTTCTTGTGTGTGTTTGTTGTTGTTATGGTTGTGGTTGTTGTTGCTGTAGTTGGTGGTTGTGGTGGCGGTAGTGGTGGTTTGATTGTTTAAGTTGGGCTGTTTTCATCTTTTTATAAGATTGGTGTGTGTTGTGTGTGTGTTGTTGTTGTGTGTGTGTGTGTGTGTGTGTGTGTGTGTGTTCATTACGATTGCGTGTATGTCAAGGAGGCAGTAGTAGTGGAGCAGTTTTCCACAAGGACCCGTAGAACCAAGGATCGCCACCAGTCTAACTAGTTATCAGGAACTGGAAAGAGCGCTCACTTATTCTTCGGGGAAATCTCTAACATACACTGCGAACTGATGTACGTTCAGGCAGCCTGTATCTTGTATTCTTGAGCAGTCCCTATTGGTGACGTTTTGGTGTCTGACTTGTAGTCTTGACCAGTCCCTTTGGTGACGTTTTGGTAGTCTGACTTGTATTCTTGACCAGTCCCTTTGGTGATGTTTTGGAAGTCTGACTTGTATTCTTGATCAGTCCCTTTGGTGACGTTTTGGTAGTCTGATTTGTAGTCTTGACCAGTCCCTTTGGTGACTTTTTTGTAGTCTTGACGAGTCCCTTTGGTGACGTTTTGGTAGTCTGACTTGTAGTCTTGGCCAGTCTTGTTGGTGACGTATTGATAGTCTGACTTGTAATCTTGGCCAGTCTTATTGGTGACGTTTTTGTAGTCTGACTTGTAGTCTTGGCCAGTCTTGTTGGTGACGTTTTGGTAGTCTGACTTGTAGTCTTGGCCAGTCTTGTTGGTGACGTTTTGGTAGTCTGACTTGTAGTCTTGGCCAGTCTTGTTGGTGACGTTTTGGTAGTCTGACTTGTAGTCTTGGCCAGTCTTGTTGGTGACGTTTTGGTAGTCTGACTTGTAGTCTTGGCCAGTCTTGTTGGTGAAGCGGCAGGCAAAGGTACACTATAGTCAGTGCGTCGACCGGCTATGACTAAAACAGATGAAGGTTGTCCTGATAATGAACTCCAAGTCACACTGTTCATTATCAAAGTAGGTTGTGTATTGTTGTAGTGTTTTATGTACAGCGCTTTAGGCCTCATACATGGATCAAAGAGGGATTCGGCGCGTTAGAGATGCGTTTATTATTATTTATTTAAAAAGATTATTATTAAAGAGGACCACGCAGTCTGCCTTTGTAGTAAGATACCGAAAAGGAGGTCCAGGCAGGCTGTCTATTTGGTAAAGTGTTAAAATAAATGTTCACGTATCATTTAGTTGTGATGAAGTCATCGTGACAGATACATGTCTATCCTTTGGGTCAAACATTCAGACACAGGTTCACGCGGTCTGTCCTTTTGGTCAAACATTCAGACACAAGATTCACGCGGTCTGTCCTTTTGGTCAAACATTCAGACACAGGTTCACACGGTCTGTCCTTTTGGTCAAATATTCAGACAGGTTCACGCGGCCTGTCACGTCCTTTTGGTCAAATATTCAGACACAGGTTCACGGGGTCTGTCCTTTTGGTCAAACATTCAGACACAGGTTCACGCGGTCTGTCATTGAGTTTGGTCAAACATTCAGACACAGGTTCACGGGGTCTGTCACGTCCGTTTGGTCAAACATTCAGACACAGGTTCACGGGGTCTGTCACGTCTGTTTGGTCAAACATTCAGACACATGTTTACGCGGTCTGTCCTTTTGGTCAGATATTCAGACACATGTTCACGGGGTCTGTCCTTTTGGTCAAATATTCAGACACAGGTTCACGCGGTCTGTCCTTTTGGTCAAATATTCAGGCACAGGTTCACGCGGTCTGTCATTATGGCGAAACAGCTAGATAAAGGTTCACATGTTTATCCTTATGGTGAAACAGATAAAATTTCACGCAATCGCTCATTTTTTGTGAAACATAAATGTTCACGCAATCTCTCCTTATGGTGAAACACTTCGATAAAAGTTCATGCAGTATGTGCTTATGATGAAACGCCTACATGAAGGTTCACGCAATCTCTCCTTATGGTGAAACACTTAGATAAAAGTTCATGCAGTATGTGCTTATGGTGAAACGCTTACATAAAGGTTCACGCAATCTCTCCTTATTGAGAAACACTTGGATAAAGGTTTACGCAGTCTATCCTTATTCAGTGGTGAAAAACTTAGGTAATGGTTCACATAGTATGCCCTTATTGACGAAAAACCTAGATATAATTATGGGTATTTGAAGTGATTCTTTTTGATGAAACGCGTATACGCAGTCTGTATTTCAAGTGATTCTTTTCGACGAAACGCGTACAAAGGTTCACACGATCTGTTCTTTTGATGAATCATTTCAATAGCAATTTACGCTAATGGGAAAACACTTTGTTTTTCTTCTTTTGGTTTCGTTTTTGTTTTTTATAATTGTTTTTCTCCCACTTCTTACAACTGTTTAAAAAAAATCTGAATACATATAAGTTTTTAACATGGACATATTTTTAACAGCTATTGTTTATCGACAAAATGTGCAACGCCCTGAGATAACCGTAATGGTTGACTGGGCGTAAAACACCAACTTACTTACTTACTTACTTTTGTCTTTGCTCGTTTCTTTGTGTTGCTTCACTTTGGGAGGTTTTGCTAGTTGTTTGCTTCTTTTTGATTGATTGATGATCACTTATATAGCGCTATTCTCCGCTCTCTTGAGCAGACTCACTGCGCTCGCATGTGGGTCTACGTGAGTGACAAGCTTTTTATAGCGCGTTTTTTGAATATCCACCGAAGTGTACTTACAGCGCTGGCATGGCTGGTGCCACATGAAACTGCAGCCATCTCGGCGCAAGGTCTGTGTACACCATACAACCATGCACCATATCACTTCATGCAAAGCCACATACGTAAGGTGTATGCGTGTTTAGCTGTAACCTGCCACCTGCACCTTTGGCAGAATAACCGGGATCTTTTACGTGCTACTGCGGTAACACGGGGGTGGAACGGATACCGAAACTTCTTTTTGATCAACTAGTGTAGTGAGCAGTTTTACGCTTCAGCTCGGCGATGTAGCCGAGGAAGCGCCAACAGGCAGGGATAGCTGTTACTTCTTGTCATATAGCACTGAACAAAATAAGTGACAACAAACAATTAATGATTTCCATGCCTCTTTCCTATTCGTTACAATGTTCAGGGTGTTGCCACTGTTCACAAAAAGGCTAAGAGGATAGCAATGTCTTCACACAAAGCGTTGAAACGTGGATAACATAAATGTGTTCATGGGAAGGATCCAAAAATGGAATGGAATCAGTGCCGTGTTCATAAGGACCATTAAAAAAAACAAAGATGATGGCATCAATGTGCTCGTTTTGAAAACATAACACGGGATTACATCCGTGTCTGCGTCGGTTTGAGTTGTTCTTTTATATGTATACCGCTTTTCTCCGCGCTCAAGCAGACTCACTGCGTTCTTGTCGCATGTAATTCTAAACGTGTGACTGTCGCTTTTTATAGCGCGTTTTTAATATCCACCCAAATGGTGTACTTACAGTGCGTTTTGTTGTTACATGGCTGGCGCCACGTGAAACTGCCACCACCTTGGCGCGTTCTGTGTACACTGTACAACCATGCACTATGTC
>JABMCL010002708.1:140000-152500 GCA_018857735.1 Alviniconcha marisindica | reverse complement strand
CTTCGCTACAATGATGCCACTTGAAAACGGCCAACAGAAGTTCAGAATTTGAAACCCTGGATTGTTTCTCTCTTAGTTTTCGCAGTGTCATGTGAAAGGATTTTCATCGAAACACATAGCATTGACAGTAGCTGTTATAGGAGCGGAAAATATATTGTTTGCAGGCGCGCCCGTGCATCTTTCGGCCCAGAAATTGTACAGGCTGATGCAGTGAAGGGGTTAAGATGGGTAGCCGTGAGAATGTGTTAGAGAAGTGATGACGCATTTAATGGTGAAGCCAAAATTTACTCAATGTGTTGGAGAAATGATGACCTACTTAACAGTGAAGCGTGAACTGACTCAATGTGTTGCGTAAGTGATGACCTATTTAACATTGAAGCGTGAATTGACTGAATGTGCTGCGAGAATGATGACATATTTAACCGTGAAGCCTGAAACCATTGTTGGAGAAGTGATTTCTGTGTGTGCGGTGTCACTGATTTCTGTGTGTGCTGTGTCACTGATTTCTGCGTGTGCGGTGTCACTGATTTCTATGTGTGCGGTGTCACTGATTTCTGGATGTGCAGTGTCACTGTTTTCTGTGTGTGTGCGGTGTTACTGATTTCTATGTGTGCGGTGTCACTGATTTCTGTGTGTGCAGTGTCACTGATTTCTGTGTGTGTGCGGTGTCACTGATTTCTGTGTGTGTGCGGTGTCACTGATTTCTGTGTGTGTGTGTGTGCGGTGTCACTGATTTCTGTGTGTATACGGTGTCACTGATTTCTGTGTGTGTGCGGTGTCACTGATTTCTGTGCTGTTGGTCGCGCGAAGCGTTGACACAGGGAAAGAAATCGATTGATGAAACGAACCAAGCCACCCGTTCCTGACTGCCACCTTGACTGAAGTCAGCACACAAACATGCACGCGTACAGTACTTTCTGTCATGAAAAACCGCACCTGGCTGTCTGCGTGCCTGCCTGCCCATGTATCCACCTATCTACCCACATACCTGTCGGTCCACGTGCCTGCCTGCCTATCTGCCTACCTACCTTCCTGTTTGTCTTCTTCTTCCGGTGTTGCTTAATGTCCTCGGATGTCGGTTGACATATTAGGGACAAGCTGAGACCATGGTTCGACATTGCTTTACGTCCACGGAAACCATAAGGCTCGTTAAGACGAAAAGCCCAGGACGGCCACCTCGACTTTCACACAGCTCCTGAACTCTGCCTGCTTGTCTGTTTGCCAGCCTATCTAAGTACCCGCCTGCCTGCATAACTACCTTCCTGTCTGTCTGTTTGCCAGCCTGTCGAAGTACCCGCATGCCTGCATAACTACCTTCCTGCCTGTCTGTTTGCCAGCTCTAAGTACCCGCCTGCCTGCATAACTACCTTCCTGCCTGTCTGTTTGCCAGCCTGTCGAAGTACCCGCCTGCCTGCATAACTACCTTCCTGCCTGTCTGTTTGCCAGCCTGTCTAAGTACCCGCCTGCCTGCATAACTACCTTCCTGCCTGTCTGTTTGCCAGCCTAAGTTTCCGCCTACCTGCATAACTACCTTCCTGCCTGTCTGTCTCACTTCACCCTTGCCTACTTATCTCATGTTTGCCTAGCTGCCAGTCTGTCTGTCGGCCTGTTTTCCTGACTGCCTGTCTGCTTGCCTGGCCCTATGCCACACACACACACACACACGGACGCACGCACGATCGCATACGCGCACGCGCGCGCTCGCACATACACACACACACACACACACACACACACACACACACACATGCACGCACGTACGCACACAGTGAGCCGTTACTCTACAAAGTGATCACAACCGCCCCCAGCCCAGTGCCCCCGGCCAGTGTGGTGACGGCGCAGAGCGGTAAGAACCAGGTACACGTCGACAGAACTGGGCCTGCTGTGTCAGCAAAGTCAGCGTGAAGTCGGCCTGCCTTTTCCTTGCTGCTGCCGCTGTTACGCCGTGTAATTGGCTCCATCGATTGATTTTCATTCACAGTGTTGTCGACGTGGTTTTGCCTCTCGTCGGAGGGGTCCTGATGTTTTGCCTTTACTGACATGTTCCCTTTCTTTTTCAGCCACGGCGGAGTCTGCGGCTCGGTGAAACCATACAGCACTTCGAGGAGAGTCTTGGCTAGCCGCCACCCTCAGTACCGGCCCTGATTGAGAGCAGTCTTGGCAAACCGCCAGCCTCAATACCCGAGTGGGTAGAGAGCAGTCTTGGCAAACCGCCAGCCTCAATACCAGAGTGGGTAGAGAGCAGTCTTGGCAAACCGCCAGCCTCAGTACCAGAGTGGGTAGAAGGCAGTCTCGGTAGAAGGGAGTCTTAGTTAGCCACCGCTCTCAGCATCAGTCCCTGTGGAGCAGTCTCGGTTAGCTGCTACAGCCTGGATCAGTCTCGGTGGAGAAGAACAGTGGAGCAGAAGGTCTCTTCTTAAGGATCTGGCTCCCGGACACCTACTTCCGTGACAACGGACACAACGTCAGCTGGAGTGGGGACCGGAAGCTGCTGCGCGTCGTCGGGGAGCTGACGGAGCGGGGCGAGCGGCGCCGGGACACGTTGTCGTGGCTGTGGTGGACAACCCAGTGACAGGGTGCCACCGGAAACCCAGACCTTGTCTCTTTTGTGAAAACCAAGTCTTGGAGCTCTTCAGTTTCCAGTGACGAACGGCTAGAACACTGTACTATTCATTTCAGTGGCACGGACTCGGTGACCTGCACGCGCTGTGCTATCCATCTCAGTGTGACAGATTCGGTGACCTGCACGCGCAGTGATAGACTCGGTGTCCTGCACGCGCTGTACTATCCATCTCAGTGTGACAGACTCGGTGACCTGCACGCGCTGTGCTATTCATCTCAGTGACACAGACTCGGTGACCTGCACGCGCTGTGCTATTCATCTCAGTGACACAGACTCGGTGACCTGCACGCGCTGTGCTATTCATCTCAGTGACACAGACTCGGTGACCTGCACGCGCTGTGCTATTCATCTCAGTGACACAGACTCGGTGACCTGCACGCGCTGTACTATTCATCTCAGTGACACAGACTCGGTGACCTGCACGCGCTGTGCTATTCATCTCAGTGACACAGACTCGGTGACCTGCACGCGCTGTGCTATTCATCTCAGTGACACAGACTCGGTGACCTGCACGCGCTGTGCTATTCATCTCAGTGACACAGACTCGGTGACCTGCACGCGCTGTACTATTCATCTCAGTGACACCAGACTCGGTGACCTGCACGCGCTGTGCTATTCATCTCAGTGACACAGACTCGGTGACCTGCACGCGCTGTGCTATTCATCTCAGTGACACAGACTCGGTGACCTGCACGCGCTGTACTATTCATCTCAGTGACAGACTCGGTGACCTGCACGCGCTGCTGTCACTGCAGCCACTGTCGGCGAATCGAGCTCACAGCGCACTCTGACTGTGCCTTGCTTTCTGCCGACATTCTGAGATCGTGGTGAACGCGACAGAATAATTGACCCATTTGTGTTAGGATAGGACTGGACCGTCTGGATTGTCTTGTAAGTGACTGTCGTGTGGTGGGCTGACGACGCACTCTAAATCCCCGCTGTCGATCGAGGCTATGAAAAAGTGTATGAGCTGTTAAGTATCGAGTGCAGCACTACCACCACAGAACGTGGCGTGAATGCGTCCACTCCAGAGTGACAGCGGTGGTGCGCTGTGTCTGTGCCGACAGGGTGTGGGGCTCAAACCCATGCCATGCCTACTGACATGCAGATGAATGGAAATCACCTCTATATGCCTGCCGAAGAAGGAGAAACGCAAGTGGCTTTTGGAGGGTAAGGGTGTTGGCGTCGTCATGTGTGTGTGTGTGCGTGTGCGTGCGTGCGTGTGTATGTGTGCGTGCATGCGTGCGTGTGTGTGTGTATGCGTGTGTGTGTGTGTGTGTGTGTGTGTGTGTGTGTGTGTGTGTGTGTGTGTGCGTGCGTGCGTGTGTGATGCACTCTCTCTCTCTCTCTCTCTCTCTCTCTCTCTCTCTCTCTCTCTCTCTCTCTCTCTCTCTCTCTTTCTCTGGTTTCACTGTTTACTGTGGCCACCACACTGGTTGCTGCGTGGTCTAACAGGGCAGCGATGATGCGACACGTGTACAGATTTCATGTTGATGTCGGAAACAGTGACAGCCATCATGTCGATAACGGGACGTAATGATAGCCGTCATGTCGACGACGGGGCACAGTCACAGCCGTCATGTCAATGATGGGACAGTCACAGCCGTCATGTCGATAACGGGACGTAGTGACAGCCGTCAGGTTGATGACGGGACATAGTCACAGCCGTCATGTCGATGACGGGACACAGTCACAGCCGTCATGTCGATGATAGGACAGTCACAGCCGTCATGTCTATGATAGGACACAGTCACAGCCGTCATGTCCATGATGGGACACAGTCACAGCCGTCATGTCCATGATGGGACACAGTCACAGCCGTCATGTCCATGATGGGACAACATATAGGCTCTGCGACTCATGACTGAACGGGCCATGTTGGCAATGGCGTACTGTATTTTACAAATAAAAGATCTCTGCATCGCGGGCAGATCACCTTTTCTCGGTGATTTTAGCAGACCGTAATACTGCTGAACAAGGCAGCAAGATTCCAAGGAGGAGGTCGAATCACACACAGTGTGGGCATGAAATCCAGCCGACAGGTTCTGAAGCTGAGCCTTCTCTTTGTCCGAATGATCCGCAGTGGTGTGAATGGAAGCGTGTTATCTTTTATTCCAGATGTTAGGACATTTCATTTTGAACACAGCGGTCCAATCTTTTCACAAGGCACTCTGGCTTATGAAAGTTTGGTTGAAAAGGGATCACCAGTCCTGAAGACATCGTAGAAACGATAATAATTTGATTATATGAGCCCACACTGTGACCTTGACCTTGAAGATACCAGAATTTTGGCTAAAGATTGGAGGGGGGGTGGGGGTGGGGCACTCACTCACACACGCACGCAAGCGTTGGTGCACGCCTAATGTAACGCTTGTTATTCAAAATCAGAAAATTATTATGAATGATCCGACTTGTCACTTCTAACTAGTGACGAAGGTCCCAAAGATGTTAAACATTTGCTGTGAGAAATAAAATTGTTAGCAGTTTTTAGTAGAAGTACTAGTACGTCGGCAGTAGCGTGTTAGCTTTAGCGATTAACTAGATGTTGCACTGCCGTTCACACACACACGCACGCACGCACGCACACACGCATGCACGCACGCACGCACATACACGCACGCACGCACACATACACACACACACACACGCACGCACGCACGCACGTACGCACATACACACACACACATACACACACGCACACACACATGTGCACACACGCAAGCACGCAAAAGAGGGACACATGTCCTGCACGCACGCACGCGCGCGCACGCACGCGCACGCACACACACACACACACACACACACACACACACACACACACACACACACACACACACACACACACACACACACGTGCTTTCTTAAGGCTGTGATCCACTTTTGATCACGCGGCCGTATGACTACCTGATCCTGCACGTCACCAAACAGATGTCACGCAGCATGCTATGCCACACGTTCGTGCACTGATTGACGGAAAGGCGATTGTGGGTATTTAACTGTCGCCATTCAGTGGCAGATACCAGCGACGAAGAAACGGCAGCGTTGGCAGCATTATTATTGCCCTGTCGGAGCTAGGACGAAAGAACGACAATAACTATGTACTTTACTGCAGACTTTGCATACACACTTCATTACTGCATGTTATCAACACTGGCCGGCTGTCCACTGCTGTAATATGACTAACGGTTGTCGAGGTGATCCAAACAAGCATTTTGTGCGCGGACAGAACACAGCACATTTTCCACCTCAGACAACTCAGAAACATTAGCTCCCTGTCTGCCAGGGCAGAATTGACTGAGTCAACGGCAAAACTCACCAGGGTTGGCTAACCCTGGGCAGAATTGACTGAATCAGCGGCAAAACTCACCAGGGTTTGCAATGCCGGGGCAGAATTGACTGAATCAACGGCAAAACTCACCAGGGTTGGCTAGGCCTGGGCAGAATTGACTGAATCAACGGCAAAATTCACCAGGGTTGGCTAGGCCTGGGCAGAAGCAACTCAGCTGTCTTCTTGTTAGAATCGATCACGACGGTGGCTGTCACTTTATCAGTTTTCCACAGCAACATCAAGGACAACAACAACTGAAAAATCTTTAAAGATCGAGATCTGTTGGGAAACTGTACCTTGTTGCCGTAATTCTGTTGGGAAAACGTTACGATAACGGGACTTGCTGACTGGTTATCGGCCTTTACTCGGCTACCTAGTCAACGGCATTGAGCAGTTCTGGGCATGCGCACTAGGCACGTAATAAATGGCATCTAACCGTCAACAGGTGTGGCCTCTCGATCATTGTACGCGGTCGTAACAGTAAGTAGATATGAAGTTTGTCGTCTAACCCACGGCACAGAAAACTGTGCTCTGTCCTTGCCGAAGCGATAGCTGGTAGGACAAATAGAACTCCGACACGTGGGCGTCGCCACGCTTTTGTTGGATCTTACGTCAGTGGGCCACCAGTGAGCAGTTCTCACCGTGGAAATGATGGCCGACCACGGCAGTCTGGTCTGCAACACCCCCATGTCCTGCAACACCCCATGGCCTGCACCGGCCACATCCTGTCCTTGTCCCTGCAACATCCTCATGGCCTGCACCGGCCACATCCTGTCCTTGCCCCTGCAACATCCTCATGGCCTGCACCGGCCACATCCTGTCCTTGTCCCTGCAACATCCTCATGGCCTGCACCGGCCACATCCTGTCCTTGTCCCTGTAACATCCACATTTCCTGCACCGGCCACATACTATCCTTGTCCCTGCAACATTCCCATGTCCTGCAACACCCCATGTCCTGCAACACCCTATGTCCTGCACCGGCCACATCCTGTCCTTGTCCCTGCAACATCTCCATGTCTTGCAACACCCCATGTCCTGCAACGCCCTATGTCCTGCAACACCCCATCTCCTGCGCCGGCCACATCCTGTCCTTGTCCCTGCAACATTCCCATGTCCTGCAACACCCCATGTCCTGCAACACCCTATGTCCTGCACCGGCCACATCTTGTCCTTGTCCCTGCAACATCTCCATGTCTTGCAACACCCCATGTCCTGCAACACCCCATCTCCTGCAACTCCCCATCTCCTGCACTGGCCACATCCTGTCCTTGTCCCTGCAACATCTCCATGTCTTGCAACACCCCATGTCCTGCAACACCTCATCTCCTGCACCGGCCACATCCTGTCCTTGTCCCTGCAACATCTCCATGTCTTGCAACACCCCATGTCCTGCAACACCCCATCTCCTGCAACACCCCATCTCCTGCACCGGCCACATCCTGTCCTTGTCCCTGCAACATCTCCATGTCTTGCAACACCCCATGTCCTGCAACACCCCATCTCCTGCAACACCCCATCTCCTGCACCGGCCACATCCTGTCCTTGTCCCTGCAACATCCTCATGGCCTGCACCGGCCACATCCTGTCCTTGCCCCTGCAACATCCTCATGGCCTGCACCGGCCACATCCTGTCCTTGCCCCTGCGTCGACGTGATCAGTTCCGGTGACTTCCTGTCCATGTCCCTGGCTCATTGAGACGCGCTTTTGTCGTCTTCTTCTGCAGAATGCCCAACTTCACGTTCATCTCTATGGACGCTCAGACTCCCCACGCTTTCTAGGCGCTGGCTCCAATTCAACCATCTCCAGCACGCAGTTACAAGTAAAATGAATCATAAGCCCTGTGTTAAATACAAGTAAAGCAAATCATAAGCCCTTTGTTAAATACAGGTAAAGCAAATCATGAGCCCTGTGTTAAATACAAGTAAAACAAATCATAAACCCTGCGTTAAATACAAGTAAAGCAAATCATAAACCCTGTGTTAAAGACAAGTAAAAGAAATCATAAGCCTTGTGTTAAATACAATTTTTTTTTTTAAATAAGCACTGTGTTAAAGTCCAGGTAGCGGTCATTCTCAGTCACATTCACTCCAACTCTTGGTCGCTGCTGCTAACCGCTGTGGTTCTACTATTAACAGCCATTAGGTTTCCTCCAGCACGATTTTTTTTTCTTTCGAGAACTCAATTTCAGGGTCATTCACTAATTTCAAATAATCAAACTAAATCTCTCTTTTAGCGCAACACGAATCATTTTACCCAATGAGCATTTACTCTTCTCAGTTCCCTGTGTCGTTGGTTAAACAACAACTAACTTCACGCTAACTTAACGTTGCAACCGGGTCTAGGCATTCAACGTATGGTGCTGATCGAGAGGCCACGCGTATTCACAGAGGAAATACCATTTGCTTGCTCTCCAATGCGCATGCCTAGTGCTGTCGTCTGCGATGACATTGACTGTCTTACCAAATAAATGGCGATAGTAGCCTAGCGTTATCGTTTCATTTTCCAAACAGCAGTACATCAACGATTTCGAAAATAAAATTTAGTCTCTAGTTGTAGTTTGTGTGTGTGTGTGTGTGTGTGTGTGTGTGTGTGTGTGTGTGTGTGTGTGTGTGTGTGTGTGTGGTTTTTGTTTGTGTGTTTGTTGTTGTTTTGTGTGTTTTGGAGTTGTTGTTGGGGGGGGGGGGTAGGGAGGGAGGGAGGTGTTTCTTTTTGTGTGTGTTTGTTTGTTTATTGTGTTGTGTGTGTGTGTGTGTGTGTGTGTGTGTGTGTGTGTGTGTGTGTGTGTGTGTGTGTTTATCACAACCAGTGCAAAACTGACAGCCGCCACTACCAGCGTCTTGATCGATTCTGTAAAGAAGACTGTGTGAGATGCTTTTTCCCTTGCAAAACAGTCTGTTTTGTCATGGATTTAGTGAATCGATTACTTGGGAACTAAGGGCATCTATCGCTTATCGGCTGTTCGTGACTTCGTTTAAAAAACGTGACTGTCCTTCACCGAAAGCCTTTGCGTGAAGCCACGTATTTTGTTTTCCGCTGAGAGAATCGCGGTATATGTGAGCTGTTGAGGGTCAGAAGTGGGATGTGTCTCGTCTGCGCCAGCGGATTGGCTAGTTACATGTGTCACTCAGAGAGCAGCGGTGCAATGTCTGGGGCGGTTTGTCTTGTAAACACACGTACAACACGCACCGGTCGAGGTCCGCCTTGGTGCTGCAGCAAACACTGGATGCTCTGCTATAGACCGCTTCCTTCCTCGTAGTTCCAAGGGTTACAAGACACGCAGAAGAAAGTCACGTGCTCCGGCTTTCTGAATGTCATTGGCCATCACGTGAAAAACAGCAAACCAATGCTTACCGTTCCACAAGTTCTTCGAAAGAACCTTCCACGTTCTTCTTTCGTGCGCTCAGGAACGTTTTCTGGACTGCCTGACTCCACACACGTAGTTCCTACAGCGACACTTCGTTCAAATCACACGTACAGCAACTTCAGGTCATTCAAAATATTTGTGCGCATAAGCGAATTTCAAAATTGACGCGGAACAATCAAGCGTTCTATTAAGTTCTGCACCCCATCAGTATATGTGGTATTTGTGATCGATTGATCGATTAATTGATTGAGTGATTCTTAATATTAACGCCCAGTCTTATTCACTTGTGGAGGCCCACGTCACTGGGCAGAAGGCGATGCCAGCAGGCACACTGGTGGAGCTGTAGTCCACCGAAAAGATCATCAAGCAGCCTTGGGACCCACTCGGACACAGCGCTGCCCCACAGACACGTGAAATAACAGCCCTGAGGTGCACACAACGCTGCCCCACAGACACGTGAAATAACAGCCCTGAGGTGCACACAACGCTGACCCACAGACACGTGAAATAACAGCCCTGAGGTGCACACAACGCTGACCCACAGACACGTGAAATAACAGCCCTGAGGTGCACACAACGCTGACCCACAGACACGTGAAATAACAGCCCTGAGGTGCACACAACGCTGACCCACAGACACGTGAAATAACAGCCCTGAGGTGCACACAACGCTGACCAACAGACACGTGAAAATAACATCCCTAAGGTGCACACAACTCTGACCTACAGACATGTGAAATAACAGTCTTGAGGTGCACGAAAGGCTTGTCAGTCGTGAAGGCTAAGGGTGTAAAGGGTGTTAAACAGTGCCACCTGTTCCTGCTGTGTCGCTTCCTGTTGTGTCACCTCCTGCTGTATCGCTGCCTGTTGTATCACTTCCTGATCACTTCCTTCTGTATACCTGCCTGCTGTTTCACTTCCTGACCACTTCCTGCTGTATCACTTACTACCGTATACCTGCCTGCTGTATCACTTCCTGATCACTTCCTGCTGTATACCTGCCTGCTCTATCACTTCCTGATCACTTCCCTCTGTATACCTGCCTGCTGTTTCACTGCCTGCTGTATCACTTCCTGACCACTTCCTGCTGTATCACTTACTGCCGTATACCTGCCTGCTGTATCATTTCCTGATCACTTCCTGCTGTATACCTGCCTGCTGTATCACTTCCTGTTCACTTCCTGCTGTATACCTGCCTGCTGTATCACTTCCTGATCACTTCCTGCTGTATCACTGCCTGCTATATCACTTCCTGCTGTGTCACTGCCTGTTGTGTCACTGCCTGCTGTGTCACTGCTTGCTGTGTGACAGTGTGGCGCTCGGCATTACTGACTGGACACTGAGCACTGATGCCCTCACAGCAATGCCTCAGACAAGCCTGCTACAGCGGGGCCAAATGTGGAACGAGCAATGAGAGTCCTACTGGGAACCACCAAGGACACTCACTTCCTCGCTATTTACGTGAAAGCAATCAACTGGACCCGGAGTCTGCTGGTTTCGAGGGGGTGGGGGGGGGGGGCGATGTGGACGGCTGTTCATTAGAGACAGATCGATAGATCAACACTGGTCGCCCGCTAAGAGTCTGTTAGTGTCACTTACAAATGTCCTCTGAAGTCGGGCCGTCAGCAAGGAGACCCGCTGTCATCCCTCGCCCTTGGTCAGCAAGGTCACAGTCACCCCTCGCCCTTGGTCAGCAGGGTCACAGTCACCCCCCGCCCTTGGTCAACAGGGTCACAGTTACCCCTCGCCTTTGGTCAGCAGGGTCACAGTCACCCTCGCCTTTGGTCAGCAGGGTCACAGTCACCCTCGCCTTTGGTCAGCAGGGTCACAGTCACCCCTCGCCCTTGGTCAGCAATTTCACAGTCACCACACGACCTTGGTGTCGGCAAAGTCAATCACCACACGACCTTGGTGTCAATAACGTCAGTCAGCACAGCCCTTGGTATCAGCTAGGTGACAATTACCACACGCCTTTCGTCAGCAACGTCAGTCACCACAAACCCTTGGTGCCAGCGAGATTACAGTCACCGCAGGCCCTGATCCTTTGTTCACGATGACCTCACAATCATCTCTTTGGTAGAGAAGGGAGCCCCGTCAGAGCAAAGCCTACATTCTTTGTAGGGGAGGGAGCCCCGTCCAAACAACGCCCAACATCTGTGTAGAGAAGGGAGCCCCGTCAGAACACAGCCCAACATCTATGTAGAGAAGGGAGCCCCGTCAAAACTAAAACCCAACATTTGTGTAGAGAAGGGAGCCCAGTCAGAACACAGCCCAACATCTGTGTAGAGAAGGGAACCCCGTCAAAACTAAAACCAACCATCTGTGTAGAGAAGTAAGCCCCGTCAGAAAACAGCCCAACATCTGTGTAAAGAAGGGAGCCCCGTCAGAACTAAAACCCAACATCTGTGTAGAGAATTGAGCCCAGTCAGAGCAATGCCCACAACCCGGGTAGAGAAGGGAGCCCCCTCAAAATACAGCCCAACATCTATGTAGAGAAGTGAGCCTCATCAGAACTACGCCCACAAGCTGTGTAGAGAAGGGAACCCCGTCAGAACACAGCCCAACATCTGTGTAGAGAAGGGAGCCCCGTCAGAACACAGCCCAACATCTGTGTAGAGAAGGGAGCCCCGTCAGAACACAGCCCAACATCTGTGTAGAGAAGGGAGCCTCGTCAGAACACAGCCCCGGCAACATCTGTGTAGAGAAGGGGGCCCCGTCAGAACACAGCCCAACATCTGTGTAGAGAAGGGAGCCCCGTCAGAATACAGCCCAACATCTATGTAGAGAAGGGAGCCTCATCAGAACTACGCCCACAACCTGTGTAAAGAAGGGAGCCCCGTCAGAACACAGCCCAACATCTGTATAGAGAAGGGAACCCCGTCAGAACACAGCCCAACATCTGTATAAAGAAGGGAACCCCGTCAGAACACAGCCCAACATCTGTGTAGAGAAGGGAGCCCCGTCAGAACACAGCCCAACATCTGTGTAGAGAAGGGAGCCCCGTCAGAATACAGTCCAACATCTATGTAGAGAAGGGAGCCTCATCAGAACTACGCCCACAACCTGTGTAGAGAAGGGAGCCCCGTCAGAACACAGCCCAACATCTGTATAGAGAAGGGAACCCCGTCAGAACACAGCCCAACATCTGTATAGAGAAGGGAACCCCGTCAGAACACAGCCCAAC
>JABMCL010002708.1:90000-137500 GCA_018857735.1 Alviniconcha marisindica | reverse complement strand
TCTCTCTCTCTCTCTCTCTCTCTCTCTCTCTCTCTCTCTCTCCTCTCTCTTCTCTCTCTCTCTCTCTCAACCACAAACACACACACATACCACACAACACATGTCATCTTTGATGCCTGAACTTCATTTATTCAGTGTGTGCAATGGTGTGTCCTAGCATAGAAATAATTGTGTGTACATGTATAATTACATTAAAAATAGTCCCTCGTTAGGGCAAGGCCTGCGTGTAACAAAGCACACATTCCACTATCTAAACACCCTCACCTCGTGAATAAAAAAAAACTCCCTTTCTCTGTCTGCCTGTCTGTCTCTCTGTCTCTCTCTCTCTCTCTCTCTCTCTCTCTCTCTCTCTCTCTCTCTCTCTCTCTCTCTCTCTCTCTCTCTCTCTCTCTCTCTCTCTCTCTCTCTCTCTGAGTTCAACTGGCGCTGTGAGCACGCTGTGTTTGGTGTGGAAATTCTCAGTATAACGTTTCAATCACTCATTCATGCCTATATGTATATAAATAATGCCTGTAATTTGATATCTGTTCATCAGTAGCTTAGCAAGGACTTGTTGTTAGACAGGTTTTTGAATGAACCTAAACTACAAGCCTCGTAAAATAAAGTTTTCGAGTTCTCTCTCTCTCTCTCTCTCTCTCTCTCTCTCTCTCTCTCTCTCTCTCTCTCTCTCTCTCTCTCTCTCTCTCTCTCTCTCTCTTATATACATATTTCCTTATGAAGTGAACGCTGTCTACCATACTGACAGACGATAGGTCTTAAATAGTTATGCCTTCAGTTCCGGTAGTTGTATTTCAGTTCTGGTAGTTGTATTCAGTTCTGGTGGTTGTATTTCAGTTCTGGTAGTTGTATACAGTTCTGGTAGTTGTATTCGGCTCTGGTAGATGTATTCAGTTTCGACGTCTGCATGTCCATCTTAATGTTATGTTTTAACATAACGTTTAAATGTGTTTTGATCACATGCGTAACAGATCCTGTTGCGGGCACCAACCTGTACAGTCGTAACATCAAATATCAGGAGTCTTTCATTTCACCGAATCAGATCAGAAAGCATAAACGGGCAGCGAGTTCAAAAAAAAGAAGAAAAAAGAAGCGAGTCGAAAAAAAGTGTAATTGAGTTAAAAGTATAAAAACATTTAGCGTCGTCTGCAGGCGAAAAAAATCTAACTTGCTTCAGGTTTGATTTTTTTCTTTTTCTTTCTTCCCCTTTGACGAGCTCTGCACTTAGAGCCATCTGGAATTGTTGCGTACAAAACGTAGCACGAAGCGTCCTCACGTCTATTGACTGACTGGGTTTTCACATTGCGGAAGTTTTGTCGTTGGAAGTGCTGACGTTTTCCGCTCGTGTGAGCGACGATGAATTATTCAATGACAGATCAGCGAGTGTAAAAAGGGGATGGGGGGTCTGTCAATGCGGGAAAAGTCGGGCAGACTTGCCGCTCTCACACACCAGCGGTGGGGCTACAGCACTTTGCTTGTCTGGCGCAGGGAAGGGGACGTCGGTTGCTGTTTTACTGGTGGTGGTTGGGGGAGAGTTGGTTCGTGGTGTTTTTGGTGGTGGTGGTGGTGGTGGTGGTCCTGGTAGTGTGACTGTCTGGGGGACAAGAGAGGGGAGAGCTGGTTGGTGTTGTTTTGGGTGGTGATGATGGTGTTGTTTTGGGTGTTGATGATGGTGCTGTTTTGGGTGGTGATGATGGTGTGTTTTGGGTGGTGATGATAGTGGTGTTATGAGGGGGGGGGGAGGGGGGGTGTGGCTGTTCTCTGTAATTGGGGTGTGGGGAGCAGGAGTCAGCGGACTAGTTCACAAGCTGGGGTTGTAGTGGAGGCGTTCCCGTCAGTGCAGGTTATTAGTCCATCGTTCTTCCTCTTGGCCTCCTTCCCATCTTCCTCCTATCCTTCCCATCTTCCTCTTGTCCTTGTCCTTCCCATCTTCCTCCTCTCCTTCCCATCGTCCTCCTGTCCTTCTTCCCATCGTCTTCCTGTCCTTCTTCCCATCTTCCATCGGCTTCTCCATCTTCCTCGGTCCCCCCCCCCCTCCCCCTTGCCCTCATTCTCCATCTTCTTCTTCTTCATCATCGTCTTCTTCTTCTTCTTCGTCATCGTCTTCTTCTCCTTCTTTATCATCGTCTTCTTCTCCTTCTTCATCGTCGTCTTCTTCTTCGTCGTCGTCATCGTCTTTTCCTTCTTCTTCGACTTCTCTCCTCCTCTTCTTCTTCTTCTTCTTCTTCTTCTTCTTCTTCTTCTTCTTCTTCTTCTTCTTCTTCTTCTTCTTCTTCTTCTTCTTCTTCTTCTTCTTCTTCTTCTTCTTCTTCTCCTCCTCCTCCTCCTCCTCCTTTTTCTTCTTCAAGTAAACGTTTCGCAAGGAGTTTCGTACATAGTTGTAATGGAGCAAGAGCACGCCCATTGTGCATCGATTTGTGATCGGCCTGCTCATCCTTTCTCATGTTTTGTGTCCTTCAGGTTGACTCAGTTTAGACGGAATGGGCCTTTGTTTGCTTTCCTGGGGTTTTGTCCTCAGCAACATCCATCTTCCCGACCCAGTCTTGTCTTGCGTTGTTTTGTCTTGCCTGCCCTCTGTCGTATTGCTGCATCTCTATGATCGGCCTGTCTGTCATACTGCTAGCTGAATCTATGATCCGCCTGTCATACTGCTAGCTGAATCTATGATCCGCCTGTCTGTCATACTGCTAGCTGAATCTATGATCCGCCTGTCTGTCATACTGCTAGCTGAATCTATGATCCGCCTGTCTGTCATACTGCTAGCTGAATCTATGATCCGCCTGTCTGTCATACTGCTAGCTGAATCTATGATCCGCCTGTCTGTCATACTGCTTGCTGAATCTATGATCCGCCTGTCTGTCATACTGCTTGCTGAATCTATGATCCGCCTGTCTGTCATACTGCTAGCTGAATCTATGATCCGCCTGTCTGTCATACTGCTAGCTGAATCTATGATCCGCCTGTCTCTCATACTGCTAGCTGAATCTATGATCCGCCTGTCTGTCATACTGCTAGCTGAATCTATGATCCGCCTGTCTGTCATACTGCTAGCTGAATCATATTTTATCCGCCTGATCCCCTGCTCATACTGCTAGCTGAATCTATGATCCGCCTGTCTGTCATACTGCTAGCTGAATCTATGATCCGCCTGTCTGTCATACTGCTTGCTGAATCTATGATCCGCCTGTCTGTCATACTGCTAGCTGAATCACTGCGACCCGCCCTCTGCCATACTGCTGGCTGCAGCTCTATGACCCGCCCTCTGTCATACTGCGCGCTGCATCACTGTGACCCGCCCTCTGTCATACTGCTGCATCACTGGGACCTCCCCCCCCCCCCTCTGTCATACTGCTTGCTGAATCACTATGACCCACCCTTTGTCATACTGCTTGTTGCATCACTATGACCCGCCCTCTGTCATACTGCTTGCTAAATCGCTGATCCGCCTTTCTGTCATACTGCTTGCTGACTCACTGCGAGCACTACCACCACCACCACCCCCACCACTCCCACCCCCACCCCTCCCCACGCCCCCCACCCCCGTCATGCTGCTTGCTGAATCACCGCGAGCACCACCACCACCACCACCCCCACGCCCCCCCCACCCCCGTCATGCTGCTTGCTGAATCACTGCGAGCACCACCACCACCACCACCACCCCCACGCCCCACACCCCACACCCCCCGTCATGCTGCTTGCTGAATCACGCGAGCACCACCACCACCACCCCCACCCCCCCACCCCCCGTCATGCTGCTTGCTGAATCACTAAGCTATGACCCGCCCACAGTCATACTGCTGCATACCTGCGGCTGTTGAAAACCTGCGTCAGCGTTATGAAGGCGGAGTGCAGAGCGGCAGGATTGAAGTCGGTAGGCGAGCTTACCGAGCGACATTCTATGTAACGCCCCTGAGGCCTTATGTGTAACGCCCCTGAGGCCTGATGTGTAACGCCCCTGAGGCATGATGTGTAACGCCCCTGAGGCATGATGTGTAACGCCCCTGAGGCATGATGTGTAACGCCCTTGAGGCATGATGTGTAACGCCCCTGAGGCATGATGTGTAACGCCCCTGAGGCATGATGTGTAACGCCCCTGAGGCATGATGTGTAACGCCCTTGAGGCATGATGTGTAACGCCCCTGAGGCATGATGAGGCACAGCACCTTCCACAGTAGACGTTGTCCTTTCGCCAGCCACGGCAGCGCCGACTGTCTGCAGTGACAGCGAAGCGCTAAAGAGATGGTGGCTGCTCTTCCGCAAGTCGTACATTCTAGTCTGTTAGTGCAGTGTTCTGTTCACCTCCAGTCCTGGTTGGACACCCACAGCTTCCCTTGCTGCCTACATTTCCTGTGAATTCTCGTGGGAAGCAGTACAGTGCTGTCGTCATTCCATATTATTCCAGAATAATGCTTCGTTGTGTAAAGCGAGTTTCCTATTTCACCCTTCGCCCACACACCTTAAACAATCTGAAACATTACTGGAAGATCTATCAGCAATGACTGGCTTAGTAACAAAACAAACAAAAAACAGGCAGCTGACGCAAGCACTGGTGGCTCTCGATCTTCCCGTCTGTTCTGGATATCAGTAATGAGAGTTCATCCATGAAACGTTGGCCAGAACATGATTATGACTGCTCTCTCTCTCTCTCTCTCTCTCTCTCTCTCTCTCTCTCTCTCCTCTCTCTCTCTCTCTCTCTCTCTCTCTCTCTCTCTCTCTCTCTCTCTCAGTGTGTCTACAGCTATCTCCGTCTGTCCGTGTTTGCTTACAACGGATAATCTAATCACACCAGCCACTGAAAGGAAAGGAACGCATACACATGAGTGCGCACGTACTTAGACCCGCTTCCCTTAACGCACGCACACACACACACACACACACACACACACACACACACACACACACACACACACACACGGCCACCACCACCACCAGAAATCGCTGCCACTGTGCCAAGGCTCACACACGTTAGGGTTGTTAACCGACTTTGCTCCGATTTTTTTCCAACATCACTGAAAGCATCAAAAAGCAATACGGCAGGCTGACTACCCTCGATAGCCTTGCCAGAACTGCCGACAAGTTAGGCTAGCGGAACGGGCGTGATCCGCGGGGAAACTTGGGTGTAAGTGTTTGTTGTTTTACGAGGTGCCATGTTGTTTGTCCCTGCTTCCTTCCTTATCTACCCAGAGCACACCTCGGAGCCTTCCGGCTTTTCACTCAGGCGGACTCTTGGCTGACGCTGAGAAGATTATGTAATTACTGGACAACGCATTTCACACACTGCGGTGTTTCCTTGTGAGTGTACAAAAAGAAAAAAGACAACAACGAAAAAGACAGGGCTTTGTGAAAGCCGTGTTTTGGAGCGGCTTTTTGCCACTTAAATACAAGGTGGGCTCCACGATACAGTGGCGGAGGAAGACGATTGTGGGGGCGAGTGTGTGTGTGTGTGTGTGTGTGTGTGTGTGTGTGTGTGTGTGTGTGTGTGTTTCTGTGTATTCATGTGTGTGAGTTTGTGAATACGTCTGTCTGTCTGTTTGTCTGTCTGTCTGGTATGTGTGTGTGTGTGTGTGTGTGTGTGTGTGTGTGTGTGTGTGTGTGTGTGTGTGTGTGTGTGTGTGTGTCTGTAAGGAAGGGTGAGTCAGGACGGGAGAAGAGCAACATGTACTATTACACAGAAATCCACGCACATGTCGATCTTGTTTTCTACGATTTTCAGTCAGCCGGGCATGATATTTTCACAGTGTTGTTTGTTACTATCACCATGCTCACACCCGTCTGAAAAAACTGACAAACTCAAATTAAGTTGCTGATGATGCTGACTGCTTTTTGTATAGCGCTATTCTCGAGCAAATTCACTGAGCTCTTATCGTAGGTGATTCTGGATGTTGGTTGAGTGTTGCTTTACGTCCACAGAAACCGTAGGCTTATTTGTGACGGGAGCCCAGGACGGCCACCTCGACTTTCACACAGCTCCTGAGCTCTGTTCTGGATGTGATGATGATGTAGAGCTTCATGTCCTCGGATGTCGGTTGACATATTAGGGACAAACTGTGACCAGTGCCGAAGCATGGTTCAGTGTTGCTTTACGTCCACAGAAACCGTAAGGGTCATTAGGACGGAAAGCCCAGGACGGCCACTTCGACTTTCACACAGCTCCTGAACTCTGTTCTGGATGTGAGTGAATGTAGCCGTTTATATGGCGTCTTTGAGTATCCATCGAAGTGTACTTAGAGCGCTGTTTTGGTTATTACATGGCTAGTGCCACGTGAAATTGCTGCCGTTTCGGTGCAAGTTCTGTGTACATCATACAACCATGCATCGGTTTACAATTTCACGCAAAGCCACAGACGTAGGGTGCATGTGTCTTTAGCTGTAACTTTTGGCAGAGTGACAGGGACCTTTTACGTGTTACTGCCGTAACACGGCGGTTAAACGGATACCGAAAGAAGAGTCGGCACAGTAAGCTGACCCCGGAGAAGAAATTTCTCCCATCGCTCATACGAGGACTCGAACCCGAGACCTATCGATCACGAGTCCGGCGCTCTACCGCTAAGCTGTCCCCACTCTCCAAGTTGAAAGCATTGTCGTCATGACTTCCTCTTCAGAGCAAATCGCTTCCCGCTGACTTAGTGATTTAAATCACGTGATTTTTTCTGAGGCTTCCGACACTCGCTGTCCGCTGTTTTCCTGCTGAACATTTTGGACTGTGCTTTCCTCCCAGCCCCGTCTTATCCGCACGGCGTAACAGTGTGTTTTCCTGCTGAACAACGTTTTAGACTGTGCTTTCCTCCCAGCCCAGCCTTATCCGCACGGCATAACAGTGTGTTTTCCTGCTAAGCAACGTTTTGGACTGTGCGCTTCTCATAGCCCCAGTCGCACGACATAGCAGTCATTGTGTTTTCCTGCTGAACGTTTTCGACTGTGCTCTCCTCCCAGCCCAGCCTTATCCGCACGACATAGCAGTCATTGTAGGTTGTTACAGCCACCCTGGTCTCAGGGTGTAAGAAGTAGGACACAACCTAATTGTACAATAACATACAGCAGTAAGTAGCACTGAATAAAATTGTGCAATAACACACAGCAGTAAGTAGGACGGAAACAGGTTGTACAATAACACACAACAGTAAGTAGGATAGAAATAGATTGTACAATAACACACAGCAGTAAGTAGGGCACAATTAAATAGTACAATAACACATATTAATTTAAAAAAAGAACATAATCAAATTGTACAATAATACACAGCAGCAAGTTTGACACAGTCAAATTGTACAATAACACACAGCAGTAAGTAGGACGGAATCAAATTGTACAATGACACACAGCAGTAAGTAAGACGGAAACAGATTGTACAGTAACACACAGCAGTAAGTAGGAAGGAATCAAATTGTACAATAACACACAGCAGTAAGTAGGACGGAATCAAATTGTACAATGACACACAGCAGTAAGTAAGACGGAAACAGATTGTACAGTAACACACAGCAGTAACTAGGAAGGAATCAAATTGTACAATAACACACAGCTGTAAGTAGGACACAATCAAACTTGCAATAACACATAGCAGTAAGTGGGACGGAAACAGACTGTACAATAACACACAGCAGTAAGTGGGACACAATCAAATTGTACAATAACACACAGCAGTAAGTAGGAAGGAATCAAATTGTACAATAACACACAGCAGTAAGTAGGACATAATCAAATTGTACAATAACACACAGCAGTAAGTAGGAAGGAATCAGATTGCCTTCATGTCTGTGCGATCACACCATCTTCCATCTTTACACAACTGCTGCACGACAGCTTAGCCTTATGACAGACTGATGAAATTGACACCAACAGCACTGCCTTATGACAGACTGATGAAATTGACACCAACAGCACTGCCTTATGACAGACAGATGAAACTGACACCAACAGCACTGCCTTATGACAGACAGATGAAACTGACACCAACAGCACTGCCTTATGACAGACAGATGAAACTGACACCAACAGCACTGCCTTATGACAGACAGATGAAACTGACACCAACAGCACTGCCTTATGACAGACAGATGAAACTGACACCAACAGCACTGCCTTATGACAGACAGATGAAACTGACACCAACAGCACTGCCTTATGACAGACAGATGAAACTGACACCAACAGCACTGCCTTATGACAGACAGATAAAACTGACACCGACAGCACTGCCTTATGACAGACATGAAATTGACATCGACAGCACTGCTTTGTGACAGACAGATGAAACTGACAGCACTGCCTTATGACAGATGAAATGGGCAGTTGACAGCACTACCTTATGACAGTCATGATATTAACATTGACAGCATTGCCTTGTAACAGACAGATGAAGTATGTGTTGGCGAGACAACACTACCTTATAACAGACAGATGGAGTGTGTGTTGGCGAGACAACACTACCTTATAACAGACAGATGAAGTGTGTGTTGGCGAGACAACATTGCTTTATGACAGACAGATGGAGTGTGTGTTGGCGAGACAACATTGCTTTATGACAGACAGATGGAGTGTGTGTTGGCGAGACAACACTGCCTTATGACAAACAGATGGAATGTGTGTTGGCGAGACAACACTACCTTATGACAGATAGATGAAGTGTGTGTAGGCGAGACAACACTGCCTTATGACAGACAGATGAAATGTGTTTTGGCGAGACAACACTGCCTTATGACAGACAGATGAAGTGTGTGTTGGCGAGACAGCACTACCTTATGACAGACAGATGAAGTGTGTGTTGGCGAGACAACACTGCCTTATGACAGACAGATGAAGTGTGTGTTGGCGAGACAACACTACCTTATGACAGACAAATGAAGTGTGTGTTGCCGAGACAACACTGCCTTATGACAGACAGATGGAATATGTGTTGGCGTGACGATGCCATTGCCGACTTCACTCAATAGCCGACTTCACTCAATTGACTTCCCTGTGTCGAGTTGTCAGCGCTCCTGTCTCCTACAGTCTCTCCTGTTCTTGCTGCAACATTGCAGGGATTGATCGAGAAAGAAAGACGGCGAAACCATGGAAACCCACAAAAGTAAATCCGGCTGAGATGGGGGGAACATACAATCAAGAAAATATTGACAACACACATGTTCGACTCCCACACAGAAATATGTGCAACAGGCTCCTACCGAACCACGTTAGGTGAGCTGCTTCTGGTCCTACCGAACCACGTTAGGTGAACTGCTTCAGGCCCTACCGAACCATTGTAGGTGAACTGCTTCAGGCTCTACCGAACCATTGTAGGTGAACTGCTTCAGGCCCTACCGAATCATTGTAGGTGAACTGCTTCAGACTCTACCGAACCATTGTAGGTGAACTGCTTCAGGCTCTACCGAACTATTGTAGGTGAACTGTTTCAGGCCCTACCGAACCACTGTAGGTGAACTGCTTCAGGCCCTACCGAACCACTGTAGGTGAACTGCTTCAGGCCTTACCGAACCATTGTAGGTGAACTGCTTCAGGCCCTACTGATCCATTGTAGGTGAACTGCTTCAGGCTCTACTGAACCATTGTAGGTGAACTGCTTCAGGCTCTACCGAACCACTGTAGGTGAACTGCTTCAGGCTCTACCGAACCATTGTAGGTGAACTGCTTCAGGCCCTACCGAACCACTGTAGGTGAACTGCTTCAGACTCTACCGAACCATTGTAGGTGAACTGCTTCAGGCTCTACCGAACCATTGTAGGTGAACTGCTTCAGGCTCTACCGAACCATTGTAGGTGAACTGCTTCAGGCCCTACCGAACCACTGTAGGTGAACTGCTTCAGGCCTTACCGAACCATTGTAGGTGAACTGTTTCAGGTCCTACCGAACCACTGTAGGTGAACTGCTTCAGACTCTGCTGAACCATTGTAGGTGAACTGCTTCAGACTCTGCTGAACCATTGTAGGTGAACTGCTTCAGACTCTGCTGAACCACTGTAGGTGAACTGCTTCAGGCCCTACCGAACCGCTGTAGGTAAGCTGCATCCAGGGGCATGGGACCCACGGTTAGACCCATGTAGACCCATGGCGGGACCGACTGTCCACCGTGTAGACTCATGGGACCGACTGTCTTCCGTGTCAACCCTTTGGACAACCCTCTTGTCAAGCCTTTGGATTGGATCTGTAGTTGACAAATCCGTGCCAGTTAGTCCCGTGTTGCATGTCCGCAGATATAAGTGGGCTGCGCCTTGATCTGGCCGTGTGTACCGACCGCGCTGTCGTTGACTTGGACGTGAAGTTGCCATGATGCTGCCTATCGCAGGCCTGTGCTTCATCGCCATCGATCGTCAGCAGCAGACGGTGTCGGCGGCGCTGTGGACTGTTCCTGCGGCCCGCTTTCAGGTGCACGTGGTGAAACGGTAAACACTCTTACAGGATGCGCGCACTGAGCTAGAAGGCCTAGCTCAGTGGATGCGTGTCACTGCATCGCTGTGCTCGGCGCTTTAACCTCTTGTCAAGTGAAACAATAACTTTCTCGAGAGGAGGGGGGGAGGTGGTGGGGGGGCGGGGGGGTCTCTCTCTTGTCTGTCAGAATCTTTGATGCGTCCTTCCGCTTCTTCCTCCTTCTGCAGGGGCCAGGGCTATCAGGGGTTATCTATTGAAGACCTGGGGTTGGTCAGAATATAGCTTTGCCTGCTTCACCTACTGCCAAAATTGTCTGCGTTGCTTATTGCAGCCTTTCTGGGTAATTTCACTTCATTTTGCCCCACAGCTCTTCCATACATAATGTGACGTGTAAGGTGAACAGTGAGTCGGAATTTTAACTGATTTAATTGATTTGCTGACTTGCGTTTGGCATTGGGTGACTTTATTTGAATAATATCAAGAATCAGTCGGTCATCTTCAGTAAAGGTTACCCCCCCCCCCCCCCCCCACCCACCCACCCTTCCTTGCTGGCTTTGTATTTCTATAAAGTGTGCACATCAGTGTACACAAGGACAGATAGCGTGTTGGTCGACGTCATCCAGTCGCTTAATTTCCTGGGCAGGAATGGCTGAACTTGCAGTGATGGAGTGACTCGTCTCTAGCCAGCTGTCGGAGTCTGGCACAGCCGGTTACTGGAGTCTGGCATAGCCAGTTATTGGAGTCTGGCATAGCCAGTTATTGGAGTCTGGCATAGCCAGTTATTGGAGTCTGGCATAGCCAGTTATTGGAGTCTGGCAAGCCGGGTTTTTGGAGTCTGGCACAGCCGGTTACTGGAGTCTGGCATAGCCAGTTATTGGAGTCTGGCACAGCCGGTTACTGGAGTCTGGCATAGCCAGTTATTGGAGTCTGGAACAGCCAGTTATTAGAGTCCGGCACAGCTTTTTTCTTTGTAGTCTGGAACAGCCGTGTATTGGAGTCTGGTACAGCTGGTTATTGAAGTCTGGCACAACCGGTTGTTACAGTCTGGAACAGACGGTAATTGGAGAGTGGAACAGCCGGTTATTGGAGTCTAGAACAGCCAGTTATTAGAGTCCGGCACAGCTGGGGGGGGTTTGAAGTCTAGAACAGCTGTGTATTGGAGTCTGGCGCAGCCAGTTATTGGAGTGTGGAACAGCCGGTTATTGAAGGGTGGCACAACCGGTTGTTGGGATCTCGTACAGCCGGTTGTTGGGGACTCGCACTGCCGGTTATTTTAGCGTGGCACAGCCGGTTATTGGAGCGTGGCAGAGCCGGTTATTGGAGCGTGGCAGAGCCGGTTGATGGAGCGTGGCACAGCCGGTTATTGGAGCGTGGCACAACCGGTTATTGGAGTGTGGCACAGCCGGTTGATGGAGCGTGGCACAGCCGGTTATTGGAGCGTGGCACAGCCGGTTGATGGAGCATGGCACAACCGGTTATTGGAGCGTGGCACAGCCGGTTGATGGAGCGTGGCACAGCCGGTTGATGGAGCGTGGCAGAGCTGGTTATTGAAGCGTGGCAGAGCCGGTTGATGGAGCGGGGCAGAGCCGGTTATTGGAGCATGGCAGAGCCGGTTGATGGAGCGTGGGACAGCCGGTTATTGGAGCATGGCAGAGCCGGTTGATGGAGCGTGGCAGAGCCGGTTGATGGAGCGTGGCAGAGCCGGTTGATGGAGCGTGGCAGAGCCGGCATGAAATAGTCCTCTGGCTGTTCAGTGGGCTAACGATCCGGAATGAAAGCTCTCTGCCCGGCTAGATTGATTTTTAGGAGCAACAATAAGAACAGAACATCCAAGCCAAAGACGTTCATTGGCATCATTTGTCGAATGCTGACAATGGGCATTTCTTGCATTTGAATCGCTGCGTTTTTATTGAAGTTTCCCTCACATGTGCTTTTCTCAGTGAGACTCAAAGGATCGCAGAAAGGGTGCGGCAAATCGAGCTAACGTCATTCACTGCTGCCAGCTGCACAATAGTCAGACACAGCGACTGGGTTTTCACCGTGGTTATGCGTGTCAAAACATGTGTATTGACGGAGCAGGCCTCTTCTCCAGTGTCCTAACGATTCACTTGTGTAGTCGCCAACAACTGGTGTATTACCGCAGTGACCCAACAACTGGTGTGTGATCCCAGTGACCCATCAGTTGGAGTATGACCTCAATGACCCAACAAATGGGTCCCAACAACTGGTATATGACCTCCTTGACCCAGCGATACATTCTGTATGACCCAGTGACCCATCAAGTGGTGTATGAGTCTGCAGCTGGTGTATGATCCCAGTGACCCATCAAGTAGTGTATGAGTCTGCAGCTGGTGTATGATCCCAGTGACCCATCAAGTAGTGTATGAGTCTGCAGCTGGTGTATGATCCCAGTGACCCATCAAGTAGTGT
The DNA here is from genome assembly GCA_018857735.1 of Alviniconcha marisindica. Taxonomy (NCBI): domain Eukaryota; kingdom Metazoa; phylum Mollusca; class Gastropoda; family Provannidae; genus Alviniconcha; species Alviniconcha marisindica. The sequence continues at coordinate 124,709 of JABMCL010002708.1, read as the reverse complement.
ATGAGTCTGCAGCTGGTGTATGATCCCAGTGACCCATCAAGTAGTGTATGAGTCTGCAGCTGGTGTATAATCCCAGTGACCCATCAAGTAGTGTATGAGTCTGCAGCTGGTGTATGATCCCAGTGACACAACGACGAGTTCAGCGTCAACATCTCTATGTCCCCACTGACTCAATTATAAGTTAGCAACGACTTCCCCACGTCCCCACTGACTCAGTTATAAGTTAACAACAACTTCCCTGTGCCCCTATTGAATCAGTTATAAGTTAGCAACAACTTCCCTGTGTCCCCACTGACCCAATTATAAGTTAGCAACAATTTCCCTATGTCCCCACTGACTCAATTATAAGTTAGCAACGACTTCCCTATGTCCCTATTGAATTATAACTTAACAACAACTTCCCTGTGTCCCCACTGACTCAATTATAAATTAGCAACAACTCCTTTGTCCCTGTTGAATCAATTATAAGTTCAGTCGGATGCGATAGGCACTGTGTTTGGTGCCGGAATTAGTGGACAGTGGATCGGATGCAGACCATTGATAAGCCTTTGTTATACAGGTTATTTCATCCGGCTCGAGACCGTTATTATACAGGTTATTTCATCCGACTGGAGACTGTTATACAGGATATTTCATCCGACTGGAGCCGGTTGGTACAGAGGTTAGTTCATCCGACTGGAGACCATTGTTATACAGGTTATTTCATCCGACTGGAGGCCGTTGGTACACAGGTTATTTCATCCGAGTGGTGACCATTGTTATACAGGTTATTTCATCGACTGGAGACCGTTATTATACAGGTTATTTCATCCAGCTCAAGACCGTTGTTATACAGTTTATTTCATCCAAGTGGTGACCATTGTTATACAGGTTATTTCATCCGGATCGAGACCGTTGTTATACAGGTTATTTCATCCGATTGGAGACCATTGTTATAGAGGTTATTCCATCCGACTCGAGACCGTTGTTATACAGGTTATTTCATCCGACTGGAGAACGTTGTTATACAGGTTATTTCATCCGGCTCGAGACCGTTATTATACAGGTTATTTCATCCGGCTCGAGACCGTTGTTATACAGGTTATTTCATCCGACTGGAGACCATTGTTATACAGATTATTTCATCCGACTGGAAACCATTGTTATACAGGTTATTTCATCCGACTGGAGACCATTGTTATACAGGTTACTTCATCCGACTGGAGACCGTTGTTATACAGGTTATTTCATCCGACTGGAGACCGTTTTTATACAGGTTATTTCATCTGACTAGAGACCGTTGACAAGTTGCTGTTATTCAGGTCATTTCATCCGGCTACAGACAGTTTATGAGCTGTTCCGTTCAAGATGGTATGTATGCGCTCGGAAAAGCCCATATGCGCTCCACCCTTGCTGCCAGACGTTTCCCCAGCGTTACGCCTTTGTTACATAGCTTACCTCATCCGGGTGTACGGTACCGATTTTTCCCCTTTGTCCAACGGATTAACGGTCTCGGGGCTGGGGGTGCGGCTGGGGGTGAGGCTGGGGGTCGGGGTGGGTTGGGGGTGAGGCTGGTGGGTGGGCTGGGGGGTGGGGGGCTGGGGGGGGGAGGCTGGGGGTAAGGCTGGGGGTGGGTCTGGGGGTGGGGTTGGGTGGGGTTGAGGCTGCGGGGTGGCACGGCACCTATTACATCAAGTCCCGTGTAAAAGAGCTTGCCTTTCGGTAACCGTGAATCGTCCGACAACCGGTTTTGTAGCAGAGTGAGAACTCACCTGTTGTTTTCCTCACCTCCAGACGTTCCAACCGACCTCAACAGTCTGCCAGCCCTGTCCCTCGGGATGAAGGTTTCATTTGGATGCCGTCGCCTTAAGGGAGAAACAACAGCGCTTGTTACTGTACTTTGAGAACGAGTATGTGTGAGTGTGTGTGTGTGTGTGTGTGTGTGTGTGTGTGTGTGTGTGTGTGTGTGTGTGTGGTCCCGCTGTCAGAGCCTGCCTGTGTGAGTGACGAGAAAAGGAAAGTGGCGCTCTGTTTGCCGGGTCTGAAAGCGGAGACGTGTTGTTGACATACGTACATCAACGCCACCGTTCTGTATACGAACAGGATAAGCATGCCTTTGGCGCCCACACCAAACAACTGACGTCATGTTAAAAGGCGCCTGGCTTTACGAGCCTTCAAAACAACTTGACTGACGTCATACATTACCAACCATCAAATATCTGACGTCATGCATTACGAGCCATCAAACAACTGACGTCATGATTACAAGCTAATTTGACGTCATGCATTACGAGACATCAAAAATATGGCGCCCTGCGTCACGAGCTATTAGACATATGACGTCATGCATCACGAGCCATCAAAGCCGATATGACGCCATGCAGTGGCAACGGATGTCGAAGTTCACTCAGCAAAGGAGGGGTCTATGGATAATTTGTTCAGTTGTTGAAAATGTTCTGCCCCTCTGTAGCTGTTCGTTCGTCGTGCAGTTTATCAACTCTTTTCACCCCTCATCGGGTACAGCGCATTTGTCATGCAACGGTCGCTACAGATTCAGTTTGTCAACGGTGATTGAAAGTCATTATTGATCATCGACTAGCAACTCCCCTGAGCCCCGCCTCCAATCGTCTTTCTGTCTGTTCAGCTACTGTAGGGTGACGGGTGTCAGCTGCAGACGGCAGCCAAAAAACGAATGTTTAGTCCGTTAAACCCTTTTTGAACAGACTGTCTGTGCTGAGTAGAAACTGGGACCAACGGGTACTCCAGTATCACCGAGACGGGATAGTGAATTTAACAACGCACGTCTCCCCACAGGGAGTCGTACACGTCTGTTCTGTATCAGCAGTTGTAATGATTGTATGCACCCAGGATATTTATTTCAAAAGAGAGACTCAGCAGGCGTGTCGGGTTGTTTTGACACCCGTATCTACCGCCAGTAATGGCTGCAGTCCCGGACTGTTTACACTGCCAGCCAAACGGAGCCCTCTGCTGATAGAGCCTGTGGTAAGGGAGATCAGCCTTGTTTACATCCCCGTCACGCTTCTGCCGCTTCTTGACTGCTGCCAGTCTCTGACCCTGACCCTCCCCGCCCCTCGCCTCCCCTCCCTGCCCTTCCCGTCCCTCTCTGCCCCTCCCTGCCCTTCCCTGCCCCTCGCTGCCTTTCCCTGCCCCTCTCTGCCACTTCCTGCCCCTCTCTACCCCTCCCGCCCCTTTCTGCCCCTCCGCCCCCCCCCCCCCCCCTCGCCGCCCCTTCTGCCCCTCGCCGCCCCTTTCTGCCCCTCCTCCCCCCCCCCCACCCCCCCGCCGCCTCTTTCTGCCCTCCCTGCCCAGCCGCCCTTTCTGCCCCTCCCTGCCCCCCCCCCCTTTCTGCCCCACCCTGCCCCCCGTCGCCCCTTTCTGTCCCTCCTTGCCCCCCCCCCCCCCCCGGCCGCCCCTTTCTGCCCCTCCCTGCCCCCCGCCGCCCCTTTCTCCCTCCTTGCCCCCGCCGCCCCTTTCTGTCCCTCCTTGCACCCCACCGCCCCTTTCTGCCCCTCCCTGCCCCCCCCCGCCCCTTCTCTCTGCCCCCGCCGCCCCTTTCTGCCCCTCCCTGCCCAAGCCGCTCCTTTCTGTCCCTCCCTGCCCCCCCCCCGCCCCTCTCTACCCCTCCCGCCCCTTTCTGCCCCTCCCTGCCCCCCCCCCCCCTCGCCGCCCACTGCCCCTCGCCGCCTTTCGCCCCTCCTCCTCCCCCCCCCCACCTCCCCCCGCCGCCTCTTTCTGCCCCTCCCTGCCCCCGCCGCCCTTTTCTGCCCCTCCCTGCCCCCCGCCCCTTTCTGTCCCTCCTTGCCCCCCGCCGCCCCTTTCTGCCCTCCTCCCCGCCCCCCCCCTCCCCCCGCGCCCTCCCCCTCCTTCTCGCCCCCTCTTCTGCCCCCCCCCCCCCCCGCCCCTTTCTGCCCTCCCTTGCCCCCCGCCGCCCATTTCTCCCCTCCTTACCCCGCCGCCCCCTCCCCTCCCCCCCGCCGCTCCTTTCTCCTCCCTGCCCCCCCCCCTCTTTCTGCCCCACCCTGCCCCCCGTCGCCCCTTTCTGCCCAGCCTTCCCCGTCGCCCCTTCTGCCCTCCTCCCCCGCCCCTCCCCCCCCCCCCCGCCCCCTTTCTCCCCTCCCTGCCCCCCCTGCCCCCCGCCCCTTTCTGCCCCCTCCCTGCCCCCGCCGCCCTTTCTCCCCCCTGCCCCGCCCCCTTTCTGCCCCTCCCTGCCCCGCCGCCCCTTCCCCCCTCCCCCCCCTCCCCCCCCCGTCGCCCCTTTCTGCCCCACCTTCCCCCCGTCGCCCCTTCTTCTCTTGACCACGCCCCCTTTCTGCCCCCCCCCACCCCTCACTGCGCCTTCTGTGTGAGAGAGGTCTACCCAGTCAAGGGTGTATACCATGAGAACTAGATCTACTCAGTCAAGGCTGTGTACGGTTTGAGATAGATCTACTCCAGGCTGTATACCATATGAGACAGATCTACTCAAGGCTGTGTACCATGTGAGATAGACCTACTCATCAAGGTTGTGTACCATGGCTGTGTATTATGTGAAATAGATCTACTCATCAAGGCTGTGTACTAAGGCTGTGTACCATGTGAGATAGATCTACTCATCGAGGCTGTGTACCATGTGAGATAGATCTGCTCAAGGCTTTGTACCACGTGAGACATATCTACTCAAGGCTTTGTGCGATGGGGGTGAGGTAGCTGTTGTCAGGGCGCCGCAGACCCATCTGACGGGCATGGTGATGATGTGGTCAGAGCTGGTACTGAATCCGATGTAGCGATAAGCTTACCGTGGCCCTGTCCAGGCGATAACGTTTCCCTAATAAACGACAGTGGAACGGATTAAGAACCAGAGAGAAGCAGAACAGAGGACGCGTAGTAAAGGCGAGGAGAACATTGCAGACGGTAACCAGAGATAACGGCGGTCTCCGTTCTCACCAAACTGTCCGTTCGAAGAGGCGTTTCCGCGGCGAAGGGACGCAAGTCACTGCGGCTATCTAACTTAAATCCACTTACTGATCTCCCTTGGCTCCAGCCGCGCAGACGACATTCCAATCAGACGTGCGGCTGGTTCCGTAATGACCTCGGCCCTGTGGTCCCTTGCTGGGCCCTCCGTCCTAATGGATACGACGATAGCACAGACCTACCTCGGCGTCTCGCCAGCCGATCTATCTGCATCCCGCTATCTGAGCCCCCGTCTTGGAAGCAGCCTCGTTGAGCCGCTGCGTTTGAAGCTAGTCCTCCAAGTAGTCGGCTACCTACGGCTAAAGGCTGAGCGCCTGACGATAAGCTCCTTTCACGGCCTTTAGGCCGGCGTCAGAGTTCAGGAGCTGTGTGAAAGTCGAGGTGGCCGTCCTGGGCTTTCCGTCCTAATGAGCCTTACGGTTTCTGTGGACGTAAAGCAACATTGAACCATTGGTCGCAGTTTGTACCTAATATGTCAACCGACATCCGAGGACATGAAGCTCTACATCATCATCACTTAGGCCGGCGTTCCTGCAATGCGTTTCCGTTTGGCTCTGGGGTGATTTCAACAATGGTGTCTGATGTTTGGTAACAAAAGACAAGTACAAGGTGGCTGATGACAGACGACTTGTATAAGATGGTTGGTGGAGGAAGACACATATATAAGATATCGATCTAGACAGGTATTAAGATGTTGACGGAAAACATGTTTCAGATGTTGACTAAAAACAAGTAGAAGATGGTGACAGAAGACAGGTGTAAGATGTTGACTGAAGACAGGTATAAAATGCTGTCAGAAAACAGGTACAAGATGATGACAGAGGACAGGTATAAGATGTCGACTGAAGACAGGTTGCTCACAGGAAACAGGTACAAGATGGTGACAGAAGACAGGAAGAAGATGTGACTGTAGACAGGTATAAGATGCAGGCTGATGACATGTACATGATGGTGACAGAAAACAGGTATAAGATGGAGACAGATAACAGGTACCAGATGGTGACAGAAGACAAGTATAAGCTGTGGTAGAAGACAGATATAAGATGGTGATGGTGATAGAAGACCAGTATAAGCCGTGATAGAAGACAGATATAAGATGTTGATGGTGACAGAAGACCAGTATAAGCTGTGACAGAAGACAGATATAAGATGTTGATGGTGACAGAAGATGAACATACGATGCTAGTGACAGAAGACGAGTATAAGATGCTTACATAAGACGGGAATAAGGCGCTGCTGCTGACAGATGACGGGTATAAGATGTGACGGAAGAAAGGATGGTGACAAAACACAGGTATAAGATGTGACAGGAGAAAGGTGTAAGATGGTGACAAAACACAGGTATAAGATGTGACAGAAGACAGCTGTGAGATGGTGACAAAACACAGGTATAAGATGTGACAGAAGACAGCTGCAAGATGGTGACAAAACACAGGTATAAGATGTGACAGAAGACATTGACGCAAAGATGTTGACAGACGACAGGTATATCAGTTTCTCTCTCTCTCTCTCTCTCTCTCTCTCTCTCTCTCTCTCTCTCTCTCTCTCTCTCTCTCTCTCTCTCTGCTTCTTCTTCTTCTTCTTTACTTTTGTATTGTCGGGTCTGAGCGACACATTTATCCAGCCTCATGTTTTGCTGACAGAAAGCTTCCTACGCATTCCGCATAAACTTTGCGACATGCGGTGAGTGAGAAAAGCTGGATGGTTTATGGGTGTGGGAAAGGCTTTAATAGGAACAAGCCCACATCAAGTTTGCATCTGTTACCCAAGCTTCCACTGGGATGAGCAAACAAAGATTGCGGCATTTGCGTTTTGTCCCAAATCAATGGACCGTGCAAGAATAACTTCTTTTTCCCTAATCAATGGGCCGCGCATTAGCCTAATAACCTCCTTGTCCCTAATCAATGAGCCGTGTAACAATAACCTCTTTTTCCCTAATCAATGGACCGTATAACAATAACCTTTTCCCCCTAATAATAATAATAAAGAGGATTTCTAGAGCGCCCATCTGCCACACAAGGTGGCAGCACAGGGCGCTTTACAATAACACTAACCACACACACACACACACACACACACACACACACACACACACACACACACACACACACACACACACACACACACACACAGCGTCGAACGAGGGGATGGGCAGGGCTGTGAAAAACAGTTTAGAAATAATTATTAAACAGGTGCGTCTTGAGGGCGGCTTTGAAAGAGGAGGTAGAATCAGAGTGACGGAGTGTTTGAGGCAAATTGTTCCAGACAGATGGGCCAGCATAAGAAAAAGATGGACCGTGTAATAATAACCTTTTTCCCAAATGGAAAGTGGACCGTGTAATAATAACCTTTTTCCCAAATCAATGGACCATGCATTGTAAAGTGTTGTACGTCAGTAACAGACAGGGCGGTCTTAGTCTTGTTCATATCAACAGACGGTGCAATCGTATCGTTCTTCATGAACATACGGCGCAACGCTTGTCTTATTCCTTATCAACAGACTGTGCAACACCTTGCTGTTCTTTATCAAAAGACAGTGCAACACTTGTGTTATTCCTTATCAACAGACGGCGCAACACCTTTGCTATTCCTTATCAATAGACTGTGCAACACCTTTGCTATTCCTTATCAACAGACGACGCAACACCTGTGTTATTCCTTATCAACAGACAGTGAAACACCTGTGGTATTCCTTATCAACAGACGTTCCATCACTTGTGTTATTCAACAGACGTAGCAACTCAAAAAGCAGATCGTCGTTTCTGGTAAATAGCGTACCACTGGTGTCTTTTCCCTTACCAACAGTGGGTGAAATATTGTCATTTTGTTCCTTTTTCCTACAGTGGGGTACTGCGGACGCAGAGATTAATGTCCCCTCTGTTGAGAACTCAGAGCTGACAAATGTTCTCCCTTTAAAGCCTGGAATAGGTCAGAATATAGCCACGCATGCTTCTCCCACTGCCAGAAGTTGCTTCCTTGTCCTAATCGCTGTCTTCCTGGTCCATCCACCTTCGTTGTTTCCAATCCGCTCCCTTGGCTTTAGCTGCCACGTCATCTGGATAATAAAAAACGACGCTGAATGGTTGACCTTCGTCAATGAGCTGCCGTTAAAGGACGTGGCTGACTGATAAACTGTCTGAGTCAACCAAGATGGCTGTTTGCTGAGGAAAGGACGTGGCTGACTGATAAACTGTCTGAGTCAACCAAGATGGCTGTTTGCTGAGGAAAGGACGTGGCTGACTGATAAACTGTCTGAGTCAATCAAGATGGCTGTTTGCTGAGGAAAGGACGTGGTTGACTGATAAACTGTCTGAGTCAACCAAGATGGCTGTTTGCTGAAGAAAGGACGTGGCTGACTGATAAACTGTCTGAGTCAATCAAGATGGCTGTTTGCTGAGGAAAGGACGTGGCTGACTGATAAACTGTCTGAGTCAATCAAGATGGCTGTTTGCTGAGGAAAGGACGTGGCTGACTGATAAACTGTCTGAGTCAATCAAGATGGCTGTTTGCTGAGGAAAGGACCTGGTTGACTGATAAACTGTCTGAGTCAACCAAGATGGCTGTTTGCTGAAGAAAGGACCTGGTTGACCGATAAACTGAGTCAACCAAGATGGCTGTTTGCTGAGGGCCATGAGTGCGGGAGCGCCTGTCCCCTGCAAGCAACCTCTTCCTGTCTCATGTCCACCCTCCCGGTCTGACCTCTTCCTGTCTCATGTCCACCCTCCCGGTCCCTTCAACCTCTTCCTGTCTCATGTCCACCCTCCCGGTCCCTTCAACCTCTTCCTGTCTCATGTCCACCCTCCCGGTCTGACCTTTTCCTGTCTCATGTCCACCCTCTCGGTCCGACCTCTTCCTGTCTCATGTCCACCCTCCCGGTTCCTTCAACCTCTTCCTGTCTCATGTCCACCCTCCCGGTCTGACCTCTTCCTGTCTCGTATCCACTCTCCCGGTCCGACCTCTTCCTGTCTCATGTCCACTCTCCCGGTCCCTTCAGCCTCTTCCTGTCTCATGTCCACCCTGCCACCTGGTCCGTTCAACCTCTTCCTGTCTCATGTCCACCCTCCTAGTCTGTTCAACATCATCTTTCCCAACCCCACTCTCCGTTCATCCCACGGCACTCTGTCCCACCGCCATTGTCCTTGGAGCCTGCCTGCCCCGGCGGGTGGCCCTGATATCACCGTCATGGGTCCGTGGGCGTTAACAGTCAGTTACTGGTGGTCTCTGGCAATGCACTCCGACCACAATCTTGTTTGGTGTTCTCTGACAGTGTGCTTCCAGCAGAATGTTGTTTGATGTTATCTGGCAGTGCATTCCGAGTAGAATGTTATTTGGTGTTCTCTGACAGTGTGCTTCCAGCAGAATGTTGTTTGATGTTCTCTGGCAGTGCACTCCGAGCAGAATGTTGTTTGGTGTTCTCTGACAGTGCATTCCGAGCAGAATGTTGTTTGGTGTTCTCTGACAGTGCATTCCGAGTAGAATGTTATTTGGTGTTCTGTGACGGTGCACTCCGAGCAGAGTGTTATTTGGTGTTCTCCGACAGTGCACTCCGAGCACAATGTTGATCGGTGTTCTCTGAAAGTGCTCGGAACCTTTCTGGTAGTATGCGGATCTACGTTTGATGGCAATGTTTAATGCATTTCGAGTGTTGATCGGTGTTCTCTAAAAGTGATCGGAACATTTCTGGTAGTATGCGGATCTACGTTTGATGGCAATGTTTAATGCATTTCGATGTTGATCGGTTTTCTCTAAAAGTGCTCGGAACCTTTCTGGTAGCGTGCGGATCTACGTTTGATGGCAATGTTTAATGCATTTCGAGTGTTGATCGGTGTTCTCTAAAAGTGATCGGAACATTTCTGGTAGTATGCGGATCTACGTTTGATGGCAATGCTTAATGCATTTCGATGTTGATCGGTTTTCTCTAAAAGTGCTCGGAACCTTTCTGGTAGCGTGTGGATCTACGTTTGATGGCAATGTTTAATGCATTTCGAGTAGCATGTTGATCTGTGCTCTCCGGCGGCGGTAAGTGCACTGGCGGTCGAATGCTGGTCGCTCTGTCGGACCTTTTGTTGTGATGTGACGATTTGTTTGACCTTTTTTTTTCCTTTTTTCTTTTCGCCTTAACATGACCTTCAGGGTTGTCTACTTTGTCCGACGTTATTCAGTGCACTTAGGACAGAATATTGACCAGAGTTCTCCGTCAGCATTCAGTGCACGTGGGACAGAATGTTGATCAAAAACACTGCACGGCCTGCTTCTGTGGTCGGAATTCCGACGACGCGATTGTAAACGTTCACCAACAACCAAAGCGACCACATTCATCAGTGTTGCACTACTTCGGACTGACCTTTCTGTCCCGCCCCGCTGTCTGCGCTTAGCGCTTTGCTGGACGCTGGTTGGCGGATCGGGGATGCCGAGAAATAAATGGGTTTGGGTTTGCTAACGCGCCGCGACCTGCAAACAGGGCGGACTCAGCAGTGCAGGTGGAAGGAAGTCGGGCAGAGCGAACAGATTTGTTGTGGTTTTGATGGAGACACGTGATTGATCTGTTTGTGTGCCACCCGGAGACCGCAGTGTGGCCGACAGGGGCGAAGTGAGAAAGACACTTCTCGGGCTTGGAACCGCGCTTCCTCGTCTTCCACCAGTGTCCTGCGAGTCAGCCTCCAGTTTGCACCTTCCTCTCTTAAGTGTCCGGTGTGTCAGCCTCCTGCTGCCCCTTCCTCCCTTAAGTGTCCTGTGTGTCAGTCCCATATGGGGTCTTTCTCCCTTAAGTATCCTGTGTGACAGCGCCGTATGGGGCCTCTCTCCCTCAAGTGTCCTGTGTGTCAGCCCCGTATCGGGCCTCTCTCCCTTTTAAGTGTCCTGTGTGTCAGCCCCGAATTGGGCCTTGCTTCCTTAAGTGTCCTGTGTGTCAGCCCTGTATGGGGTCGTCCGTTAGGTGTCCTGTGTGTCAGCCCCGTCTCGGGCCTTGCTTCCTTAAGTGTCCTGTGTGTCAGCCCTGTATGGGGTCGTCCGTTAGGTGTCCTGTGTGTCAGCCCCCTATCGGGCTTTGCTCCCTTAAGTGTCCAGACTTCATCCTACTATCTGTTCACCTGGCAGAAACTTCTGATCCCGAAGAAGGGGGGGGGGGGGGGGGTCAGCACTAACTGTCCGCTTTCTGTCCGAACTGCACTAACTGTCCACGGGGCCACCCCATTGGTCAAATGTCTGTGGTCAAAGGAACGTTGCTATTAGTATTACACACATCACTCGCGCGTTTTTATATGTTCTTTTTGTTTCGTTTTTGTTATTGTCGTGGTGGTGCGCGTGCAAACATTTTCGGGAAGGAAGGGAGTGAGTTTTCAAAACCGCCGGCGTAAAGGTTTTCTGGGATGACGTAAGAGAAAGCCAGCCAGACAGACAAACAAGTTACACGATGCTCACATATGTGATCGCAATATGTTTCCTGGTGGTTACTAGGAAGCTTTTTCCCCCAAACATTTTATCAATGCCGCGGCCCTGGACAGTCAGTTCAGTTTGAATACGTAAGGCAGACTTCCCCCCCCCCCCCCCCCCCCCCCCCCCAAAGTAAAGAGGCAGTGGGCTGAGTTCTGGACACAAGGGAGAAAGGCCAGGTACGGCGCTGACGCACGCTTGTTAATGTGCTCGTTTCTGTTTGTGTAAATGTTCCCTTTGGTACTTTGGGAAAATTTGGGTTGCATGCATCGGGGAATGCCAACAGCAACCTGACAGTGCTGGTTCTCATATCTCTTAAGCATAAACTACCAGGGGGGTCGGCATTATCCTGTCTGATGACAGAAAGGTTAAAACTGTACACAGCGTATAATATTGATTAGAGCAAACCGTGGGAACTATATACTTTATCTCTGGGGGCAGAAAGGTAAAACTTACCCAGGGTGGAATGTTATCAGAGCACACTGGGTGACAACATAATCTGTGTCTGATGACAGAAAGACAAAGCTGTAGCAGGGCGACTACAGAATCGAATCCATATCTGATGACAGAAAGATAAAGCACCTATGAAGAGAGACAGGAAATGCACCGGTTGGTGTGAGCGCCCTGACCTGCCGGACACTGAGGAGCAATGGGCACGTGATAAACTCTACAAGGAGAAGGCTGGCAGTAATCGCCACCGTCGTGTTACCAGCGGTAGCAGGGGCAGCAGTACAAGCAGTAATAGTAATAAAGATCAGGGGGGGGGATGTTAGTGCGCCTAAGCCAGGCAAACAGTTGTACTAGTGATGCAAAAGAGTACTCGTCAGGCATGTCACGTTACAGTATTGCAGCACTGCATAGTCCGCTGCACGTGCTGTGGCGTCCTCTGGCGGCAGCCAGTTCTCTTCAGTCACGTCAGGCCGCTGGGCCTGCCTCACCGCGTCGTGTTGTCACGTCCTGCCTCACCGCGTTGTGTTGTCACGTCCTGCCTCACCGCGTTGTGTTGTCACGTCCTGCCTCACCGCGTTGTGTTGTCACGTCCTGCCTCACCGCGTCGTGTTGTCACGTCCTCCTCACCGCGTCGAGTTTTGTGGTTGTTGGTTACGGCTGGCTTCAAAGCTAACGCGTCTGTGTTGATGACCTGACATCAAACATAAAGTCACGTGTCTCTGTATTGATGACCTGGCATCAAACATCAAGTCACAACGTGTCTCTGTGCTGACGAGCTGGTGTCGAACGTCACGTGTCTCTGTGCTGATAAGCTGGTATCGAACGCCACGTGTCTCTGTGCTGATGAGCTGGTATCAAACGTCACGTGTCTGTGCAGATGAGCTGGTATCAAACGTCACGTGTCTGTGCTGATGAGCTGGCATCACTAGCATCAAGTCACGTGTCTCTGCTGATGAACACTCCGGGCTGTTTAGTTGATGGGGAGGATTGAGAGACGTCACGTGTCTGTGCTGATGAACACTCCGGGTTGTTGTGGGGGAGGATTGAGAGACGTCACGTGTCTGTGCTGATGAACACTCCGGGTTGTTGTGGGGGAGGATTGAGAGACGTCACGTGTCTGTGTGCTGATGAACACTCCGGGTTGTTGTGGGGGAGGATTGAGAGACGTCACGTGTCTGTGCTGATGAACACTCCGGGATGTTGTGGGGGAGGATTGAGAGACGTCACGTGTCTGTGCTGATGAACACTCCGGGATGTTGTGGGGGAGGATTGAGAGACGTCACGTGTCTGTATGCTGATGAACGTTGCTCTTTTTTCTGAGCACTGAAAACAAGCTGAGTGGTGCAGAACTCCCCACGTCACGACTGACAAGGAGGCAGGCCATGCAGCCAGTAGCTGGCAACCGCTGCTTAAGGTCTGATACTTCACATAGCCCTTGGCTCCATGAGGGGGAAAGTTGGGGGGGGAGGGGGGGCTGACGTATAATATGTCCGCTGAATTCATTATTGATCCTGCCTTGATCACTTCAGTGAGTCGCTTTGAGTGTGGCTGCTCCGTGAAGTGTGTTTGCTTGCGTGTCGATGCGGTGCAGCTCAGTATCTCGTGCACTGGCTTCCCTCTGTTTCCCACACTGCAGCGCGCTTTACTTGCTGTCAGCGGAGTGCAGTTGTAGACGGGTTTTAATTGCTTTCCCTCCGCACCGCCCGCCGCTCAGCGAGCCGGGACTGGCAGGGCCAAGGACGCGGCCACCCGCCCATCACCTCTGGAAAGTGTTCCGTTGTATTGCCGCTGTCTGTTGTCGTCGTCGTTTTTGTTGTTTTCATTGACTAAGCGATAAAAAGGAAAATAATATCGAAGGTTACAACGCTCCGAATTCTGTTTTTGCCCGGCTGTGTGCAGTTAGCAGTCATCGTTGCAGTCCATTCAGTTCAAACAGCCGAACAGCGATGAGACTGAACGGCTTGTGTTATGAAGTAGAATGGGGTTATGCCGGTTCCAGAAATAAAGCTGACGACGAAGCCAGTTAGAAAAGCTGACTCCTGCGCTTTGAACCAATCAGTTTTGCCTCCAGCTCAGTCGCTTTCTGTGTTTTCACAGATCAGCTCTAATTATTGTGCACAATAAACATTACTTTTTTTTATGCGTTTCGGGCGCGTTGCTGATGCTGTCGTCTGCGTTTCCTGTTTGCTTTGAAATATTAGCAAAAATATTGATTTTCCTTCTGGCATTGCTGGGATCTGTTCCAGGTTGTCGCTGTTCTACAGTGCGTTTGTTGGTCGCTTTGGATTGTCGTCGAGTCGCATAGCCATCGCATGTCTCCTCTGGCAATGCGTGTTGTGTATGGACAGGCAAAAGGCCATGAGACTGCATGTGTATGGAACATCATATTTAGGTTAATATGTATCATGTGAGCGCTCAGGGCGTTGATGAGCGCATGATAAATGTACGTTATTATTATTATTATTATTATAAAAGGCTTCCGTCATTCGGGAAGGGGTATCAGAAAACTGGACCTAGTCGTAGGCTGTACTTGCAGACTTGAATGTCCAGTGTGTGTCAGTGGGACTGGAGTGGTGGGAGGGAGGGTTATGGACTGGAGTGAGGGTATGGACTGGAGTGGGAGTAGGGACTGGAGGGGGGTAGGGACTGGAGTGGGTGGGGGACTGGAGTGAGGGGTAGGGACTGGAGTGAGGGGTAGGGACTGGAGTGAGGGACTGGAATGACTGAGGGGTAGGGACTGGAGTGGGTAGAGACTGGAGTGAGGGGTAGTGACTGGAGTGAGGGGTATGGACTGGAGTGAGGGGTTGGGACTGGAGTGAGGGGTAGGGACTGGAGTGAGGGACTGGAATGAATGAGGGGTAGGGACTGGAGTGGGTAGGGACTGGAGTGAGGGGTATGGACTGGAGTGAGGGGTATGGACTGGAGTGAGGGACTGGAGTGAGGGGTAGGGACTGGAGTGGGTAGGGACTGGAGTGACTCGGGTAGGAACTGGAGTGAGGGGTAGGGACTGGAGTGGGGAGTTGGGACTATAGTGGGGTAGGGACTGGAGTGGGTGTAGGGACTGGAGTGGGTGGTTGGTGGGGAGGGACTGGAGCGGGGTAAGACTCGAGGCAGGCAGTGGTGCATGTAGCGGTTGGTGTCCGGCACAAGACTTGAGGCAGACACTGAGTGGTGCGTGTAGCGGTCAGCACTCACTGGTCACCTGTCCAGTAGGGGCAAAGTGGTGCCCTGCTTTCCCAAAGAACAATCCACACTCTTCTTCCCAACGCTTTGCGATCTCTAGAATGTTACAAGGGAAGAGTCCCCAGAAAGATCTATACTCCTGTTAGTTGCATGCACATTTGGACCGCCCGCCATTGACTTTGTGTACATAAAATGACACCACTGCAACCTACCCACCCTCAGCTCATCTGTCAGAGCCTGTGGAAACCACTCTGCGGCGGGCACTGAAGAGCCGATGCTGTCACACCCGTCGTCACGGTGCAATTAGATGACGTCAGTTGATAGCTACTACCCCTTTCTTTTGTTCCAGTTAAGAGAGCCGATCAGTGTATCGTTGATTTTATCGTCGTTAATCACATCATTGTTATTAGACTTGTCACTGTCAGTCGCTTGTTGCTATTATAGTTGTCACTGTCATTCGTTTGTTGTTATTAGAGTTGCCACTGTCAGTCGCTTGTTGTTATTATAGCTGTCACTGTCAGTCGCTTGTTATTAGAGTTGTTGTCACTGTCAGTCCCTTTTATATGGCCGGGAAGACAAATCAGAAAGGAGGCTGTGCCGGGACCATCGCAGAGAAGAAAAAAAGGAGCAAACAATGTTTTGATTGAACACTGCTCAGCCGGGGGATAAATGCCCACAGGTGCACATCCCACTCACCTGGGATTTCAGTGTGTGTGTGTGTGTGTGTGTGTGTGTGTGTGTGTGTGTGTGTGTGTGTGTGAGAGAGAGAGAGAGAGAGAGAGAGAGGAGAGAGAGAGAGAGAGAGAGAGTCTCAATGAGAGAGAGGGAGAGAGATAGAGATGTTCAAAGAAGCAGAAGCCCGCTGAAGGAACATCATTTTCACGAAATGTCACTGAACTGAAAGTTTTCAGGACGTGTGTGTAAAAGGAAGAAGTTCAAATGTCTTTTCCCCAACATGACGGGCGTTGTGGACACACACACACACACACACACACACACACACACACACACACACACACACACACACACACACACACACTTATCAGTACAGTGACATTTTTAGCTGGTGCCGGAGAAATATGGGCCACGCGACAGGCATGTCATTCCTTAAGCCTGTTGAGTTCGGTTTGAGCAGTGAAACTGACTGCGCACAAAATTTGCAATTAATAATAATATTTAACATAATCAGATGATTGCATTTCTAGTAATTATCACTACATAATCAGTAATTATCTTCTAACTCTTTGTTTCAACTGCTAACTGCTAACCTCAGTGAATGCTGCAGCAACTGCTGGAAACCTCAGTCAATGCTGCAGCAGCTGCAAACCTCAGTCAATGCTGCTGCAGCTGCAAACCTCAGTCAATGCTGCAGCAACTGCTGGAACCTCAGTCAATGCTGCAGCAGCTGCAAACCTCAGTCAATGCTGCGCAGCTGCAAACCTCAGTCAATGCTGCAGCAGCTGCAAACCTCAGTCAATGCTGCAGCAGCTGCAAACCTCAGTCAATGCTGCAGCAGCTGCAAACCTCTGTGAATGCTGCAGCAGCTGCAAACCTCTGTGAATGCTGCGAATCGGGGTTCGTTCAATGCTGCAGGGACGAGAATCAGTTGCGTTTGTTGCCTGTTCTTTGCGCATGCGTCATCGGTGAAACTACATCATTGTAGATATATGCGTCCAACAGCTTAGTAACTTCAACAGCTCATACCTACCCATTATTTTAACATAATTACTAATTATATCAACATAATTAGTAAAGATATCTTTTGACGCTCGGTTTCAAAGGCTTATTTGCGTCAAAAGCGCATAATTGTAATTATGTTTAAATAATTAGTAGCTATGTTGAGATAATTAGTAGTTGTGTGGACGTAATTATAATTATGTTCCTTTCGTGCTGCTTCCAACGGCTTACTCGTGTATAAAATATACATAATTACATTTATATGTAGCTTTTTTGACGCTAATAAGCCGCCACACTGTTTGATATTGTTTGATGTTTGCAGAGACATACATGGCATGCACTCTGTGAGGTATTACATCATGGCATTTGATCTTTGCAAAGACGTCAGTGAAGTATGCTGAAACCCCGGTCTTTCTTCCGTTTTTATCTGTCAGTTTGTTCGCATGCATGTTTTTGACCGATATTTGTACATGTGTGTGTCTGCATGTCTGCGTGTGTGCGTCTGTGTGTGTGTCTGTGTGCGTGTGTGTGTGTGTGTGTGTGTGTGTGTGTGTGTGTGTGTGTGTTTGCAGACCCTGATCCTACAGACAGTATGCTCGGTGGGAAGTATGGCAACGCCCAGCGGGCGGGTCAAGGTCAGCAGAGGGCGGGGTCAGGGTCGGTGGGCCACCCCTACACCGTGCTGCCCAATGGAGTGGGCCATGGTCTGCCCTCTGTCCACACCACGCCCACACAGGGCGTCTGTCTGACCGCGGGATGCGTCAAGGCCGGTAAGTCAGCCTTGCTTGTGTCACCAGGCTCTCTGCTGTCGCTACACCACTCACACCAGTATGTCTGGATGTGCATGCGTTCGTGTGTGTGTTGGGGGGGGGGGGGGGGGGGGGGGGGGGGGGGTGCGGGTGCTGACTGGAGACCAGTCAAGTCTGCGTGCGTGTCTGTGGGAGAGTGTCGGTCAAAGCCTGCTACCTGCACAGAGATAAGGCCAGTTGTGGTGGAAATGGATGCGATGCGTGATAGGAGTGATGCGTGATAAGAGTGTGATAAGAGTGATGCGTGATAAGAGTGATATGTGATAAGAGTGATGCGTGATAAGAGTGATGCGTGATAAAAGTGATGCGTGATAAGAGTGATGTGGGATAGCAGTGATGCGTGATAAGAGTGATGTGGGATAGCAGTGATGTGGGATAAGAGTGATGGGTGATAAGAGTGTGATAAGAGTGATATGTGATAAGAGAGATGCGTGATAAGAGTGATGCGTGATAAGAGTGATGTGTGATAAGAGTGATGCGTGATAAGAATGTGATCAGAGTGATGCGTGATAAGAGTGTGATAAGAGTGATGTGGGATAAGAGTGATGGGGATAAGAGTGTGATAAGAGTGATGTGTGATAAGAGTATGATAAGAGAGATGCGTGATAACAGTGATGTGTGAGAAGAGTGTGATAAGAGTGATGTGTGATAAGACTGATGCATGATAAGTGTGATAAGAGTGAGGTGTGATAAGAGTGACGTGTGATAAGAGTGACGTGTGATAAGAGTGATGCGGGCTGCCTGTGAAGACGGATGCTGGCCCTGCAGCCCTCCACGCTTTCGCTCTGCGCCGTTCGCTCCTCATCTCGCTATTCGCTCACTCAGTCGTCACCGCTCGCCTTTCACGTTTCACTGTTTGCAGGTGGGAGGGATTGGGGGGGGGGAGGGGGGGGAGGGGGTTGGGGGGAGTGCGGCAGTCAGTGGGCTGTAGATAAGATCTGATCGTGTCAGCCACCGACAGGAGGTGTGAGAACAACGCCCTCACTTGTACTGGAGAGAACAACGTTTCTGAGATCACTTTACTTCCCTCACAGACATCGGGTTGCAGAGACACTTCTCTCTTCCAGATTCTGCCCCATTCCTGCCCTACTCCCCTTCCCTTGCCCTTCTTCCCTCCCACCGACCTACTTCCCTTCCCTAACACTTCTTCCCTCCAACCGCCTTTCTTCCCCCTCACACATTTCTTCCCCCCCCCCCCCCCCCCACTTCTTCCCTCACTCCACACTTCTTCCCTCACCCCACACTTCTTCCTTCACCCCCCACTTCTTCCCCCTCCCCCCACCCCCCCCCACTCCTCCCAAACTTCTTCCCCCCCCCCCCCCCCACTTCTTCCCTCACCCCACACTTCTTCCCTCACCCCGCACTTCTCCCCCCCCCCCCCATTTCTTCCCTCACTCCCCACCTCTTCCTCACCCCACACTTCTCCCCCCCCCCCCCCCCATTTTTCCCTACCCCACACACTTCCCCCCCCCCCCCCCATTTCCACATCTCCTCCCTCCCACTTCTCCTCGCACTTCTTCCCCCCCCCCCCCCCCTTCTCCCTCATTCTTCTCACCCCCCCCCCCCCACCCTCCCCCCCCCCCCCCACACACACACTCTTCCTCACCCACCTTCTCCCTCACCCCGCCCTACTTCCCCTTCCCCGCCCCTACTTCCTTTGCTCCCTCCTACTTCCCTTACCCCTTCCTACCCCCCTCCCCTTGCCCCGCCCTACTGCCCCTGCCCCCGTCTCTACCCCTCCAGCGTCGGCTTCTCCTTCACCGTCCTTCTTCTGTTCCTCCTTCTCCCCCCCCCCCACCCCCCCCCACCCCCACCCCCTTCACCCCTCGCCCCCCTCCCGCTCATATTTCAATTTTTATAGAAATCTGACGCAGCAGAGTATTTTGGGCACAAGATCTGGAAAACGTCAACAAAGCTAGCCAGCTGCGATAACCTGAAATACCGGTCGGGTTTAGCTTATATACTGGGTGGGTTTTTCTTCTTCTTCTTCTTCTTCTTCTTCTTCTTCTTCTTCTTCTTCTTCTTCTTCTTCTTCTTCTTCGTTTTCTTCTTCTTCGTCTTCTTCTTCTTTTCCCCTTTCTCTTTTGTTCTTCTTATTTGTACATGGTTCTACGATTTTCATTGCTCAAAGAATAGGAAATAAGTCGGGGAAACCCCAAACAGTAGAACTGTATGTACAACTTGATTTTTTGCTTTGACAAACCACCACACTAGACTCGTTTTTGTTTTGTGTTTTTTCAAGTTTGGTGTGGCCCATTTTGGTGAGTTCAAGTTATCTTTTATTTTAAGCGTCTTGAGCTGCAGTTCCCATATAAGACAGTCTTTTTCTTCTTCTTCTTCTTCTTCTTCTTCTTCTTCTTCTTCTTCTTCTTCTTCTTCTTCTTCTTCTTCTTCTTCGAGGAATTAGTTCGATCTGCCACTAACTCTCTGTTGATGCTATGAAAACGTCTGTGTTCTTTTGCTCTACCACGGCTTGATTACTGCAAATGTCTTCTGGCTTGCTGTCCCATGAATCTTCTAAGGACACTTCGAAGAAAAATTAAAAGAACGTAGACCGGGCATTCTTCAGATTATCAACACTTAACCGGGTTTCCTCACTTCTGCGTAAACTCCACTGGTTTTCAATCCAGAAACGGATAAACCTCAAACTTTCTTCCATCTGTTTCTCTTGTCACTGACACGGGTCCTCAATACCTTGCTCTCAACAGGATTTATTTCCGTGTCTACCATCCCACCACCACCACCACCACCACCCCTGTCCGTAGGGTGTGTGTGTGTGTGTCTGACCGTCTGTCTGTCTGTCTGTATGTCTGTCTGTCTGTCTGTCTGTCTAACTGTGTCTGTGTTTGTCTGTGTGTGTGTGTCTGTTCGTCTGCCTCGGTGTGTGTGTGTGTGTGTGTGCGTGTGTGCGTGTGTGTGTGTGTGTGTGTGTGTGTGTGTGTGTGTGTGTGTGTGTGTGTGTGTGTGTGTGTGCCTGTATGTGGGATGTGTGGGTGGGTGTGGCTGTGGTTGGGGGGGGGGGAGGTAAGTGCGTGCGCAAGTACTAATTGTGTCCTTTCTTCGTCCTCCTCCTCTTGTGTCTTGCTGTTCACGCCATTTTCTACATTGTTCTTGATACTATCTACTATATTATTGTCACTGTCTTATGCAATTGGCCACTTCTTTTGCAGCTGTCGCGATAAATGGATTTGTTGTTGTTTTGTCGCCGTCATTTGTACTGTTGCTGTCTCCAAATAATAATCATAACAGATAACGTTTATGTAGTGCTATTCTCTGATTTACACAAACTCATCATGCTTGTATTCTCCAACATCAGTATCGCTGTGGTGGTGGTGGTCATTTTCGCCACCGTCAGTGTTGTTGTTGTTGTTCCCCGTGTAGCTGCTCGCCTTCTGGCGGCGATGGACTCAACAGTGAATCCCTGTGACGACTTCTTTGAGTTCGCCTGCGGCAAGTGGAACAAGATCAACATCATCCCGGATGACCGGTCGAGCTACAACACCTTCTCCAAGCTTGGTGACGACATTCAAGGAATGCTGAAAGGTAGGGTCACTTGGATCAGTAGAAAACACCCCGAGCATGCTGAAAGCTAGGGTCACTTGGATCTCTGGAGAACACCCCGAACATGCAGAAAGGTAGGGTCACGTGAATCTCTGAAGAACACCCCGAGCATGCAGAAAGGTAGGGTCACTTGGATCTTTGGAGAACACCCTGAGCATGCTGAAAGGTAGGGTCACGTGGATCTCTGGAGAAACCCCGAGCATGCAGAAAGGTGGGGTCACATGGATCAGTAGAGAACACCCCGAACATGCTGAAAGGTAGGGTCACTTGGATCAGTAGAGAACACCCCGAGCATGTAGAAAGGTAGGGTCACTTAGATCTTTGGAGAACACCCTGAGCATGCTGAAAGGTAGGGTCACTTGGATCAGTAGAGAACACCCCGAGCATGCAGAAAGGTGGGTCACTTGGATCACACGAGAACACCTTGGCATGCTGAAAGAGGGGGGCGGGAACAGCTCAGTTGGAACAGCGTCCGACTGAAAAGCCAGGCGTAATATTGACGCGGGTTCGAGTCCCCGGTGCGGCAAGGGCTCTTTCTCCCAGAGTCAGTGTTAGTGCAGACTCTCTGGCGTTGTACGTACAGCCTCTGTGCGCAGTCGCGTGCCTCAGCATCTGTGCGACGTTAAATCTCCCAAGCACTAGCAGCCATACCAGTGTTTGCATACACGAAATTGCTGCACACACTGGTAGGAATGGGTAGCGCTGCTCTTGTGGCTGCTGTACCTTACCCTGGTAAAGGTATGACAGACCTGTGCTGTCTTCACATAGTCCTGTCCTGTTACTTATTATATAACAGACCTGTCCTGTTTTCATGTAGTGCTGTCATGTTACTTTTCTGTGACGGACCTTGTGCTGTCTTCATGCAGTCCTGTCCTGTTACCTATCTGTGACGGACCTGTGCTGTCTTCATGCAGTCCTGTCCTGTTACCTATCTGTGACGGACCTGTGCTGTCTTCATGCAGTCCTGTCCTGTTACCTATCTGTGACGGACCTGTGCTGTCTTCATGCAGTCCTGTCCTGTTACCTATCTGTGACGGACCTGTGCTGTCTTCATGCAGTCCTGTCCTGTTACCTATCTGTGACGGACCTGTGCTGTCTTCATGCGCCGATGTCCCTGTGAACCTGTTTTAGTCCTTTATACCCGTGACGGACCTGTGCTGTCTTCATGCAGTCCTGTATTGTTACCTACCTGTGACGGACCTGTGCTGTCTTCATGCAGTCCTGTCCTGTTACCTACCTGTGACGGACCTGTGCTGTCTTCATGCAGTCCTGTCCTGTTACCTACCTGTGACGGACCTGTGCTGTCTTCATGCAGTCCTGTCCTGTTACCTACCTGTGACGGACCTGTGCTGTCTTCATGCAGTCCTGTCCTGTTACCTACCTGTGACGGACCTGTGCTGTCTTCATGCAGTCCTGTCCTGTTACCTACCTGTGACGGACCTGTGCTGTCTTCATGCAGTCCTGTCCTGTTACCTACCTGTGACGGACCTGTGCTGTCTTCATGCAGTCCTGTCCTGTTACCTACCTGTGACGGACCTGTGCTGTCTTCTATCCTGTGACGTGACCTGTGCTGTCTTCATGCAGTCCTGTATTGTTACCTACCTATGACAGACCTGTGCTGTCTTCATGCAGTCCTGTATTGTTACCTACCTATGACAGACCTGTGCTGTCTTCATGTAGTGCTGTCATGTTACAGATTTGCTGGAAGAACCGGTGTCAGGGAAGGACTGTGAAGCGACGAAGAAAGCCAAATTCCTGTACGCCTCCTGCACCAATGAAAGTGAGTGCCTGGTTGCCGTGGAAACGAGGCTTTCGTCTCTGTTGTTTGCTGCGATACTCCACCCTATTATCATTGTATCGTATGATTTTGTAACTTATGGTTTTGCACTACACCCCCATAAACAAACCACTACGCTATACTGCGTTAGACGTGAACTTAGCAGGAACACACAATCGGTTTCTGGAACCAGTTTAACGAAACCGCGTGATCATCAAGGTTTAACCAGTTGCCTGCTTCTTCCGTCCAGCTTTGATTGACAAGCACGGACTGCGCCCCATCCAATCGCTGCTGGCGGAGCTGGGCGGCTGGCCCGTGGTGCTGGGTGCGTCCTGGCGGGAGGAGGACGTCAGCCTGATGGACCTCATCATCAAGCTGCGACACTACAACAACAAGATACTGATAGAACAGTGGGTCAGCGCCGACGACAAAAACTCGGAGGTCAACATCATTCAGGTCAGGCGGCGGTTGTATTCATTAGCTGGTTGTTAAAGTTTAGGTCTGAAGTACCGGAAGTGTTAATCCTCCATTAAACTGGATCGCACGTTATTACACTTGTTTATTTGGGTGGTGTCAGTCTTGCGTTTGATGTACATGTAATTGTTTTCCTCGTGCACACAGAATTTCGAAAATCTCTCGTTGTTGTTGTTGTTGTTGCCGCTGCTGCTGCTGCTGCTGCTGCTGCTGCTGCTAACAAAATTATATGAACAAGGCCCATGCAATTTATAAATATAACGATATCATAACCACATAGAAGATACAAATGCTCCGTTTTAGTGTGATTGGTTTTGATTTGCTTGGGGGTGGGGGGTGGGGGGTCCGTGTGTTTGAAAGCTGACTGCAGAGGACATCCTTTTCGTGCCGTGAATTCAGTGTCCTTTCTTGCCTTCTCTGGCTCGGTGACCATTGTCCGAAAGCCAGAGTTGCTCTGAGGCCCATTAGGGTTCGCCTGGCTACTGGCCATGACGTTATTGACGTGATCTCGTTTATCTGAGGACGTCAGATGGACCATCCGGAACTGGCCGTGACATTATTGACGTGTTCTCGTTTAACTGAGGACGTCAGCTGGACCATCCGGAACTGGGCATGACGTTACTGACATACTGTTATGGTTACTGAAACTGGACTTGACGACTCATTGACATACGATTCTGGTTTGATGACGTCAGCTGGAACTGAACTTGACGTCTCGTTTGACGTCAGTTTGACCATCCGGAACTGAGCATGACGTTACTGACATACTGTTCTAATTACTGAAACGGGACTTGACCTCTCGTTGACATACTGTTCATGACGTCAGCTTGACCCGCCGGAACTGAGCATGACGTTACTGACATACTGTTCTGATTACTGAAACGGGACTTGATCTCTCGTTGACATACTGTTGTGGTTTGATGACGTCAGCTTGACCAGCCGGAGCTGGGCATGCCGTCGCCGGACTACTACCTGAAGAGCGGGGACGCGTCGTTCCTGAAGGTGTACGAGAAGTACGCCAGGGACGTGGCCGTGCTGTTTGGGGCCAACCAGCAGAGGGCGCAGACAGAAATACACCAGGTCGTGGAGCTGGAGGTCAAACTGGCCAACGTGAGTCGGGCCACGGGTGTAGGGGGGACGTTGGGGGGGGGGGGGGCTGTAGGGAGGCGGGTGCAGGGGAGACGTGTGGGTGGGGGCTGTAGGGATGGGGTGCAGAGGAGACTGTGGGGGGGGGGGGGGGGGTAGGGATGCGGTGGCACGTAGGGGGTGAGACGGTGTTGTGGGGGGGGCTGTAGGAGGCGGGTGCAGGGGAGACGTGTGTGTGGGGGGGGGGGGAGGGGTAGAGGCGGCAGGGAGCAGGGGAAAACGTGTGGTGGGTGTTGGGGGGGGGGGGGAGGGGGTGGGGGGGGAGGAGCAGACGAGACGTGGAGGGGGGTGGGAGGAGGGTGCAGGGGAGACGTGGGGGGGTGGGGGTGGGAGGCGGGTGCAGGGGAGACGTGTGGGGGGGGGGGGATAGGGAGGGGGGGGGGAAGGGAGACGTGTATGGGGGGGGGGGGGGGGGGGTAGGGAGGCGGGTGCAGGGGAGACGTGTGGGGGGGGGGGGGAGGCGGGTGGACGGTGGGGGGGGGGGGGGTAGGGAGGCGGGTGCAGGGGAGACGTGTGGGGGGGGGGGGGTAGGGAGGCGGGTGCAGGGGAGACGTGGGGGGGAGGGGTAGGGAGGCGGGTGCAGGGGAGACGTGGGGGGGGGGGGGATAGGGAGGCGGGTGCAGGGGAGACGTGTGTGTGGGGGGGTGGGTGGGTAGGGAGGCGGGTGCAGGGGAGTCGTGTGGGGGGGGGGGATAGGGAGGGCGGGTGAGGAGAGACGTGTGGGGGGGGGGGGGGTAGGGAGGCGGGTGCAGGGGAGACGTGGGGGGGGGGGGGTAGGGGGGAGGCGGGTGCAGGGGAGACGTGTGGGGGGGGGGGATAGGGAGGGGGTGCAGGGGGAGTGTGGGGGGGAGGGGGCAAGGGAGGCGGGTGCAGAGGGGGACGTGAGAGTAAATTAAACTGAGAGCGTTGAGTGTTGGCCACAACAGACTGAATGGGGAAGGTGAAAAGGTGGGTACTGGGACAGACTGAGCAGAGAGAGGGGTCTCTAGCATCCTGTCGTTGTGGTGGTGGGGGTGGGGGTGGGGGGGGCGGGTTGAGTGGGAGCGCGAAGCGGATGGAGTTGACAGACAGCCGGGCGATGCAAAGCCAAGTGATGGGATGCTGACAGGTGGTGTGGAAATGGAACAGGAAGTTCCGAGTCTGGCCAAGAGATGGTGTGTGTGTGTGTGTGTGTGTGTGTGTGTGTGTGTGTGTGTGTGTGTGAGAGAGAGAGAGAGAGAGAGTAACCATGGCAGGTTGTACGGTGTGTCTGCAGATCACCATTCCACAGGCCCAGAGGAGAGACACGGAGAAGATGTACAACAGGATGACCGTCAGACAGCTGCAGGAGAGGGTGCCGGGGGTACGTTGTCTTACTGCCAGCACCATAGCTGGGGACGAGGGCGGGGGGGGGGGGGGGATCTTGTCATCCTCTTTTGCTTTCTCTGACAAACTGATATCATGGTGTTGTCTTCAATGTATTTCTGCAACGTGAGCCTTAGGAGCTGTATCACTCGAGGGTCGGAGTGAGGAAATCGCTACTGTGATCTCCATGACAGCACGCTGACATTAGTGACAAAAAGGGCGGGGAGGAGAGTATGAATGTATGATGATCATCAGGTTGGAGTAAAAACGCACAGCATGATCTGCTGCTTCAGTTTGACTGGCTGCAGTACCTGCAGAAGATCTTTGAGCCCGTGAACATCGAGATCAACGACACAGAGGAGATCGTGGTCTACGCCCCTGAGTACCTCAAGAACATGGTCACCATCTACCACCAGACGGACAAAAGGTCAGTCGTCCGTAGGACAAAGTCACATTCCTTGTCATTGTCCTTAACACCAAGTCACATACCTTCAGACGGACAAAAGGTCAGTCGTCCGCAGGACAAAGTCACATTTCCTGTCATTGTCCTTAGCACAAAGTCAGTCACATACCACCAGACGTATAAAAGGTCAGTCGTCCGTAGCACAAAGTCACATTCCTTGTCATTGTCCTTAGCACGACGTCACATACCACCAGACGGAGTAGACCTTAGCACGACGTCACATACCACCAGACGGAGTAGACCTTAGCACAAAGTCACATACCACCAGACGGACAAAGAGGTCGTTAGCATAGCGGTCGTTAGCACAACGATCAACCGAAATTCAAGGGCAGCGGTTAGCTCAGAGTGGCTCAAGAGGATGCTGGTCACGTGACAGGCACTACGGTCGCTATTAGCGGGTGTGTTAAGGTGTAGTTCTACACGTGTTGTTAGTGATCGTTATCTGAAAGATTCTCAGAAACATGGCTTCCGTTTACCTCAGGTGGACAAAGGTCACAGTAGACTGAAATACATTGCACATCAATATTTGGTTTGGGTCACACGAACCGCAGTGACAAGAATATTCGTCTGCTGTCAAATGTGAAGAAGAGAGAATGGCATCATTTGTCTCGTGCATCATTCAGTGTGTGTCCCTTTGACTTGTGATGATGGCGCTGTCTTTCAGAACGCTGGTAAACTACTTGATCACAGTGTGTCCGTTTCTTTCTGTCTTTGCATCATTTTCTTTTTCTTTTTTCCTCTCCTTCTTTTCTTGTGGTGATGGGGCTGTCTTTCAGAACGCTGGTAAACTACTTGATCACAGTGTGTGTCCCTTTGACTTGTGGTGATGATGGCGTTGTCTTTCAGAACGCTGGTAAACTACTTGATCACAGTGTGTGTCCCTTTGACTTGTGGTGATGATGGCGTTGTCTTTCAGAACGCTGGTCAACTACTTGATCTGGCGGATCATGATGAACCGGATCGGCAACCTGCCCCGCCAGTATCGAGACATTAAGAAAGACTACTACAAGGTATTCCTCTCCTCCTCCTCCTCCTCCTCCTCCTCTTTCTTTCTGTCTTTGCATCATTTTTTTTCTCCCTCTTCTTCTTTCTATCGGTTTTTCTTTTTTCTTCTTCTCCTCCTCCTACTCCTTTTTCTCCACCCTTTGACTCGGCGTTCAAAAATGACTTACTTACTGACCTGTTGTCTCGTGCCGGCAGTGGTTGTGATTGTTTAATGTTCTATCCCTTACTAACCTAGTTTCCCGTGTGAGCCCGCCAGATAAAATAGGCCACCCTGCGCGATGTCAGAAGCGATTGAGGCAAGTTCCCGTGTTGAGGGCCCACGGAATAGCATTAACCTCAGAGTGCTTGGTTAATGAAGTCACTCGTTGTGGCGCTGACTGTATTGAGGCAAGTTCCCGTGTTGAGGGCCCACGGAATAGCATTAACCTCAGAGTGCTTGGTTAATGAAGTCACTCGTTGTGGCGCTGACTGTATTGAGGCAAGTTCCCGTGTTGAGGGCCCACGGAATAGCATTAACCTCAGAGTGCTTGGTTAATGAAGTCACTCGTTGTGGCGCTGACTGTATTGAGGCAAGTTCCCGTGTTGAGGGCCCACGGAATAGCATTAACCTCAGAGTGCTTGGTTAATGAAGTCACTCGTTGTGGCGCTGACTGTGCTGGGTTAATGTAGTCACTGTCGTAGAATGTGGTGGCTTAATAGAAGTAGTCGTTGTCTCAAGTGTGTCGGGTTTGTGTAACCAGTTGCTGTGTCGTTGCTAGTGTGTCGGGTTTGTGTAACCAGTTGCTGTGTCGTTGCTAGTGTGTCGGGTTTGTGTAACCAGTTGCTGTGTCGTTGCTAGTGTGTCGGGTTTGTGTAACCAGTTGCTGTGTCGTTGCTAGTGTGTGGGGGCGTTGGTTTGTTTTTTTAACACTAGTTGCATGTGTTTTCGTTGCTAAGTGCATGTCGGGTTTGTGTAACCAGTTGCTCGTGTCGATTGCTAGTGTGTACGGGTTTGTGTAACCAGTTGCTGTGTCGTTGCTAGTATGTGTCGGGTTTCGTGTAACCAGTTGCCTGTGCGTGCTAGTGGTCAGCCTAGTGTGTCGGGTTTGTGTAACCAGTTGCTGTGTCGTTGCTAGTGTGTCGGGTTTGTGTAACCAGTTGCTGTTCGTTGCTAGTGTGTCGGGTTTGTGTAACCAGTTGCTGTGTTTTTTATGTCGTTGCTAGTGTGTCGGGTTTGTGTAACCAGTTGCTGTGTCGTTGCTAGTGTGTCCGCGGCTTTGTGTCGGGTTTGTGTAACCAGTTGCCGTGTCGTTGCTAGTGTGTCGGGTTTGTGTAACCAGTTGCTGTGTCTTTGATAGTGTGTCGGGTTTGTGTAACCAGTTGCTGTGTCGTTGCTGATATGAGTGAGTGCTGGGTCTGTGCAGACGGTGTTCGGGTCGGAGACGGAGCGGTCGCGGTGGAGAGAGTGTGTCAGCTACGTCAACGACCACATGGGCAACGCCATGGGCCGGATGTTCGTCATGGAGCACTTCGACGAAACCTCTAAGAGCACGGTATGAACCAGGGAACAAACCTCACTATAAACACAGAAGCGAGGGTTGAATACGTTTCGGTGGTATAGGACTGTTCCTTCACAAATATGTACATTTTCATCGACAGTCCTTTATGCAGCATACTATGCTTAGACACAAAATCTGCTTCAGATATGCCGTAGTGTGTAGGCCTATGAACAATCCCTAGTGTGTAAAAAAATATTGTATACGGACACACGCAAGTATATAGGAAGTCCGTATTATGTAAGGGCTCTCCATAATATTCACAGAATGGTCCCATATATACCTCTATGAAATAACATCCATTGATCAGTTCTCTCTCTCTCTCTCTCTCTCTCTCTCTCTCTCTCTCTCTCTCTCTCTCTCTCTCTCTCTCTCTCTCTCTCTCTCTCTGTGCTTCCTTTTCCAGTCGCCTCTCCCTCATTCCTTGGCTGCCCGTGAGTCTTTGCCTGCTTTGTATAGGCTGCACAATGAGTGTGTTTTATTAAAGTGAGAAAGAAAATCGATCTTCAAGCACAGATTATGCTCCCCAGCGAGCTCTGAGCTTGAGTGAACTGACCTAGATTCCATTCACCACTGCACGACTGCACGTGCCGCCTGTTCATTCACAGATTCCCCCCTCCCCCCCTACTGGTCGGGGAAGGGGGGCAGGAGGTTGGGGGGGGGGGACGCCTGTCGTCTGGTGCTCGACGTGCTGGCCCCATTACCCCGCTGTCCCCCCGTACGGACCTCTCTCCCGACACCGATCATCACCGCTGTCACAGTCGTGGCCACTCCCGCTGATTTCCCCACAGACTCGTAAAGGCTTCACCCCGGTCACGATGAGCCCTGGCCGCCGTGCAGCGTGCCCACCCGTCTGTGGGACTGTTGTTGGAGCAGATTCCGCCAGCACTGCCGCCTGTCTCCCTCACGACCTGGGGGCCCTCAGGACCACGGCAGTTGACGGGGTTTTTTCCAAAGGGGAGGGGGGGGGGGGAACCGGGGAGCCAAGGTTTGTGTTGTGCAGGAAGACAGGAAGACTTCCGTCTGACGGGGAGTGGGGTTGACTGGGGGCTCATGCGATCTGGGGCGGGGGGGGGGGGTTAATAGTCAATTTTCTGAGCAAGGCAGAAAGAGAAGAACAGAGACTGGGGGTTCATTGGATTGGGGACTTGGGGTGGGGGGGGGGGGGGGGGTATGAGTGTTGTGAGCAAGGCAGGGCAGAAAGGGAGGAGCAGAGACAGAGGTGCGTTTCTATGTTTTCAGGCCAGTTTGCGTCTTGGGTTCGGTTTCCCTTTAAGTATGGTGATAATGACCAGTGGCATGCAGGGTTCGGTTTTTCTTTAATCATGGTGGTAATGACCAGGGGCGCGCAGGTTCGGTTTCCCTTTAAACATTGTAGTAATGACCAGTGGCCAGTGGCATGTAGGGTTCGGTTTCCCTTTAAGCATTGTGATAATGACCAGTGGCCAGTGGCATGTAGGGTTCGGTTTCCCTTTAAGCATTGTGATAATGACCAGTGGCCAGTGGCGTGTAGGGTTCGGTTTCCCTTTAAGCATGGAGATAATGACCAGTGGCCACTAGTATGTACACCTTCGTGCTCCTTTTGGACCCTGTCCATCCTCATCTTTACACTGGCTCCTGTCCAGGGACGTCAATTTGTTTATTTTTGTTTTCATTATGTAATTGTAACCAATATGCACACAGTCATTGAAAGTTAACGCCTGTGAACTGTGTTCACCCAGGGCGTGCGAAGAGAAGAGACTAAGCAAATGAAAGAATAACAACCAAACTCTCATTTCTCTTCTCTGATAATCACTCTGCATCAGTTCAGAACCTTTCTACATTCCTTGATTCGTCAGTTAAGCGAGCTGCAATGTGAGAGTTTTGGTTGTTATTGTTTCATTGGATTATTTCGTAAAGAACATATTGCTCAGTTCTAAAAATGCTCAGCGTGTTTGCTCAGTTCATGAACTAACCAACCCGGTCGCTCATAAGTTCACGTATGAAGCAAACGTTTCCATCAAAGAAATTTATGTATGAAGCAAGATCTCGCCGATTAACTTAAGATACGAATACACAGATACTGTTTCTTTTCTCTGACACGTGGAGAGACACGATCCTGTGTCAAGAAAGGGCCAGGTGCTGGCAGTAACTGCAGTCTATATGTAAAGTGCTGGCAGTAACTGCAGTCTGTATGTAAAGTGCTGGCTGTGTGTAAAGTGCTGGCAGTAACTGCAGTTTTTGTGTAAGGAAAGGGCCAGATGCTGGCAGTAATTGCAGTCTGTATGTAAAATGCTGACAGTAACTGCAATCTGTGTGCAAAGTGCTGGCAATAACTGCAGTCTGTATGTGAACTGCTGGCAGTAGCCGCAGTCTGTGTGTAAAGTGCTGGCAGTAACTGCAGTCTGTGTGTAAAGTGCTGGCAGTAACTGCAGTCTGTGTGTAAAGTGCTGGCAGCAACTGCAGTCTGTGTGTTAAGGTGGTGGTCGACCCATGTCCTGCATCGTAAACAGGCTTCCAGAGTTTTCTGCAGCACAGTTTAAACGAGATGTTTGAAGTTGTGCACAGCGATAACTGCTCAGCTATGTACGTTCATACGGGTTACAATGACAAGATGTCCGAAGACTCTGGAAGGGAAAGTTACTTTGTACACTTTTGGAAGATTTGGCTCTTGCACTTCTTGTGATTATTATTAATGGTGGTATTTATTCATGTCTTATGTCATAGGCTCTTGAGATGATCCACAACATCCGGAACGCTTTCTACGAACTTCTGACGGAAGCTGATTGGATGGATGAAAAAACAAGAGTTGTTGCCCGAGGAAAGGTACAGACACAATGGTTCTTATCGATCACACAGTGAGGAGAAGGGGGGGGGGAGTTAATAATTGGATTTTAATGTCCTGCCAACCGCACAGGGTCACCTCAGGACGATGAGGGAGGAAGGGTGTCATAAGAATCCTGTAACTTCTCATGACGATGAGGGAGGAGGGGTGTCATAAGAATCCTGTAACTTCTCATGACGATGAGGGAGGATGGGTGTCATAAGAATCCTGTAACTTCTCATGACGATGAGGGAGGAGGGGTGTCATAAGAATCCTGTAACTTCTCATGACGATGAGGGAGGGAGGGTATCATAAGAATCCTGTAACTTCTCATGGTGATGAGGGAGAAGGGGTGTCATACGAATCATGTAACTTTCCATGACGAGGAGGGCTGTCATAAGAATCCTGTAACTTGTCATGACTAGGAGGGAGGAGGGGTGTCATAAGAATCATTAACTTTCATGACGAGGGGGGGTGTCATAAGAATCATGTAACTTTCCCTGACGAGGAGGGAGGAGGGGTGTCATAAGAATCATGTAACTTCCATGACGATGAGGGAGGCGGGGTGTCATAAGAATCATGTAACTTTCCCTGACGAGGAGGGAGGGGGGTGTCATAAGATCATATAACTTCATGACGAGGAGGGAGGAGGGGTGTCATAAGAATCATGTAACTTTCATGACGATGAGGGAGGCGGGGTGTCATAAGAATCATGTAACTTTCCATGACGAGAGGGAGGGGGGTGTCATAAGAATCATGTAACTTTCCATGACGAGGAGGGAGGAGGGGTGTCATAAGAATCATGTAACTTTCCATGACGAGGAGGGAGGCGGGGTGTCATAAGAATCATGTAACTTTCCATGACGATGAGGGAGGAGGGGTGTCATAAGAAACATGTAACTTTCCATGACGATGAGGAAGGAGGGATGTCAATCAAATCGTTTCAATTACGATGAGGTGTTATAAGAATCTGGAACTGTCCATGAAGATGCGCTTGGAGGAGTGGGGGTGAGGGGGTCATACGAATCATGGAACTATCCATTACGACGAGGGTTGAGGGCGTGTCATAAGAATCGTGAACTTACCATTACAACGAGGAAAAAGGTGTGTTGAGAAAGCTGGTTCCTTTCTACGTGAATTCGTGAGGCAGCTGTTGACTGCTTTGTCTTGTGTTGACTGCACCGTGCAGGCAGCTGTTGACTGCTTTGTCTTGTGTTGACTGCACTGTGCAGGCGGAGGCCGTGGCCGAGAAGATCGGATACTCTGACAGCATTCTCAACGACACCGCTCTCAACGAGGAATACGTGGATGTGAGTGTTGAAGTGACAGAGTGGCTGTGTTGTGTGAGTGATAGAGAGTGCTGTGTTGTGTGAGTGATAAAGAATGGCTGTGTTATGAGAGTCATAAAGTATGGCTATGTCATGAGTTATAAAGAATGGCTGTGTTGTGAGAGATAAAGAATGGCTGCGTTGTGAATGGTAAAGAATGGCTGTGTTGTGAGAGATAAAGAATGGCTGTGTTGTGAGAGATAAAGAATGGCTGTGTTGTGAGAGATAAAGAATGGCTGTGTTATGAGAGTCATAAAGTATGGCTATGTTATGAGTGATAAAGAATGGCTGTGTTATGAGAGATAAAGAATGGCTGTGTTATGAGAGTCATAAAGTATGGCTATGTTATGAGTGATAAAGAATGGCTGTGTTATAAGAGATAAAGAATGGCTGTGTTGTGAGAGATAAAGAATGGCTGTGTTATAAATGGTAAAGAATGGCTGTGTTATGAGAGCGATAAAGAGTGTTGTGTTCTGTCAGTGATAGGGAGTGTTGTGTTATGCCAGTGGTACAAAATGGCTGTGTTATGAGAGTGATATGGCAGCGTTATGTCCGTGATAAAGAACGGCTGTGTTATGAGAGTGATGTGGCTGTGTTATGTCCGTGATAAAGAACGGCTGTGTTATGAGAGCGGTATGGCTGTGTTATGTCAGTGATAAAGAACGGCTGTGTTATGAGAGTGATATGGCTGTGTTATGAGAATGATAAGGAGTGGCTGTGTTATGTCAGTGATAAAGAACGGTTGTGTTATGAGAGTGATATAGCTGTGTTATGTCAGTGATAAAAAGTGTTGTGTTATGAGAGTGATATAGCTGTGTTATGTCAGTGATAAGGTGTTGTGTTTTGAGAGTGATATGGCTGTGTTATGTCAGTGATAAAAAGTGTTATTTTTTTTAGAGTGATGTTGCTGTCTTATGTCAGTGATAAAGAACGGCTGTATTATGAGAGTGGTATGGCTGTGTTATGTCAGTGATAAAGAACGACTGTATTATGAGAGTGGTATGGCTGTGTTATGTCAGTGATAAAGAACGGCTGTATTATGAGAGTGGTATGGCTGTGTTATGTCAGTGATAAAGAACGGCTCTGTTATGAGAGTGATGTGGCTGTGTTATGTCAGTGATAAAGAACGGCTGTGTTATGAGAGTGGTATGGCTGTGTTATGTCAGTAATAAAGAACGGCTGTGTTATGAGAGTGGTGTGGCTGTGTTATGTCAGTTATAAAGAACGGCTGTGTTATGTCAGTGCCGCAGCGAAAGAGAGGGATAGCTGACAGACACCGTAAGGACGAAGTGTCTGTTGGTATGCCCTCGTCACAACGACTCTCACTGAAGTGAGTGGAGATGTCAGGGCGTAAAGTAGCTGAGTGGAGTTAACGCTGATGTAAGAGTAGCTCACTGGAGGGATGAACGGATGGGTGGAAGAGTGGACTGCGTGCTGAATTTCTGCCACGCGTACTGCGTTCAAAGCACTGCATGCTACACACAGACAGTAACAGTGTGAAAGGAAGGAAAGGAACGTGGGGATTCAAGGAAACAGTCAACAAAGTTGTTAATACTCGACCGCACGGTTAGGCTGTAATTTATTATGTTGTTCTACGTTTCCAAACGCAGCAGTTCTTGGCAGAGTCGCTCATTCGTGAGTATGTGTGTGTGTGCGTGTGTGGGGGGGGGGGGGGGGGTGCGCGCGTGCGTGCGTGTGTGTGTGTGTGTCTTTGTCTTTGTGTCTGTGTACAGGTGACTTTTTCCAAAGTGGACTACTTCCAGAACGTGTTG
>JABMCL010002708.1:27500-85000 GCA_018857735.1 Alviniconcha marisindica | reverse complement strand
GTTGTGTGTCACTGTTGTTCTGTGTCACTGTCGTTGTGTTGACTGCTGGCTAAGACCGGTGGGTTGACAGTGTCTGGGTCGGTTCCGTTCAGTTCTTGTTTAGATTGTCGGGGTCAGCAACTCCCTTCTGGTTGTTCGCCTTGCTTGTTTGCCATGTTGATTCCAACTGAAGAATGCTTCAGTTGATTTCTTTCAGCAGCCAAGTGGGTCTTGTCAACACAGCAGCCTGGTGTATAATGATTGTGAACTCGCTGTATTAGTGAAAGCAAAACGTGTCCTCGGTTTGAGACGTTCCAGTCCCCATTAAAACCTCACACGTACCGATATGCATCAGGCTGATGATCAGCAGAGAAATACACGTCAGTCGTGTTGGAAACATCAGCTTTGTTGTACCGCGTCAGCAACATTGGTGTCTGTGTGGTGATCAGTGTCAGGCCGTCAGCCCATGTCGAACTTCCCGCTGCAGTTTTCTCAGACACTGTGCAGCTTTCAAACCACATGCCAGTAGTCTCTGGGAACTGTAGGCCTGCTCGTGCTGACCTTGGCTTCCTTTACAGTTTACAGTTCTGGTGTCGGAAAAATTAAAGGAACTGGCCTTCTCAGATTGGGCGAAAAAAACTATTTTTGGAATTAATCATTATTTTTGTGATGATTTGTCTGTTATTATGACCTTTCTCCTTTCAGTCTTAACACACACGCGCACTCGCGTATAAAAATCTGGCTTTGGTATTTAGCAGTAATGTAGAAGGGTGTTATTGCTTAACTGAAGAAGTGAGATTTGAAAAGAGATTTGAAAGCAAATCACAAAATCCAGTAGAGAAGAGCATAGGATCAAAATAATTCCACCGGCACCAATGATGGCTCTCCTATACATGTATTTGTTTTGTATCAACATTGTTAAATAAGAAAGAAATTCCCCATTTATATTGGCCTATATTTTGTGAAAAGAACTCTTGCACTTGATTGTAAGCAAACTATGTGAAAAAAGGGCCAGTCAAGGCGAGCCTGTTGAGCAGTTTACTTTGTTGTTTTGCAGGCTTACCGGAAGTGGGTGGAGTGGAAAGGGTCGGAGGAGCCAAGACTTCCCGGCATGCTTACCTACACACATGACCAACTCTTCTTCATCAACTTCGCGCAGGTCAGCGAACACCAGTTGAAGCTCAGGAAATTTTAAGTGTTCACTCCGAACACCTCTCTCTCTCTCTCTCTCTCTCTCTCTCTCAGTCTAGAATCTCCTCCTTTTCTCCTACTACTTTTTGAAGACTCTCTGCACTTGATTGTCAAATATGTGAAACTCAAGCCCTTTACTCTCTTTTTTTTTCGCTTCCGGAAGTGTATGGTCGAGCCAACTTCCCGATCTTCCTCCACATGACCACTCTCTCTCTCATCAACTTCTCCAGTCATCGACACCAGTTGAGCTCAGAAATTTTATGTTCTACTCCCTCCTCTTCTTTCCTCTCTCTCTCTCTTTCTCTGCTCCTCTCTCTCTCTCTCCTCTCTCTCCTCTCCTCTCTCTCTCTCTCTCTCTCTGCTCTTCTCTCCTCTCTCTCTCTCTTTTTCTTCCTTCTTCTGTCACGGGCACCGTGCGCTGTGTTTTTGAAGTATGCGGTAAATGCTATGCTGAGCGAGTGGACATTAACATTTCTGATCCCTGCGAAAAAATTATATTAATTTTAGCCGTACCAGAATTGACGTACTCCGCGAAGGCCCAGAATAAGAATGACTTGGTGAATGAGTGGGAGGGTGAGAGTGAGTGGATGGGTGAGTTGGGGAGTGATTGAATGAGTGTGGGGGTTAATGAGCGAGTGAGTGGAGAGGTGAGTGATTGCGTGAGTGCAGGAGTGAGTGGAGGGGTGAGTGATTGAGTGAGTGGAGGGGTGAGTGATTGAGTGGAGGGTTGTGTTGGTGACTGGGTGAGTGAGTAGAGGGGTGAGTTAATAAGTGGATGAGTGAGTAGAGCGGTGAGTTGGTGAGTGAGTAGAGGGGTGGGTTGGCGAGTGAAGGGGTGTGTGACTTAGTGGAAGGGTGAGTTGGTGAGTGAGTGAGTGGAGGGATGAGTTGGTGAGTGAATCAATGGAGGGGTGGGGTGGTGAGTGAGTGGAGGGGTGAGAGAACGAGTGAGTGCTGGAGTGAATGAATGGTGGAGTGAGTGGGAGAGCGAGTAAGTGGAGGGATGAGTGATTGGAGGGGTGAGAAAATGAGTTGGTGAGTGGCTGAGAGAGAGTTGGTGAGTGGCTAAGAGAGTGAGTGAATGAGTTGGTGAGTGGCTAAGAGAGTGAGTGAATGAGTTGGTGAATGGCTAAGAGAGTGAGTGGCTGGGGGGGGGGGGGAGTTGGTGAGTGGCTAAGAGGGTGAGTGAGTGAGTTGGTGAGTGGCTAAGAGGGTGAGTGGCGGGGGTGGGGGGGGGGGGGGGGTTGGTGAGTGGCTAAGAGAGTGAGTTGGTGAGTGGCTAAAAGGGTGAGTGGCGGAGGGGGGGTGGAGTTGGTGAGTGGCTAAGAGAGTGAGTGAGGGAGTTGGTGAGTGGCTAAGAGGTAACGCTGCAGGTGGCTGTGTTGCAGGTGTGGTGCGGCACGATGCGACCAGAGGCAGCTATCAACCGGATACGGACAGGTGTTCACAGTCCTGGTCGCTTCAGGTCAGACCCCTGCTCCTCCTTCAAAGCTCTGCAACGTCTGCTCGTTTCTCTTCTCTAACCATTCTGACTTCTCGCCTTTCTGTGTACTTGACTTTCTCTTTTCACTCCGGGGCGTCTCTCAGTATTCTCAAAAGATGTCTCTTGACAGTTTCCTTTTAAACCTTTTCCTGAAATGTCTCACCTACGGACTCTGCACTTCGTTGTTCTCGTTTCATTGTGCTTAACATTTTCTCCCCCTTCTTTTTTTCCAGTCTGGTTTGTCTGTTTGGTCTTTTTGTTGATTGTTTGTTTCTCTCCACTTTTGTCACTCATACATTCGTACATAGCTGTTTTCAGTCAATTATTTCTGGTCGAATTTTACAGTCAGACTTTCACTGGCCTTTTACCATCAATCCTACATTTAACTGTATTACACAACTTGCATTTGGCTCTCTCGTCCTTTCATACCCTTCCACTTGGGTCTCTCTTCCAGTCACACCCTTCCTTTGGGTATCTTCCTTTCACACCCTTCCACTTGGGTCTCTCTTCTTTTCACACCCTTTCACTTGGGTCTGTCTTCCTTTCACACCCTCCATTGGGTCTCTTCCTTTCACGCCCTTCCACTTGGGTCTCTCTTCCTTTCATACCCATCCACTTGGATCTCTCTTCCTTTCACACCCTTCCACTTGGATCTCTTCCTTTCACACCCTTCCACTTGGATCTCTCTTCCTATCACACCCTTCCACTTGGATGTCTTCCTTTCACACCCTTCCACTTGGATCTCTTTCCTTTCACACCTTTCCATTGGGTCTCTTCCTTTCACACCCTTCCACTTGGATCTCTTCCTTTCACACCCTTCCACTTGGATCTCTTCCTTTCACACCTTTCTGTTGGGTCTCTTCCTTTCATACCCTTCCCCTTGGATCTCTCTTCCTTTCACACCCTTCCACTTGGATCTCTTCCATTCACACCCTTCCATTTGGGTCTCTTCCTTTCATACCCTTCCACTTGGGTCTCTCTTCGTGTCGCTCACCCCCTTACGCCTGGCTCTGTCTTCGTGTCACACACTTCTACCGGGCTCTCTCTTCATGTCACACACTTCTACTGGGCTCTCTCTTCATGTCACACACTTCTACTGGGCTCTCTCTTTATATCAGCCTCTTACTCTTGGCCGTCTTTTCGTGTCACGCCCCTGCATTTCCCCTTTTTTTTTGGGCCCCCAACGCCCCTTTTTTGGCCTTTTTTGGCACGCCCCTGCGTTTGGCTCTGTCATTCAGACCCGTACACTTGGGGGTTGTCATTCAGACCAGTACACTTGACGGTTTTCATTCAGACCCGTACACTTGGGGGTTGTCATTCAGACCCGTACACTTGGGGGTTGTCATTCAGACCCGTATACTTGGGAGTTGTCAATCAGTGCCTATAGTTAGCACTGGGATTAAGGACGATGATGTGGTGGGATTTGTATAATTATATAAATACTTGTTGAGCGCCTCACAACAGAGACTCTTCGTTTCTGTATGGAAATACCACTTCGCGTTTGTTTTGGTGTTGTTGTTTTTCATTGATGATACACCGAGCATAGTGACGGTGTCTAGATGATGAACTGAGATCAGTTTTCACTACCTTCGTCAACACTGCATTATTACTGTCGTCGCTTTCGTCCTCAGGGTCATCGGGACGCTGCAGAACCTGCCCACTTTCTCACAGGCCTTCAACTGCCCCGCCACCTCCTACATGAACCCACCCGACAAGTGCTCCGTCTGGTGAGCAGCCCTCGTGCTGACGGGGCACTTAGCGATTGGCTGCGGGCTGCACAAGGCTCGTCGCGATTGGCTGGCTTGTGAAGCGGGACCTGTGCATCTTTTTACGCTACCTCCCAATCACACGGGCACTGACGAGACGACCTGACGATGTAGCTTGTGTTTAGGGACGGGTGTCGGCCGTTTCGTCATCAGCAGTGTGACGTCGTGCCGACACTGATTTGGCAGCGCCCCCTGTCCTCGAATGAGTTCAAGGCGCGTCCTGGGCTTGTGGGCCGATCGGCCCACCAGTTTGACCAAGCCAGCGGTTTTCTTTCCGATGTTGCTTCTCGGCTTGATGACGTTGCTTTACCGGTGGTATCGGTGCCAGTGGAACTGGTTTTCCACTTCCACCTGTGGATTGCTGCGCCACTCTGTCCCGTGCAAAGGGCGTCATGCAGCTGCGTGGAGTAACAGTGAAAATGTGGGCGGTTCGATTCTAAAATACGCTGACGCGTGATGAAGACAAACGATGATATTTAGCAAACATGCTGACGGATATTATGGCACGAAATTTATGTTTTGATGAGAGAGAGAAAGAGAGACGGGTGTGGCGAAAGCTTGACCTT
Source organism: Alviniconcha marisindica (assembly GCA_018857735.1). NCBI lineage: Eukaryota > Metazoa > Mollusca > Gastropoda > Provannidae > Alviniconcha > Alviniconcha marisindica. The sequence continues at coordinate 80,015 of JABMCL010002708.1, read as the reverse complement.
TCCCTCAGAGTCAATGTCTGTGTTCTAAGCGCTTGATTTTTCGATTTAGAGCCGAATAACACCAGGGTAAGTCCCATGATGAAGAGGAAGGCCGTTTTGGTGACGACTGGGACTTGTCAGGCGAAGTAGAGATTGTTTGGGCGTGACGACTGGGACTTGTCAGGCGAAGTAGAGATTGTTTGGGCGTGACGACTGGGACTTGTCAGGCGAAGTGGAGATCGTTTGCTTGTCACAGTGTGCCAGACCAGCGAGACACGACTCTGCGGAGAGCCTTCCTTCCTAAGGGGGACACCGAGGCCATCGTTGCACCGACTGTGGGGTTATCAAACAGACCACGAGATAGGTTTGGTTTTCAAGTCTTCACACACAGCGCCGTGCGTGGCGCGAGGTCACGTGGCTCACGCCGCGTCGTCCACTGACGTCACACAGCGGAGGGTTGTGTTGTTAACGTGTGAGGATTGTTTGCGTGTTCCACAGAAAGCGGGGAGGACCGACTCATGGATGCTTTGTCCCAGAACGACTGGGGGGGACTGCCGGTATTCTGACGTTGTATGGCGCTTTTTAAAATTGACTTGTAATTATATATTTTTACAACATGACCTCATATCTATTCATGTTTTTGATAACCTTTTTTCATCTTACTGCATGTTTATGTTTGTATTTTCGGAACGTATTTGGTTGAATTTGAGCATCATACGTGTATTATGTGGTGGCAAGTTTTTTGCAGAATGCTTCTGTTGCATTCTTTTTTAAATTTGTGGCGATTTTTGTCCTAGTTTGTGAACTATGTTAATGAAAACAGGAAAGTGGCTGGGGCGGTATTATGTGGGGTGCGTGACCTTGACCTTGACCTTTTGACGGGGTCAGGAACGCCGCGGGCCTGCACAGCTCCAAGCCTGCCCGGCACCGGCGCCTGTTCTGCCTGCAGACTCTGTTCTCTCACCCTCCGGTTCTGACCGCATGGGTAGTTCCGCTGCTTTCCTGGGAATATTGCAGGATGAATCCTCCAGCTTTCGTTTCAGCCAAGAAATGAACAAAATCTAAGAAAAATCCCCCACCTACCACACCCCCATTTTTTTTTATTTATTTTTTTTATTTTTTCGGTTTCAAAGTCGCTCGAACGAGATTACTGAAAACATGTTGTTGTTGTTTTGTTTTTCCAGCGAGCTCAGGATACAGGAAGAATGATACAATGATTATATCCACTTTTATAACAGAGTTGTTTTCCTCCGAAGTTACTGACTCATCCAGCACGCGTGGTATGTGCCCGCACCGCCCCGGGCGCAACAGCACTGAAACGCGGCTGGTTTGCGTCAGAGCGACTGTGACGTTTGATGGCACCGTGACGCAAACAAGCCAAATGTCTTTTGCTGAATCAGTCGTAATGTTGGTGTTAAAACAAGGGCTGGGGGAGGGGGGGGGGGGGGGGGGTGCTAGAGCGAATACTTTTGACTGTTCGTTGTGACCTGTTGGACAAAACTGATTTTAAGGCTTGTTGACTTGTGGGCTGGTCTGTTTGGTGGGTGTAGCGAGCCGACATGTGCAGTTACGTCAGTATGATATCCCGCCCTGCGGCGCTCTGGCTTCTTGTGCCGCAGTGGCCGGGCAGTCGGTGTTGAATTAAGAAATCGACTTTTCAGTTTGGATTCGCGTTTTCTATTACTCAATGTCATGAAATGTATTGTATCCTCTATTTTTGACTCCTTTTTACTGAATATTTCTTATTTGCCCGGTATATTTTTATACATACGCATATTAATGAAGCATCATTTTGCACTGATTTAAAACCTCAAGGGTGAGTTAGAAACGTTTGTGTCGAGACAAGAGACAAAAATGTTTTGTTTCATAACTTGCCTTCATGTCGTGGTTTGTTTGTACTCTCATTCACCGAGTAGTTTGTAGTTTTGTTTGCGCAGGTTTAGGGAAAGCACGCAGCGCGTCATATTGTTACTGTTAGTGTGTCATTTAGGTGGGGTAGGGGTGGGGATGGGGTCCAGCTCTTTGTTATTTTGTTGTTGTTGTTGTTTTGAAAATGGCTACACCATTCGCCTTTTTGTTCAGATGTTGTTCACAGTTCATTTGAAACCCCCCCTCTCTCTCTCTCCTCCTCTCTCTCTCTCTCTCTCTCTCTCTCTCTCTCTCTCTCTCTCACACACACACACACGCACGCACGCACGCACGCACGCACGCACGCACGCACACACGCACACACACACACACACACACACGTGTACGGATACACTAGGCCTACTTGGCTGATTTTGTACCAGCTCTGTGTCACTGAGCCTTGTGCCACCAGGTTTGATACGAAACTCGCCAAACACACGTAATTCTACTGTGTGCAGCGACTCGCGTGAGGATTTCTGAGCTGTAGCGGTGACGTCCTACTCAGTTGTACGCTATGTTCACAGCACTTACAGTGTAGTCCCTGGCCCTCGTGCTTAAAGCCCCTGGCCCTCGTGCTCAAAGCCCCAGGCCCTCGTGCTTAAAGCCCCTGGCCCTCGTGCTTAAAGCCCCTGGCCCTCTTGCTTAAAGCCCCTGGCCCTCGCGCTCAAAGCCCCTGGCCCTCGTGCTTAAAGCCCCTGGCCCTCGTGCTTAAAGCCCCTGGCCCTCGTGCTCAAAGCCCCAGGCCCTCGTGCTTAAAGCCCCTGGCCCTCGTGCTCAAAGCCCCAGGCCCTCGTGCTTAAGCCCAAGGCCCTCGTGCTTAAAGCCACAGGCCCTCGTGCTTAAAGCCCCTGGCTCTCGTGCTCAAAGCCCCTGGCCTTCATGCTTAAAGCCCCTGGCCCTCTTGCTCAAAGCCCCTGGCCCTCGTGCTTAAAGCCCCAGGCCCTCGTGCTCAAAGCCCCTGGCCCTCGTGCTTAAAGCCCCTGGCCCTCGTACTTAAAGCCCCAGGCCCTCGTGCTCAAAGCCCCTGGCCCTCGTGCTTAAATCCCCAGGCCCTCGTTCTCACACACCCAGGCCCTCGTGCTCAAAGCCCCAGGCCCTCGTGCTTAAAGCCCCTGGCCCTCGTGCTCAAAGCCCCAGGCCCTCGTGCTCAAAGCCCCAGGCCCTCGTGCTTAAGCCCAAGGCCTTCGTGCTTAAAGCCACAGGCCCTCGTGCTTAAAGCCCCTGGCCCTCGTGCTCAAAGCCCCTGGCCCTCGTGCTCAAAGCCCCTGGCCTTCATGCTTAAAGCTCCAGGCCCTCGTGCTTAAAGCTCCAGGCCCTCGCGTGCAAAGCCCTTGGCCCTCGTGCTCAAAGCCCCATACCTTGTCGTGGGCAATGATTAGGGCCAGTATGATTTGCGTATTGTTCGCCGAGAGCCATAGCGATTCAGTGTGTAATTCCGCACGGACACGCGCTCACCAGTGTGCCCACACACTGGGCAAGGACACGAGCTCACCAGTCTGCCCACACACTGGGCAAGGACACGCGCTCACCAGTCTGCCCACACACTGGGCAAAACAAGGCCAGAGAACGCGACTCGGCTGACACTTTGAATACTTCCCATGCAGCTATATTATTCGCCTTTCCCGAAGGGCTGTTTTGGGGTGGGGGTAGGGGTGGGTGGTGATGAAAACTGTCATGTACCAGGGTGTAACGTGCTTTAGATTGAGAGCAGAACTGAGTAGAACAATGGTGGCTTACTAGCGTCAAAAGACAAAATTAGTAATCATATGCACTGTACATCTGCACATAATTACTAATTATGTCTCCACATAATTGTAATTTAAATTACGTACTTTTGACGCAGGTAAGTCGTTGGAAGCTGCTCGAAAGTTTCATAATTATGATGATTTGCATCATGTTCCCTACAACAGCGTAGCCGTGCACCGATTTTCAGACTGAAAGCAAAGTCAGCGTGAATGAATTCGTTTTGCGAAATTGTGCTTCAACCGCAAATTCGATCACGTCAAAAATTGCGCGATGCCGTTGGAAACCACCATTGCTACAAAGAAAAAGGAAACGCTGACAAGCCCGCACATGCGCACTTACGCCGTTTGAACAAAATTACGTGGACATAGTTGCAATAAGTATACTTTTGACGCAGGTAAGCCGTTGGAAGCAGCACGTACGAAGGGCACGTAATTACTATGTTATGATTCAATTCAATTCAAAAAACTTTAATCATCCCACAAGGGGCAATTTTGTTGTGGTCATGGCGGGCTCGTAAAATATTAATGCATAAAGTTAAGAGAACAATTACAATACAACAAACACAACACCACCAACAAAAGAGTCTTACTTTAACCATAGTTATAGTTATAAATATAGAACAATTGTGACTTCATCATAAAATAGTAATGAAGTTAAGATCACATACTCGTAAAACAATTAATTAAAGTATCACACACAGAAATTAAAACAATTATGCTGATTATTATTTGTGTGCTTTTGAAGCAAGTAAACCGTTAGCTGTGCGAGTCAAAAGACAGCATTGTAACATACGTGCACATAATTAAAAAATTTGTCTTTTGACAATAGTAAGCCGCCATACAGAACGGCCACAGTTTATATCTTGCACGTGCAGTTATTGTTGTTACTTTCATTTATGGGTGGTTTGAGTGTGGGGTGGGTTTTTTGTTTGTTGTTGTTTCGTTTCGTTTGTTTGGAATGGGGGGCGGAGGGGGGGGGGGTTGTTGTGGCGGGGGGGGGGGGGGGGGGTCTTCTCTTTTTTGTGGTTGTTGTGATTTTGTTTTTGTAGTTTCTTGTTTCAATCTTTTACAATTAACTTTGAATAAATTCTTGTTTAAACCAAACTCATGAATGGCTTTAAACTTCTAGACCGTTTCTTTGTGTGGCTTTTTTGGCTTTAAACTTTTAAACCATTTCTTTGTATGGCTTTAAACTTTTAAACTGTTTCTTTGTGTGGCTTTTGTGGCTTTAAACTTTTCTTTGTCTTTTGACATGAACAGTGTCTCTCTTTGGCTCTGGCCTTGTCTGTCAGGTCTCTAATCATGTCTGAAGAATCGACAGTTTTAGTTCATTTGTTCATTGTCTCCCACCCCACCCCGGTTAGTGTCAGCCATTCACTGTTAATAAAATACAATAATACTTTATTAATCCCTAAAAAGGAAATTAAGAAATTAACTACACATTATTTGTGCCCCACCCCACCCCAGTTAGCATCAGCCATTTATTGTTAACTATACATTATTTGTGCCCCAGCCCACCCCGGTTAGCATCAGCCATTCATTGTTAACTATACATTATTTGACCCCCATCCCACCCCTGTTAGCGTCAGCCATTCATTGTTAACTATACATTATTTGACCCCCACCCCAGTTAGCATCAGCCATTTATTGTTAACTATACATTATTTGTGCCCCAGCCCACCCCGGTTAGCATCAGCCATTCATTGTTAACTATACATTATTTGACCCCCACCCCGCCCCTGTTAGCGTCAGCCATTCATTGTTAACTATACATTATTTGACCCCCACCCCAGTTAGCATCAGCCATTTATTGTTAACTATACATTATTTGTCCCCCACCCCACCCCTGTTAGCGTCAGCCATTCATTGTTAACTATACATTATTTGTCTCCCACCCTGCCCCTGTTAGCGTCAGCCATTCATTGTTAACTATACATCATTTGTCCCCCACCCCTGTTAGCATTAGCCATTCATTGTTAACTATACATTATTTGTCCCCCACCCCACCCCTGTTAGCGTCAGCCATTCATTGTTAACTATACATTATTTGTCTCCCACCCTGCCCCTGTTAGCGTCAGCCATTCATTGTTAACTATACATCATTTGTCCCCCACCCCTGTTAGCATCAGCCATTCATTGTTAACTATACATTATTTGTCCCCCACCCCGGTTAGCATCAGCCATTCATTGTTAACTATACATTATTTGTCCCCCACCCCGGTTAGCATCAGCCATTCATTCTGCAGTCGTGTCGTTACATTTCAGTCCAAGTCTAGCTTTTCAGCTTTGATTTGTTCCTCAAGAACCTGTGTATTCATTCAGCAGTACACCTTGCATTTTATCAAAGAAAATAGTGAGCAGATTTGCATGCTGAACTAGTGATGTGCATGCTTTGAGTTGTCACCCAACATCTGTGCACTTAATAGTCACTGTGTCATTCCCCAGCTCTTCCCAATATTGTTATATCCTGGACGGGTAGCGTCGCCAAAAAGGCAAGTTTGTTTATTGCTTGTAGATGATCATGTTGTAGCAAAACCTGCAGTTTGCTTTCATTTTACATTTTATTACACAATTCTCACCACAATAGCCTGGTGTTTATGTTCTGTGTGTGTGTGTGTGTGTGTGTGTGTGTGTGTGTGTGTGTGTGGAAAACAGCATGGGTGAAAGGACACACCCTTTGGGTGCCCCAGAATTCAGTATAATCACTTCACACATACATCACTTCACACATACATTCTTCACACATACATCACTTCACACATACATCACTTCATATATATACATCTCTTCACACCTACATCTCTTCACACATACATCACACATACATCACTTCATGCAGGTCAAAGTTCATCCTGCGGTGCAGTCAGTCCCATGGCACTACCAGTACCAATGGCTGTCCTTGGGGAAAGGTAAATGCTGCACTTGCTGTGGGACAAGGCAGGTTCACAGGTTACATTTGATGGAAGGTCTGCCTAACTGCTTCTGCAGCTGAGCGTCAAAGAGCTTAGCTTGCTGCGTGCTGAACCAGGCCTTCCAACTGCCAGCCCGACCTGCAATCAAGAGAGGTTATGCTGACTGTGCAACACTGCCATTTCTCTCTGTACTTCTTATACCTCACAGTCCCCAGGGTATACAGTCCCCACTATATCCTTCACAGTCCCCAGGGTATACAGTCCCCACTGTATCCCTCACAGTCCCCAGGGTATACAGTCCCCACTGTATCCTTCACAGTCCCCAGGGTATACAGTCCCCACTGTATCCCTCACAGTCCCCAGGGTATACAGTCCCCACTGTATCCCTCACAGTCCCCAGGGTATACAGTCCCCACTGTATCCCTCACAGTCCCCAGGGTATACAGTCCCCACTGTATCCCTCACAGTCCCCAGGGTATACAGTCCCCACTGTATCCCTCACAGTCCCCAGGGTATACAGTCCCCACTGTATCCCTACAGTCCCCGGGTATACAGTCCCCACTGTATCCCTCACAGTCCCCAGGGTATACAGTCCCCACTGTATCCCTCACAGTCCCCAGGGTATACAGTCCCCACTGTATCCCTCACAGTCCCCAGGGTATACAGTCCCCACTGTATCCCTCACAGTCCCCAGGGGTATACAGTCCCCACTGTATCCCTCACAGTCCCCAGGGTATACAGTCCCCACTGTATCCCTTCACAGTCCCCAGGGTATACAGTCCCCACTGTATCCCTCACAGTCCCCTGGGTATACAGTCCCCACTGTATCCCTCACAGTCCCCAGGGTATACAGTCCCCACTGTATCCCTCACAGTCCCCAGGGTATACAGTCCATAGTCCCCACCGTATATTTCACAGTTCCCACAGTATCCCTCTCAGTCCCCAGGGTATTCCTCAGTCCCCACTGTATCCCTCAGTCCCTACTGTATCCTCCTCAGTCTCCACTGTATCTCTCACAGTCTCGAGGATATCCCACACAGTCCCCACTGTATCCCTCACAGTCCCCACTGTATTTTTCATTCCCCACTGTCCCCACTGTATCCCTCACAGTCCCCTTATGTTCATGCACTTACACATGAATGCACACATTAGACTCTCTCTCTCTCTCTCTCTCTCTCTCTCTCTCTCTCTCTCTCTCTCTCCCTCGACACACACACACACACACACACACACACTCCTCTCTCTCTCTCTCTCCTCTCTCTCTCTCTCTCTCTCTCTCTCTCTCTCTCTCTCTCTCTCACACACACACACACACACACACACACACACACACACTCACTCACACACACACACACACACACACACACACACACACACACACACACACTCTTCCATCCCATCTCTCTACCTCCCACCCCTCCCCTTCCCATGTTGTTGTGAGTGTGGTCAAAACTAAGCTGTGCTCTGTTAGTATCATAAAAGTACTCTCTAAAAAAAAGACCTGCAACAGAAGAAATCTTACCGTCTCTGAAGATGGAGTCTGTGTTGCCCTTGTAGTATTTGTTAGTAACCTGGCTGGCATAGTTCTCCTTGAAAGATTTCATGGCCGAGAACTGTGTTTCCATGGCAATGGTGTGAGCAAGGTAATGAGAAATGTTAACCCCAAGGTACTCTGCAAGACGCTGGATTTCTCTCACAGGCTCCTGAAGAAAAAGTTTTTATCAGTCATATGATTGCTAAAACTGGTTGAAAATTAGATGAAATGACCTACCACAATAGTTGCATTGTGTATGCTGAACATACAAATCTAATAACAGACCAAGAAGTGTCAGCTTTTAAACAACAGTCACAGTGCTTCCCTGGAGAAACTGCCATCACATGTGCATGTCATCAAATCCAATCAAAAACATGACAAAAAGTTCAAATAATCTCTCTCTCTCTCTCTCTCTCTCTCTCTCTCTCTCTCTCTCTCTCTCTCTCTCTCTCCTTCCCTCGTTGTTAGACAGGTTTTTGACTGAACCTAAACTACAATCCTTGTAAAATAAAGTTTTCGAGTTGAGTTCTCCCTCCCCCTCTCTATCTCTCTCTCTCATGCACACACACACACACACACACACACACACACACACACACACACACACACACACACACACACACACGTACACACACACACACACATACACACACATACGCACACACACACACAGAAGCATATCACAACACAATATACTAAATCTACAACTAATAATAACAGATAGTTCTTATATAGCGCCATTCTCTAACACCAGTTAAACTCACTGCGCTGTACAAACAACTTGACACAAACTACATTAACTACATTTTTATACACTTCAGCAAACAGAACCTTAAGTATTCTACCTTGAACATAGTCACCTAGCTAACAATAACTACACACCCACACCTGCACCAGGAAACACACAAGCCCAACATTTAGACTCCCATTGCCTACTCAAATATGCATTTATAATTAGTGAATTATCAATATTCTCTCAATCCTCCCTCCCCCACCCCCCACACCCACACCCCATGCCACTTGCCTGGCATTCACCTGCACCCCCCCCTCTTCCACTCTCCCCCCCTCTCTCCATCCATGTGCTTCCTTCCACACTCTACAACCCATATGCAGACATGTCACCTACTATCTGAAAAAATAGCCCACCAGATCCCTGTAGTAACTGGTACATAAACAGATCAGTAAAAAGTCAGATGGAACAAGTGCATTTTCAGCTGAGATCTAAAGCAGGCAAGTGAGGGAATGTTTCTCAGATCAGCAGGCAGCAAGTTCCAGACACTTGGGGCCAAGAATGTAAATGTGGCTGACCAAGAGGGTTGAGATTGGTCTTGGGGATTTTTAGAAGTTTTTCATGAGACTGAGAGTATCCCAGAGAACAAGATGGCTGACAGATACTAAGACATGCGGGCAGATATGAAGTGCTCCTTCAAAATGGTGCTATGCAAAGGTGGCAATCATGTATTGAATTTGGAATTTGACCAGAAGCCAGCGCAGTTCTTCCAGCAATGGAGTAATATATATAGCCTCACTTAGATTTCCACAAGTCTAGCAGCACAGTTCTGGACTTTCTGCAACTTTCTGTTCAGCTGGTAGCCCCAGCTTCAAGAAAGGAATTGCAGTAGTTCAGTCGCAGGGTTATCATGGAGGAAGCTAGCCTGGCAGTTGAGTTACGTGACAGGTTAGAGCACATGGATGCAATTTTCTGAAGCTCCAGGAAAGTTGATCCAAACACATAAAAACCTTTTACGTGTTTGGATCTTGTTTTAGAACGCTAGCAGTCATTTTTGTTTCAGATTTTTTTTCTCCAGGAAAGTTGACTGGCAGATGTTACTGATGTGCTGCTGCAAAGCCACAGTCTGATCAGCAGCCAGATTCAATACAAAATAGCTCCCATCTGTTTCACACCTCAATACCGCTCTGAGTTGCTTCATCTCTACTCTCCTTCTCACTCTCTTCACTCAGCCTAAGATACTTGGATCTTCCACTTTCCTGCGACGAGCAGGTGGTGGGTGGTGGTGATGGGCGGTGGTGGTGGTGGTGTGTGGTGTGTGATCGTGGTGTGTACCTTATGTCTTTGTAAGTGCTCTGGGCTCTCATGAGATGGGGCAACATAAATAATCTATTATTCCTTTTATTATTACAAGATCAAACATAATGTATATATATGCATTAAAACCTCAAAAATATTAAATAAATTATATAGTCATAATATTGTACATGGGGATGATACCTCACACACATACGTGTGCATGCATGCATGTGTGTGTGGGTGTGTCTGTGTGTGGGTGTGATGAAATGAATATATCCTTATGTCTTTGTAAGTGCTCTGGGTTCTCATGAGATGGGGCAACTTAAATAATCTATTATTCCTTTTATTATTACAAGATCAACCATAATGTATATATATACATATGCATTAAAACCTCAAAAATAATAAATTACAGTCATAATATTGTAATTTGTACATGGAGATGATACCTCACACACACGCACACACGCACAGGTACATAGAAGGAAATTAATGAGGGTTGAGGGAGGGTAAACAGGGGAGGCAAGTAAGAAGACAGAATTTGAAATCACTTGTAGTATTATTTGTAGAAACGAGTTTGTGATGCAATTTAGAGGGCATGTGACTGTGACGGATGTGTGTTGGCAATACTGGCAATTATTAAGACAGCACACACACACACACACACACACTCTCATCTCATGAAAACCCAGAACACTTACAAAGACATAAGGATATATTCATTTCACTACACACATACAAATGTGGCTGAACAAGTGACAGGAAACACTCAAAAACAAAAGGACAGACTCACAGTTTTCAGTTGCTCATAGTGAACAACATGAACAGATAACTCAGGATGCTCCTTCAGCCCTTTCTCAAGACTCAGTACCCATGAGGCCCATGTATTGAATGGAACTGAAACAGGAAACAGGAGTAGAATGGAACTGAAACAGGAGTAGGGTGGAACTGAAACAGGAGTAGGGTGGAACTGAAACAGGAATAGAATGGAACTGAAAAAGGAGTAAGGTGGAACTGAAACAGGAGTAGAATGGAACTGAAACGGGAATAGAATGGAACTAAAACAGGAGTTGGATGGAACTGAAACAAGAGTTGAACGGAATTGAAATGTGCATTGAATGGAACTGAAAAACGCACTTAATGGAATTGAAACATGCATTGAATGGAACTGAAACAGGAGTGGAATGGAACCGAAACACGCATTGAATGGAACTGAAACAGGAGTGGAATGGAACTGAAACAGGATTCAAATGAAACTGAAACATGAGTTGAATGGAACTGAAACAGGAGTCAAATGAAACAGAAATAAGAGTTCAACGGAACTAAAACAAGACTGGAGAGAAAGAAAAGTAGACAACAGCACACACTGAGAAAAATGGAACCGACTGAAGGAGCAAGTTGATACCATTCCCAGTTCTGTGAAACTCACTGACTAAGCATTGTTGCATATATATATATATGTTACACATAACCTCCAGCAAAGCAGCACAGATCTGAAATAAATCCAGCATCTAGCATCAGATTAAACCACCTGCAGTCAGTAATGAAATACAATGAATGTTTGTACCCTCCAAAAACACACGTCTATGAGATGAAGCTACGCTGGAAACAAAGTGACTTAAAATACACTACTGTGCTGTGTGTGTGCATTTTGGTTCTTTTGACACACATTTCTGTCAGAAAGATGCAGGTTACAGCTGCAGGTCCCAGTCTCTCTGGCAGGAGGGGCTTTCCACTCTTTATCAAATGTGTACTGTGTGACATTTGTTTATTCAAATTATTGTGATACACACATGTACACATGTATGTTCAGCCATATATATTTACTTTCTCAGATGAAATAATAAAATAACCTTCAATCTTCAGTTCAATCTCATGCTTCCTCTTTTGCTCCAATAAACAAATACTGTATGTTGCTAAACATCCAGCTCTAGCTATCATCAGTGAACACACCTGGAAACACTCTCACATTAGACCAAAATATATAGACCACAAAATGTCAAACTTGAAGAAGAAGAGCACTCTTACCATGTCCATTTAAAAACAAGGTCAAGAAGCCGTCAAAGGTTCCATCATAGTCTGCATGCTTGACAGACTTCAGCATGTGGTAGTAAGACACACACACTTCCTTGGGGTCACGAATGATGCAGACAATTTTGCGTCGCTTGATGATAAAGTCTGACGGAAGCTCATGGAAGGGGCGGTGAGTAGAGAGCACTCTTGGGCTGGGTAGACTGTCCAGCTCAGTTGGACTGGCCACCATCAGAAAGCCATTGGTTTCCATCCGTTTGGTGGTCAGGTGCGTGCTGCCCGTCACCAGCATTGTGATGATTTCCCACATCCAGTGCATACCTGCAAAAGCGTCAAGTCAAACTCGCAGTGCATACACACACTAACACAATAATACTATTCCAAACCTCTGCCTGTGTGTGTGCATCTGTGTGTGTGTGTATGTGGGTGTGTGGGTGTGTGGGTGTGTGAGGAGGGGGGGGGGGGGTCTGTTTGTCAAAGGGTTTGCCTGTGCACATAACTGTGTATTTGTCTATAAGCAGATTGTGTGGTGTGTAAATGGTGAGTGGCATATGATGTGGGTGCTGTGGTGGTGTGTATACATAAGTGGTGTATGGTGTGGACATAATGGGTGGGTGTGGTGGTATGTATAAGTGGTGTATGGTGTGGGCATGATTGGTGGGTGTGGTGGTGTGTATGACTGGGGTATGGTGTGGGCATGATGGGTGTGTGGGTGTGGTAGTGTGTATACATGAGTGGGTCATGGGGTGGGCATGGTGGGTGGGTGTGGTGTGGGTGCTGTGGTGGTGCATATATGCAAGTGGTGTATGGTGTGGGCATGATGGGGGGACGGGGGGAGGGGGGGGGAGGTGTGTATACACCTGTGATGTATGGTATGAGCATGACAGGTGGATGGGTATGGGTGGGTATGGTGGTGTACATATGTGAGTATGGTGTGGGCATGATGGGTGGGTGTGGTGTGGGTATGTATACACGAGTGGGGTATGGTGTGGGCATGGTGGGTGGATATGGTGTGGGTGGGTATAGTGGTGTGTATACATGAATTGAGTATGGTCAGGGCATGATGGGTGGGTGTGGTGTGGGTGCTGTGGATGGGTGGCATAGGCAGTTGTGGTGTGTACAATATTTGTAATCTAAGCCCTTTCTGAATTCTTATCAAATTTCTCCATCACATGGTAACCTACCTGACTTAGGGTATGCACAAATCAAGACATCATCATCACGTGAGGTCATGTGGGTCAGTGAGTGCCAAGTCTTCAACACTTTCTGTGTTAAAAACAAGCGTCCATCTCTGTCAAACAGCATGATGGAATGTCCATCTCCATCTGGAATTCTGCGGTAGGACATGTTGGCACACCGTCTTTCCTGCAGATGTTGACAATCACAAATGTAATACAATATATATAGCAAAAAAATATTTTAAAAGGAAGAGATCATGCAACACAGCAGGCACATCCCCTCCCACCCCCCACTCCCCATAAGGAATGGACTCATCTTTAGCGAAAGCAGAGCCAAGGCAGGCATGTTCAACACCCAGTTGTGCATCCCTTTCACCAACAGTGACCTTTCATGACTTGCCCATGCTTAAAGAGCACTAGGGTATGGTGCCTAAAAGCACCCTCACTGTCAGTGAACATGGTGTGCACAATTACCCACACAAAGCAGCAGGGCCAAGTCATGGCATACCTTTCAAAAGGTTGCCTACCAGCCTCATCAGCCCTAGCCAGCTTCCCACAATAGAAATGCTGTGTGCCACATGACATTTGCCCAACAATATGTCAGCACAAGCACTGGTATGAAAACCTTTATTGGCGGCGTGTCCACTATTTATAGGATCCCTCACTGGCACTGCACCCTTGTACCTCAAAATTTGTAGTCTCTTACAGGGGTGGCTGATTTTTTTTATTGAATTTTTTTTGGGGGGGTGGGGTTTGTGTGTGTGTGTGTGTGTTTCTTCTGTTCTCATTGTTTTGTTTGTTGTCATTATTTGGGGCCGGGGGGGGGGGGGGGGGGGGTGTTTGGGTGGGGGAGGGTTGTTTGTTTGCTTTGTTGTTTTATTCTAGGATTGTTTTTGTTGTTTTTCACCATGTGTGTGTGTGTGTGTGTGTGTGGAGGGAGGGGGGGCTGACATTGCCTTATGCAGGGCTAGGGCTGGCTAGCTTATGTCATCAGTGGTGAAAAGGAAACGTTGGTAGCCTGATGGTGGGTCCACCACACAAACTGTCACTTCATTCTTTTGCAAACACATGGCTACTTTAGAACAAAAACCTTTGGCCAAACCCTGTTTGAGGGAGATTATATATATGATTCCTGTATTAAGATGGGCAGCGGTGAGAGCCATTTTAATGTTTCAGTAGGCAGTGACGGACGAAGTCACAAGAGAGTGTCCACAAACCTCAACCTTTTTGAAGAGAAAGGAGAGCCGAAGTGGTATCAAACCGAAGTCCTTCCACTTACCAGCCTAACGCCTTACCGCCAGGCCAAACCGGCTCACTAATCAGATATTAATGATGTGTACATAAATAAGAGATTCGAACCTTGAAGTCACAGGTTCGCCTGCGAGAACGAGGGAAGGGAGACCACTCTCCAGTGGGAGAGCTGTGGAAGCTAGCTTGAGTTACCCCCCCTCCCCCAACCCGTCGGACCATTTTGCTTTACGTCCACAGAAGCGAGGTGGCTTATTAGGGACGGGGACAGGGGGGGGGGGGGGACGAAAGAGTGAAGGCTCGACCGCGGATACCGCCCGAAAAAGACCGGAGAGACCGTGGACCGCCACCAGAACAGTGGAAGTGTTAAGGCGGTGTCCCCTCGCCATTGCCCAGCGACTATGTGCACTCGGCACAGTTGCTGTTTCAACTGCCGTGCTTGGGCAGTCACAAGGACAATGTCCGTTGCACTGCTGCTGAGGAACAACTCGAAGCGAAAGAAGTCCAACTTTCGCAGCCCAGCTCCACCTCCCTACTCATGATCTCGAACTGGGCTAATTTGAAGGTCCAGCTCCACCTCCCTCCTCTAGATCTCTTGCCATCTTTTGATCTCGCCTGTGAGTTGTCAGTTTCTGGATTGGTCTGTCACTATAATTGTTGTTTTAAAGTCCTTTACGTTACTAGGTTTGATCAGTTTTTTTAAATTTATGCCGGGGTGTCAAAAACTCATTTAGAGGGATTGCGGGGGTCAACCCTCTGACTATCTTGAAGAAAAGGGCGAATCTTTGCTGTTTCCTTCTGTTCTGAAGGGACTGCAGTCCGCGACTGATCTCTCAGCATGTTGGTGACACATCCAGGGGTGCGGTCTTTGTGATTTTGGTTGATGAAGCGAGCTGCACGTCTCTGGATGTTTTCTAGTTTGTCAATGTCATTTTTCTGGTATGGGTCCCAGACTACAGCACTGTATTCTAAAACAGAGCGGACAAGGGAGATGTAGGCTGTTTTCCGCTGCAGCTGGGGGGGGGGGGGGGGGGGGGGGGGCTGGGGGCAGAACCGAAGGTAAAGCAACATGGTCACGACTTCTCTTGTTCCCGTCCCTAATAAGCCTTCAGTGGTTTCTGTGGACGTTAAGCACCATGTTTACTTACTTACGGGCTTTTCTTGCTTCAGTTGTTTCCCAAGTATTTGTATGTCACGCCCCACACACCTCGATAAGGTAAGTGTCTTAGGTCGCTGTAACCTTGCTGCTTGGTCGTCGTAGCCGGCTTAGCACACGGCAGCAGCTTTCGTCGTGTTGTTCTGACTCTTCAGGTCGCAACCTGTCTTTACCTCCCCAATGGCGGCACCCTTCAATTCAGTCTTGGCACTCACGCACAGCGTATTCATGATAATATGCTTTCCCCTCCGTCGTGAACCGTTCCTGTGCAATTTCCTGCCCGTTGATTGAAGCCGTTGTCAGGTGGGCGCGGACTGACGACAGCCCACGCTGCCGCCATTCTGCTGCTGTCCTCAGTTCTGCTGTCGGCCACCGTCACAGCGTATTGCACGTGCATCCATGGCTGCTGAACAGCTTCGCAACACAACAGTTACCGCCCGAGGCCAGTAACACTGATCGCAGCCGTTTTGAAAAAGTGGGGGACAGACAGACAGAGATCAAACCGAACAAGGGGCGGGTCCAGTTCGCATGAGTCCCCGGGTCTGAAGTTTTAATGTCTGTTTAATAATTATTTCTAAACTGTTTTTCACAGCCCTGCCCATCCCATCGTTTCGATGCTCTGTGTGTGTGTGTGTGTGTGTGTGTGTGTGTGTGTGGTGTGTGTGTGTGTGTGTGTGTATGTCGTTTGTGTGTGTGTGTGTGTTTGTGTGTGGTTAGTGTTATTGTAAAGCGCCCTGTGCTGCCACCTTGTGTGGTAGGTGGGCGCTCTAGAAATCCTCTTTATTATTATTATTATTATTATTATTATATTTAAATCTTTTGCGAAGAAAAAGCGTGTACACACACACACACACACACACACACACACACACACACACACACACACACCACACACACACACACACACACACACACTGATATATAGATAGATAGATATGAAGGTTCATCGACTCGTCGTATGAGCTATGACTGACAGTTCCTTGGGTTTTTGTTTGATTGATTGATTGATGATCACTTATATAGCGCTATTCTCCGCTCTCTTGAGCAGACTCACTGCGCTCGCATGTGGTTCTACATGAGTGACAAGCTTTTTATAGCGCGTTTTGTGAATATCCACCGAAGTGTACTTACAGCGCTGGCATGGCTGGTGCCACATGAAACTGCAGCCATCTCGGCGCAAGTTCTGTGTACACCATACAACCATGCACCATGTCACTTCATGCAAAGCCACATACGTAAGGTGTATGCGTGTTTAGCTGTAACCTGCCACCTGCACTTTTGGCAGAATGACCGGGATCTTTTACGTGCTACTGCGGTAACACGGGGGTGGAACGGATACCGAAATTAGAGTCAGCACAGAAAGTCGACCCTGGGGAAGAAAATTCTCCCGCCGCTCCTGCAGGGATTTGAACCCGCGACCTTTCAGTCACGAGTCCGGCGCTCTAACCACTGAACTATCCCCGCCCCTATGATGACTGATGGATGATGGCTGAAAAGAATTCATTGTCATTTGAATGACTAAAAATTCATAGGCTTGTTTTGTATGATGACTAAAAATTCATAGGCTTGTTTTGTATGATGACTGAAAATTATGGTTTTTGGATGATGACGAAAGTTCATTGAGTTGTTTGTATGATGACTAAAAGTTCATCAGCTTGTTTTGATGATGACTAAAAGTTCATCGAGCTTTTTTTGGATGATGACTGAACATAGTTGTTGTATGACTAATTCATGGCTTGTTTTGGGATGATGACTAAAAATTCATAGGCTTGTTTTGTTGATGACTAAAATTCATAGGTTGTTTTGATGATGACTAAAAATTCATAGGCTTGTTTTGTATGATGACTAAAATTCATAGGCTTGTTTTGTATGATGACTAAAAATTCATCGGCTTGTTTTGTGTGATGACTAAAAGTTTATCGGCTTGTTTTGTACGAGTAAAAGTTCATCAGCTTGTTTTGTATGACTAAAAGTTTATCGACTTGTTTTGTATGACGACTAAAAGTTCATAGGCTTGTTTTGTACTGATGACTAAACGTTCATAGGTTTGTTTTGTATGAGTAAAAGTTCATCGGCTTGTTTTGTATGACTAAAAATTCATAGGCTTGTTTTGTATGATTAAAAATTCATAGGCTTGTTTTGTATGATGACTAAAAATTCATAGGCTTGTTTTGTATGATGACTAAAAATTCATAGGCTTGTTTTGTATGATGACTAGCTGTCGTTTCCCTTTTTGATCTTCTCGTTAGGAGACGCGCCCCGACAGTCAACACATGGCACTGAGGCGATTGGAAGGAAAAACACTGAGAATCAACGTACAGTTAGCTGTTGCATTACAAACACTTTAATCGTATCGTAAAGTGGATCAAAATCAACAGAAAAACGAAGGTTAATTCAAGTGATCAGAAGTTCAAAACATACATATTCCCTCACTAAAGCATCTTTGCTAATAACATATTGTGCGGGAATCAGGACATGACACTAAGAACACATTTCTGAGTTAGTCTGGTGAATGGCGATGTTAACGGTAGTTCAGGAACAAAAGACATGGCGAGACAACCTAAAGCTGACACGACGTGGGACATCGCATTGACGACCAAAGTGAAAGCTACAGAATTCATTGTTTGGCTTTCCCAGTAGGCTACCACCAAACAATGCATGAAACATGTTTGATTGCGTTTCGCTTTCGAAATTCTTATGTCAAGAAAACGTTAAAACATTCATGCAACAAGGCCCAAGGAAATATAAACAACGTGAATCAGTATCTAGTCATCCTTTTAAAACAACATAATAACAGTAGTTTAAAGAGCCCTTTACACTGACCGAATAATTAAAGTCGTTCTCTTCTTATCTCTTCGTTTATTATCAGTGTTCCCCCTTTAGGAATTGCCACCACTGTGTGGCGTCTTCCTGGTCTGGCACACTGTGACATGCAATCTCGATCTCGCCCAGTTTGATCACGTGCTCAACACGATTACGCAATTAGTTCAAAACACCAACACTGAAAGTTAAATATCTGAAGAAGAACACACATTCTCTCTCTCTCTCTCTCTCTCTCTCTCTCTCTCTCTCTCTCTCTCTTCTCTCTCTTTCTCTTCAAAATCAAACTGGAGCCATTATGTCAGTCAAAATATCTCCATAACCGCATCGCTATTCGTTGGCGGACAGATACGACCGGTACTGTTTTACTGTTGCTGGACCTGCTGACATCATCACCTGGAGGTTCTCTTTCCACTTGTTCATCGGTCTACCTCAAAGTTCCGTGTCGCGTACTCCTACCATGCCAACAACACACGTACTGATGCCACCCCAACAACACACAAAGCCTGGAGCGCACCGGTAGGAAGAAAGCTGTTGGCTGGGTCCAACCAAAAGCCATAATGTGGCTGTATTATAGCTACACTAAGTCAGCTTTACAGTCTGTGGTCACACTCATACGGCTGTATTATAGCTACACTGCGTCAGCTGTACAGTCTGTGGTCACACTCATACGGCTGTATTATAGCTACACTGCGTCAGCTGTACAGTCTGTGGTCAAACTCATACGGCTGTATTATAGCTACACTGCATCAGCTGTACCGTCTGTGTTCACACTCATGTGGCTGTATTATAGCTACACTGCGACAACTGTACAGTCTGTGTTCACACTCATGTGGCTCTATTATAGCTACACTGCGTCAGCTGTACAGTCTGTGTTCACACTCATGTGGCTCTATTATGGCTACACTGCGTCAGCTGTACACTCTGTGGTCACACTCATGTGGCTGTGTTATAGCTACACTGTGTCAGCTGTACACTCTGTGGTCACACTCATGTGGCTGTGTTATAGCTACACTGCGTCAGCTGTACACTCTGTGGTCATACTCATGTGGCTGTGTTATAGCTACACTGTGTCAGCTGTACAGTCTGTGTCACACTCATGTGCTTGTATTATAGCTATATACACTGCGTCAGCTGTACACTCTGTGGTCACACTCATGTGGCTGTATTATAGCTACACTGCGTAAGCGCTACATTCTTTGGCCAAATCAGTGTCGGCACGACGTCACACTGCTGATGACGAAACGGCCGACACCCGTCCCTAAACACAAGCTACATCGTCAGGTCGTCTCGTCAGTGCCCGTGTGATTGGGAGGTAGCGTAAAAAGATGCACAGGTCCCGCTTCACAAGCCAGCCAATCGCGACGTGCCTTGTGCAGCCCGCAGCCAATCGCTAAGTGCCCCGTCAGCACGAGGGCTGCTCACCAGACGGAGCACTTGTCGGGTGGGTTCATGTAGGAGGTGGCGGGGCAGTTGAAGGCCTGTGAGAAAGTGGGCAGGTTCTGCAGCGTCCCGATGACCCTGAGGACGACAACATCCACAGTACAACAGCCGGCATCACCGCTTCTTATGATTCAATTGCTCTAACCCGCTCTCTTCTTATGATCAACTGTAATACCCGCTCTCTTGTTATGATTCCACTGTTCTACCCGCTCTCTTGTTATGGTTCAATTGTTCTCCCCGCTCTCTTCTTATTCTGTCTAGTCCTTTTACCTGTTCGTTTATTTATCATTTTACAGAAATTCCTACAAACGCCTTACAAAATGCCCATATTATAGCAAAGGATATATACACTCATGAAGATATAAACATCAATACCAAGAAAATACGTTACACCCACCACACTTGGAGGGCGAGTGGGGTGGAGACATGGGGGCGGGGGTGGAAGTCTATGCCCATAAAGCTATTGAAACATACATACTGAAACTTAACACATAAAATACTTACGTATAGGCCTATATGCATTATTGCCTATGGCTATTCAAACACAGACATTGGAAAGTAATACAGCTGCCTCTTACGAAAAGTATGAACAAAATACAGGTATTGGCCATTTAGCGGAGAACGTGCTGTATGAACTGTTTACAGTGAAATAATGCAGCTGCATCTTATGAAAAGTATGAACAAAATACAGGTATTGGCCATCTAGCGGAGAACGTGCTGTATAAACTGTGAAAGAATACAGAGTCTGACTGAGCACAGACAAGTGGCAGGGTCTGACAGGGGACAGACAGACAAGTGGCAGGGTCTGACAGGGAACAGACAAGTGGCAGGGTCTGACAGGGGACAGGCAGACAAGTGGCAGGGTATGACCTGAAGCGACCAGGACTGTGAGCGCTGGTACGTATCATTTTGACAGCTGCTTCCGGTCGCACTGTTCCACACCACACCTGCAACACAGACATCTGTAGTGTCACCTGCCACCCTGGCAACCCACCCCTCTCCATTATTCAACAACTCACACACACAGTAATTGTATGCACATGGATGCCGCTCTTCTCATGTTTTCCCCTTGGCTATATGTGTGAACAGTAACTGTAGCCGCGAGTTTTTTTTTCACCACTGGTGACTACACCAGCGTTGCAGCGGTCAGTGATTTCACCACTGCTGACTACACCAGCGTTGCAGCGGTCAGTGATTTCACCACTGCTGTCTACACCAGCGCTACAGCGGTCAGTGATTTCACCACTGCTGACTACACCAGCGTTGCAGCGGTCAGTGATTTCACCACTGGTTACTACACCAGCGCTTGCAGCGGTCAGTGAATTTCACCACTGGAGACTAAAAGCGGCAGCGGTCAGTCCCACTGTTCACACCACGCACGGTCAGTGATTTCACCACTGGTGACTACACCAGTGCTGCAGCGGTCAGTGATTTCACCACTGGTGACTACACCAGCGTTGCAGCGGTCAGCTATGACCACTTCCACACAACGCCGGCAGTGAGCGAGAAACGTAAGGCAAGACGCTCAGTCCAGCTGTCCTACATCACAAAGACACCGCACAGCTCGTCAGCTGATGCTCGAATCCTGTTAGAAACCGACTTAACACACAACAAACAACACACAAACACACACACACAACACACACACACACACACACACCACACACACACACACACAACACACACACACACACACACAACACACACACACACACAACACACCATATTAACACAATACTACTATCAAAAAAAACATAAAAAATACATATACAACACACACACACACACGGGCATATCACACACACACACACACACACACACACACACACACACACACACACACACACACACACACACACACGGGCATACTACACACACACACACACACTACACACAACGGCACACACACACACACACACACACACACACACACACACACACACACACACACACACACACACACACACACACAACACACACACGCTAATCACACAGTAACAACACAACATCACACACAATAACAACACAAACAACACACACACACACACACGGCATACTAACACACACACACACAACACACGGCAATACACACACACACACACACACAACACACACACCACACACACACACACACACACGGGCATATTAACACACACACACCACACACACACACACACACACACACACACACACACGCAACTAACACACACACACACACACACACACACACACACACACACACACACACACGGGCACTACCACACACACACACACACACACACACACACACACACACCACACACACACACACACACACACACACACACACACACACACACACACACACACACACACACACACACACAACACACACACACACACACACACACACACACACACACACACACACACACGGGCGTACTAACGCACACACACACACACATACACACACACGGGCGTACTCACACAGACACACACACACACACACACACACACACACACACACACACACACACACACACACACACACAAACAAAAATCAACACACAACACACACAACATGCACACACACACACACACACACACTCTCTCTCTCTCTCATACACACACACACACACACACACACACACACACACACACACACACACACAACACACACAAACACCAAACACACAAACACATACACACACTAAACACGCACGCACGCACCACGCACGCACGCACGCACACCACACCACACACACACACACCACACACACACACACCACACACCACACACACACACCACACACACACACACACACACACACACACACACACACACACACACCCAAACAAACAAAAATCAAACATACAAACACACACACAAACATGCATGCACACACACACACACACACACACACACACACACACACACACACACAACACACACACACACACACACATACACACACTAAACACAACACACACACACACACACACACACACACACACACAACACACACACACACACACACACACACACACACACACACACACACACCTGCGCGAAGTTGATGAAGAAGAGCTGGTAGTGTGTGTAAGCAAGCATGCCGGGAAGCCTCGGTTCTTCAGACCCCCTCTCTTCCACCCACTTCCGGTAGGCCTGTCAAACACGACGAGTTGACGCAACACCAGCGACAAGTGAACGTTTTAAATGCCAACCTCTCCGCACAGACATTGTGTGGGATTTCTGAAAGAGAGGCTACCACTTCGACTTCGCATGCAACGTATAAAACGAAAATCTAATTCTTTGTGTATATTTCCTCCTGTAGAGTGGTTTCTTTGATCCACCTCTGAGACAGAATAAATGATGTTCTAGTCATCGTCCTCTCGGACGGTCAGTTAAACATGAAGCACCCATCTCATCACTGTAGCGATTCGCCAAACTGTCAGCCAGACTTGTGGACCGAAAAACTATCCAATCAAAACCACTCGTCCAACCATCCAACCAGCAGCAACACATAGCAACAAAGTACTACTCAATATAGAACGAAAACAGGCCCAAAACAGTCCACACACAACAGACTCAACAACACACAACAACAACACAGAAGAAACCCACTGTGTACGCTTGCTTGATGAAACGGCAGTGACATACAACGGCAACAGAAGTGACACACACCAACAACAGAAGTGACACACACCAACAACAGAATTGACATGTCAACATCAGAAGTGACACACACCAACAACAGAACTGACACACACCAACAACAGAAGTGACACACCAAAAACAGAAATGACACACACCAACAACAGAACTGACATGTCAACATCAGAAGTGACACACACCAACAACAGAAGTGACACACACCAACAACAGAAGTGCACACACCAACTACAGAGAACAAAACTCACTCTGTACGCTTGCTTGATGCCGCCGTTGTCCGCGATGTTTTCTCCTTGGGTCTGAATGCCGTTCACCTGTTCACAGATAGCGTCACAAGCTGTTGATGCATGGCGTTACACACTGTTCATACACAGTGCCACAAACTGTTGACACAAACTGTCCATACACAATGTCACAAACTGTTGACACATGGCGTCACAAACTGTTCACACAAACTGTTCATATATAGCGTCACACACTTCATATACAATGCCACAAACTGTTGATGTATGACGTCACAAACTGTACCTACATAGTGTCACGAACTGTTGACAGGTAGTGCCACGAACTCTTCATACAAAGATTTGACGCATGGCTCACAAACTGTTTATACGCGGTGTCGCAAACTGTTGACACACAGCATCACAAACTGTGCATACAAACTGTTGACTCATGGCGTCATAAACTGTTTATACACATTGTCACCGGCAAAATGTTCACACATATCGTCACAGACTGTTCATACACAGTGTCACACAGCGTTTACACGTGGCGTCACAAACTGTTTTCGCCCTGAAATAACCGTCAAGGTTGACTGGCCATTAACAACCACCTCAATGTTGACCTCAGCTATACAAGTCCGAGTGATGACCTACCTGCATGTTGACCTCAGGTGTACTGGTCCGAGTGACGAACTACCTACATCCTGACCTCCGCTTTCCGAGTGATGACCTACCTACATGCTGACCTCAGATGGACTGGTCCGAGTGACGACCTACCTACATGTTGACCTCAGCTTGTCCGAGTGATGACCTACCTACATGCTGACCTCAGATGGACTGGTCCGAGTGATGACCCACCAGCATGTTGACCTCAGCTGTCAGAGTGATGACCTACCTACATGCTGACCTCAGATGGACTGGTCCGAGTGATGACCTACCAGCATGTTGACCTCAGCTGTCAGAGTGATGACCTACCTACATGCTGACCTCAGCTGGACTGGTCCGAGTGATGACCTACCAGCATGTTGACCTCAGCTGTCAGAGTGATGATTTACCTGCATGTTGACCTCAGCAGTACCGGTCAGCGATGACCTACCTGCATGTTGACCTCAGCGGTACCAGTCAGCGAGAGAGCCCACTGACGGTCAGGTGCCTACCTGCATGTTGACCTCACTGTACGTCAGCGATGACCTACCTGCTGTTGACCTCAGCAGTACCGGTCAGCGATGACCTACCTGCATGTTGACCTCAGCTGTACCTGGTCAGCGATGACCTACCTGCATGTTGACCTCAGGCACGGTGTAGTTGCTGTACTGGTCAATGATGCACTGGGCACGCTCCTTGAAGCGGGAGATGACCACGTCGTCCCACCACTGAACCAGGTTCCCGTCCTTGTCGAACTGGCGACCTGCGCACAGCACGATCCATGACAAAAGAGAGACTAGGATATGAGAAAGGGGCTACAGCCCAGCGGGAAAGATGACTGAGGTTTCTGTTGAGTCGGTCAAGCGCTGCGAACGTGGCAGCCAGGCATCCCTGCAGATCACAGAAGGCCCAGGTCGGTAGGTTTAATAATAATAATGTACATTTATCATGCGCTCATCAACGCCCATGTTTAAGTCATGAAAGACCGTCTGAAAAAAATGGTAGTCAGACACAAACCCATCTATTTTTCTATCAGCACATTATACGCATGTGCGGTCTTCCCTCCTCCCACCCTCTCTCTCTCTCTCTCCTCTCTTCTTCTCTCCTCTTCCATCGTCTCCATCACCACCACACACCACTACACTACACACACACCCCACACACACACACACACACAACACACACACACACAAACACAACAAACACACACACACACCACACACACACACACACACACACACACACACACACACACACACACCACACAAACACACAACACAACACATATACACACAACACACAACACACACACACACACACACACACACACACACACACACAACACACACACACACACACACACAAACACACACACCATGCATGCATGCACGTACTCATGTAATGCATGCAGTTATATACTTAAACCCGTGCACGTTCCTTCTGGTGATCAAAAGACGAAAAAAGGAGAAATCAGAATACAAGTACTGTACTACCTCTGTCGTCGAAACCGTGCGTTATCTCATGTCCGATGACCATTCCTATGCCCCCGTAGTTGAAAGACCTGAGACACACAAGTTCACTAGGTAATCACACACACACACACACACACACACACACACACACACACACACACACACACACACACACACACACACATACACACACACATGTACGCACGCACGCATGCACACACCCACACCCACACCGCACGCACGCACGCACGCACGCACGCACGCACGCACGCACGCACGCACGCACCACACACACACACACACACACCCACACACACACACACTCACACACCGCACGCACACACACAGACACACACACACACACGCACGCACTCACGCACGCACGCACGCGCGCGCACATACACGTGTGTATGTGTGTGTGTGTTATATATATATACGCGCGCGCGCGCGCAAGCACTCACGCATGTATGTAGGCACGCGCACACAAGCACTCGAATGACTAGTGCGTACATCTTGACACAACATGTCTTTTTTCTTTTCTGTGCTGTGGCTAAGCTGGAGCCTTACTTGGGGTACTCCTTGCTGTAAAACGGCGGCTGCAGGATGGCCGCTGGAAACACTGCAACACAGACACGTACCTCATCACTGCCTCTGTGCCTCCTCATCACCAGCCAATGAACAAAGAATCCACCTTTGTCCTCATCACCAGCCAATGATCAAAGGATCCACCTTTGTCCCCATCACCAGCCAATGAACTAGGGATCCACCTTTGTCCCCATCACCAGCCAATGAACAAAGGATCCACCTTTGTCCCCATCACCAGCCAATGAAAATTGTCCTTACAGAGAGACAGGCCGACAGACACAGAAAAAGACAAAGGCAGTAACAGACAGAATGGGAGGGACGGACAAAGAGAGAGTGCGAGCTTGAGTGAGACAGAGACAGACTGACAAAATAAAGTGGGAAGGAGGGAGAGAAAGGGAGAAAGAGAGTGCGAGCTTGAGTGAGACAGAGACAGACAGAGATAAAGTGAGAGGGATGGAGAGAAAGAGGGAAAGAGAGAGTGGGAAAGGAGTAAGGGAGAACGATTTCAACATGAGTGTAGCTGACTCACTTATCTGGTTTTTGGTGGAGCTGTAGAAAGCGTTGACGACAGCCGGGATTGTGGACCACCTGGAGAACAACAACAGCAAACGTCCACTTCACTCACATTCAAAACGACACTCATAAGCGTCCAAAATAAATTCTAGAAGGAAAAAAAGCAGTTCGGCCGGTGTCCACGCTGTACAATAATTGAACAGAAAGGGAGTGAACTTGATCGGATAATAACTCAAGAACAAAGACAAGAACAGAAGCAGTTGTGAGTCTGTCACATCGAAGAGAGGTTGTCATTACGCAGTTTGAAATATCTCGTCCTAACAGTGTTGGAGACAGGACGACGTTTACTGGGAACGACCGAACGAATGCTCATCATTACACTGTGCATCATGTGACTAATTATTATGCGATTGCGTATGTCGGATGACTGCAAGCCACCGAAACATCCTATTTCAATCGACATACAGGGGAGTTAATTAGCGCTCGAAAAACGTCACACAAATACAATAACAAAGACCGGTGTCCCCTACGGTAACCTTCACCTTGCTTGCGAGTAAACACAGTGTACATAAACTCCACCAGAGGTACATCATGTGAGTAAATACAACGTACATAAACTCCACCAGAGGTACATAACCAGAGGTACATCACGTGAGTAAGCACAATGTACATAAACTCCCAAGAGGTACATCATGTGAGTAAACACAATACTCCCCCAGAAGTACATCATGTGAGTAAACACAATACTCCCCCAGAGGTACATCATGTGAGTAAACACAATACTCCCAAAGAGGTACATCATGTGAGTAAACGCCATGTACATAAACTCCACCAGAGGTACATCCTCAACTCCCGGCTATGGCAGTAGTGTATGCCTGTGCCTCTGTTCCCAGCCCCAGCTACCTGAACGCAAATACCAATCAATCCCTTCATCACATATGCAGCACAATACAACACAAATCAGTACAATACAAAAAATCTTTTACTGATCCGTAAAAAAGGAAATTCCGTTGTCTGCCTTTGACAAGAGAAATAAGAAGTAAGTGTATGCACAGTTTCACTCACAATTGTGTCTGTCTCGTTCAGACAGACGCAGTCACACACTTATCTAATCTTAAGCACACTTCTTACAAAAAGTCTTTACCTCCCCAATGGCGGCACCCTTCAATTCAGTCTTGGCACTCACGCACAGCGTATTCATGATAATATGCTTTCCCCTCCGTTGGACAACTCAACGCCCCACGGCCATCAGGGACAACTCAACGCCCCGCGGCCATCAGGGACCACTCTACGGCCATCAGGGACCACTCCACGGCCATCGGGGACAACGCAACGCCCCACGGCCATCAGGGACCACTCCACGGCCATCAGGGACCACTCCACGGCCCACGGCCATCAGGGACCACTCCACGGCCATCAGGGACCACTCCACGGCCCACAGCCACCAGGGACCACTCCACGGCCATCAGGGACCACTCAACGCCCCACGGCCATTAGGGACCACTCCACGCCCCACGGCCATCAGGGACCACTCCACGCCATGACGCGACTGACGCTGCTCGCCATACCTAGCACACAGCGACTGACACTGGTCGCCATACCTAGCACACAGCGACTGACTCTGGTCGCCATACCTAGCACACAGCGACTGACGCTGCTCGCCATACCTAGCACACAGCAACTGACGCTGCTCGCCATACTTAGCACACAGCGACTGACGCTGGTCGCCATACCTAGCACACAGCGACTGACGCTGGTCGCCATACCTAGCACACAGCGGCTGACTCTGGTCGCCATACCTAGCACACAGCGGCTGACTCTGGTCGCCATACCTAGCACACAGCGGCTGACGCTGGTCGCCATACCTAGCACACAGCGGCTGACGCTGGTCGCCATACCTAGCACACAGCGGCTGACGCTGGTCGCCATACCTAGCACACAGCGACTGACGCTGGTCGCCATACCTATCACACAGCGACTGACGCTGGTCGCCATACCTAGCACACAGCGGCTGGCGCTGGTCGCCATACCTAGCACACAGCGGCTGATGCTGGTCGCCATACCTAGCACACAGTGACTGACGCTGGTCGCCATACCTAGCACACAGCGGCTGACGCTGGTCGCCATACCTAGCACACAGCGGCTGACGCTGGTCGCCATACCTAGCACACAGGGACTGACGCTGGTCGCCATACCTAGCACACAGCGACTGACTCTGGTCGCCATACCTAGCACACAGGGACTGACGCTGGTCGCCATACCTAGCACACAGCGACTGACTCTGGTCGCCACACCTATCATACAGTGACTGACGCTGGTCGCCATACCTATCACACAACGACTGACGCTGGTCGCCTACCTATTACCTACACAGCGACTGACACTGGTCGCTATACCTGTCACCGGCACTCAAAACGGCCGTCAGGGACCACTCCACGGCCATCATGGACCACTTAACGCCCCACGGCCATTAGGGACCACTCCACGCCCCACGGCCATCAGGGACCATTCCACGGCCATCAGGGACCACTCCAAGCTCCACCGCCATCAGGGACCACTCCACGCCCCACGGCCATCAGGGACCACTCCACGCCCCACGGCCACCAAGGACCACTCCTCGCCCCACGGCCATCAGTGACCACTCCACGTATCACGGCCTTCAGGGACCACGCTTGGCGTTCTGACACAGCGACTGACGCTGGTCGCCATACCTATCTCACAACGACTGACTCTGGTCGCCACACCTATCACACAGTGACTGACGCTGGTCGCCATACCTATCACACGACTGACGCTGGTCGCCACACCTATCACACAGTGACTGACGCTGGTCGCCATACCTATCACACGACTGACGCTGCTCGCCATACTTATCACACGACTGACGCTGCTCGCTATACCAGTCATCGGCACTCAAAATGTAGTTTTCCACCCGGCCACCCATCCCTTAGAAACATATTGACGACTGGCAGGTCATTCTGTGCTTTGTTTGTCTGTCACGGTACACGTGTCACCCTGCATTCAAAACCGGAAGTTCTAACTACACTGATGATCACAAAAGAGAGGAGAGGTGGAGAGAAAGGCAGACAGACACTAGAAAGGGAGGGAGGGAGGGAGGGAGAAAGACAGAGATAAAGACGAGTATACTGAGAGACACACTGAGAGAGCGGGAAATGGGGAAGGATCGCCTGAACTGACTTGGTGCGATCCACGGGATCTCTGAGTTTCTTGAGGTTGGCAGAAGCGACGTGTCTGATGTTGGACAACATGTTCTGGAAGTAGTCCCCTTTGGAAAAAGTCACCTGTACACAGACACAGACACAGGCACAAACACACACACACACACACACACACACACACACACACACACACACACACACACACACACACACACACACGCACACACACATGCACCACACACACACACACACACACACACACGCATAAGCGAAGCCGAACTTCTGCTTCAATACTTTCACGGACATACACACTCTTTATTGCAAAACTGACGTCAGTGTTATAAGCCCATCCTCTACATCAACACTGATTATCACCATTACGAGACTCCTCCCCCACCCCACCCCCAACCCCTAACACTGACGTCAACATTACAAACCCCTCCTCTGCATCTACAACGACGTCAACATTACAAGCCCCTCGTCTACATTTTACGCTGATGTCAACATTACTAGCCCCTCCTCTATATCTATATTGATGTCAACATTACAAGCCCCTCCTCTACATCTGTATTGATGTCAACATTACAAGCCCCTCCTTTGCATCTATATTGATGTCAACATTACAAGCCCCTCCTCTGCATCTATACTGATGTCAACATTACAAAACCCTCCTCTACATCTACATCTACATCTACACTGACGTCAACACTGCAAGCCCCTCGTCTATCTCTACACGTTGCTGGCCATTCCTATTCCTCAACACATACTAGTACCATCTGCCATTCCTCAACACATACCAGCAGTATTAGCCTATCTTCTACTTCAACCCACACCAGCAGTATTAGCCTGTCTTCTACTTCAACCCACACCAGCAGTATTAGCCTGTTTTATATTTCAACCCATACCAGCAGTATTAGCCTGTCTTCTACTTCAACCCATACCAGCAGTCTTAGTTTGTCATCTACTTCAACCCATACCAGCAGCATTAGCCACACACCAGCCCAGCAGTATTAGCCTATCTTCTGCTTCAGCACGTACACCAGCAGTATTCGACACTTACACCAGCAGTATTCGACACTTACACCAGCAGTATTCGACACTTACACCAGCGTATTCCTCGTTGAGAGCGGTGTCGTTGAGAATGCTGTCAGAGTATCCAATCTTCTCGGCCACGGCCTCTGCCTGCACAGTGCAGTCAACACAAGACAAAGCAGTCAACAGCTGATGCACAGTGTAGTCAACACAAGACAAAGCAGTCAACAGCTTCCTGCACAGTGCAGTCAACACAAGACAAAGCAGTCAACAGCTGCCTGCACAGTGCAGTCAACACAAGACAAAGCAGTCAACAGCTGATGCACAGTGTAGTCAACACAAGACAAAGCAGTCAACAGCTGCCTGCACAGTGCAGTCAACACAAGACAAAGCAGTCAACAGCTGCCTGCACAGTGCAGTCAACACAAGACGAAGCAGTCAACAGCTGATGCACAGTGCAGTCAACACAAGACAAAGCAGTCAACAGCTGCCTGCCCAGTGCAGTCAACACAAGACAAAGCTGTCAACAGCTGCCTGCCCAGTGCAGTCAACAATACAAAGATAGTAGTCAACCAGCCGGTCAGTCAAATGGCCAGTAAGCTAGCAAGCGTTTCAGCAATCAACCAAGCAACCAACCAGCAGACTGCCCGAGCTCAAAAACTACCAAGCCATCCGGCATGTATGCACTGACCAATAAAGTGATTTGAACTTGGCATTCTTCAAACAGAAACTGCAGTCGTGGTGACTCATTCATCAAGCACACGCACGCGCGCGCGTGCACACACACACACACACACACACACACACACACACACACACACACACACACACACACACACACACAGAAATATGCCATATACGTGCTCCGTAGGTCCCTTTCATTTATATGTATGCTATACGTTCTCCGTAGGTCCCTTTCATTTATATGTATGCTATACGTTCTCCGTAGGTCCCTTTCATCAGAGATACGTCATCATTCTGTGACTGCATCAGAACTAAACACGTAACTAAACTAATAAGCAATAGTTGCACCAGTTAAATGCTCGAGACTCAAGGATCGAACAACATTAGATGTTGGCTACGTCCCAGGTACAAATGGTAGGTTTCACGAGTTTCCAGACTGACCGCCGAGTTTTAAACATCGCATGCTACGACAGGAGCCCCAGCAAAGGTTTCAAACTGTCAACGTGGGAAAGCTATGTAGTCTACAAGACCCGTGCATTTCCTGTATCAGGTGCTTCCCCCCCCCCCTCTCTCTCTCTCTCTCTCTCTCTCTCTCTCTCTCTCTCTCTCTCTCTCTCATTCCTGCCTACATGTATTTAAATAATGCCTGTAGTTTGATATCTATTAATCAGTAGCTTAGCAAGGACTAGTTGTTAAACAAGTTTTTGATTGAACCTAAACTGCAATCCTTGTAAAATAAAGTTTTCGGGTTCGAGTTCGAGTTCTCTCTCTCTCTCTCTCTCTCTCTCTCTCTCTCTCTCTCTCTCTCTCTCTCTCTCCTCCTCTCCCGTCCTTTCCTCCCTCCTCCCGACTTCCCTCAAGTACATCAACCAACGTGACTGCACCTTTGCACGCGCAACAACTCTTGTTTTTTCATCCATCCAATCAGCTTCCGTCAGAAGTTCGTAGAAAGCGTTCCGGATGTTGTGGATCATCTCAAGAGCCTGTCAATGAATAGCCCATCACGGGCCAGAGTACATAAATCATGAATAACCTTACACAGGATCAAAAGCACATAAAATCATGAATAATCTTACACAGGACCAAGAGTACATAAATCATGAATAATCTTTCACAGGACCAAGAGAGAGAGAGAGAGAGAGATGCAAACTGTTTAATCGTTCACATGACACGCATCACGCCAGTCATAAACTGAAACGTGGGGGGGGGAACTCAATTAAAACAACAAAATTACAGTTGGACATTTCACTGACATGAAAGCGTAAGGCTGAGTAGAAATTCAGATCACGCAAAGTGTGACAGGTTCAGTAAAAATTCAGATCACGCAAAGTGTGACAGGTTCAGTAAAAATTCAGATCACGCAAAGTGTGACAGGTTCAGTAAAAATTCAGATCACGCAAAGTGTGACAGGTTCAGTAAAAATTCAGATCACGTAAAGTGTGACAGGTTCAGTAAATATTCAGATCACGCAAAGTGTGACAGGTTCAGTAAATATTCAGATCACGCAAAGTGTGACAGGTTCAGTACAAATTCAGATGTCACAAAGTGTGACAGGTTCAGTACAAATTCAGATCACGCAAAGTGTGACAGGTTCAGTAAAAATTCAGATCACGCAAAGTGTGACAGGTTCAGTAAAAATTCAGATCACGCAAAGTGTGACAGGTTCAGTAAAAATTCAGATCACGCAAAGTGTGACAGGTTCAGTAAATATTCAGATCACGCAAAGTGTGACAGGTTCAGTAAATATTCAGATCACGCAAAGTGTGACAGGTTCAGTACAAATTCAGATGTCACAAAGTGTGACAGGTTCAGTACAAATTCACATCAAGCAAAGTGTGACAGGTTCAGTACAAATTCACATCAAGCAAAATGTGACAGGTTCAGTATAAATTCACATCACGCAAAGTGTGACAGGTTCAGTACAAATTCACATCACGCAAAGTGTAACAGGTTCAGTACAAATTCACATCACGCAAAGTGTGACAGGTTCAGTACAAATTCACATCACGCAAAGTGTGACAGGTTCAGTAGAAATTCACATCACGCAAAATGTGACAGGTTCAGTTGAATTTCACAGTACGCGAAGTGTGAAAGATTTCGTTCAAATGGAACCATGATTCTGCACCCCCCCCCCCCCCTCTCCCCACCCCATCCCCTCTCCCCCACCCCCATCCCCCCTCACCCCCAATTTGCATGTGCATGGTACCTACCATGCTCTTGGCGGACTGGTCAAAGTGCCGCGTGACAAAGAGTCGGCCCACGGCGCTGCCCGCCACCATCTGGTCGTTGACGTAGCTCACGCACTCCCGCCACCGCAGTCGTTCCAAATTAGACCCGAACACCGCCTGCACAAATACGTCAAAGACTAGAGGGTGGTGCGATACACTTACTAGGGGGTGGTGCGATACACTTACTAGGGGGTGGTGCGATACACTTACTAGGGGGTGGGGGCGATACACTTACTAGGGGGTGGTGCGATACACTTACTAGGGGGTGGTGCGATACACTTACTAGGGGGTGGTGCGATACACTTACTAGGGGGTGGGCGATACACTTACTAGGGGGTGGGGCGGTACACTTACTAGGGGGTGGGACGGTACACTTACTAGGGGGTGGGGCGGTACACTTACTAGGGGGTGGGCGTACACTTACTAGGGGGTGGGGCGGTACACTTACTAGGGG
This sequence comes from Alviniconcha marisindica, assembly GCA_018857735.1. NCBI lineage: Eukaryota > Metazoa > Mollusca > Gastropoda > Provannidae > Alviniconcha > Alviniconcha marisindica. Next base: position 45,367 of record JABMCL010002708.1, on the reverse strand, counting down.
GTGGGACGGTACACTTACTAGGGGGTGGGACGGTACACTTACTAGGGGGTGGGACGGTACACTTACTAGGGGGTGGGCGGTACACTTACTAGGGGGTGGGGCGGTACACTTACTAGGGGGTGGGCGGTACACTTACTAGGGGGTGGGGCGGTACACTTACTAGGGGGTGGGACGGTACACTTACTAGGGGGTGGGGCGGTACACTTACTAGGGGGTGGGGCGGTACACTTACTAGGGGGGGGCGTACACTTACTAGGGGGTGGGCGGTACACTTACTAGGGGGTGGGGGACGGTACATGACTAGGAGGTGGGGCGGTACAATACTAGGGGGGGAGACTGGTACATACTAGGGGTGGGGCGGTACAATGACTACGGAGGTGGGGCGGTACATGACTTGGGAGTGGGGCGGTAAATGGGGGGGGGCGGTACAATACTAGGGGGTGGGGCGGTACAATGACTAGGGGGGTACATGACTAGGGGTGGGGCTACAATGACACGGAGGTGGGGCGGTACATGACTTGGGGGTGGGGCGGTACAATGACTAGGGAGGTGGGGGACAATGACTAGGAGGTGGGGCGGTACAATGACTTGGGGGTGGGGCGGTACATGACTAGGGGGTAAATACTACGGAGGTGGGGCGGCTACAATGACTAGGAGGTGGGTCGGTACAATGACTTGGGATGGGGCGGTACAATGACTAGGAGGTGGGGCGGTACAATGACTAGGGGGTGGGGCGGTACAATGACTAGGGTGGGGCGGTACAATGACTAGGGGTGGGGCGGCTACAATGACTACGGAGGTGGGGTCGGTACAATGACTTGGGGAGTGGGGCGGTACAATGACTACGGAGGTGGGGCGGTACACTTACTAGGGGGTGGGGCGGTACAATGACTTGGGGGTGGGGCGGTACAATGACTACGGAGGTGGGGCGGCACACTTACTAGGGGGTGGGTCGGTACAATGACTTGGGGATGGGGCGGTACAATGACTAGGGGGTGGGGCGGTACACTTACTAGGGGGTGGGGCGGTACAATGACTAGGGGGTGGGGCGGCACAATGACTACGGAGGTGGGGCGGCACACTTACTAGGGGGTGGGTCGGTACAATGACTTGGGGATGGGGCGGTACAATGACTAGGGGGTGGGGCGGTACACTTACTAGGGGGTGGGGCGGTACAATGACTAGGGGGTGGGGCGGTACAATGACTACGGAGGTGGGGCGGCACAATGACTACGGAGGTGGGGCGGTACAATGACTTGGGGTGGGGCGGTACAATGACTAGGGAGGTGGGGTCGACTACACTATGACTAGGGGGTGGGGCGGTACAATGACTAGGGGGTGGGGCGGTACAATGACTAGGGGGTGGGGCGGCACAATGACTACGAAGGTGGGGCGGCACAATGACTTGGGGGTAGGGCGGTATGAATGACTACGGAGGTGAGGCGATACAATGACTACGGAGATGGGGCGGTAGAGTGACTTGGGAGTGCGGCGGTATAATGACTACGGAGGAGGGTCGGTACAATGACTTGGTGGTGGGGCGGTATAATGACTACGGAGGTGGGGAGGCACAATGACTACGGAGGTGGGGCGGTATAATCACTACGGAGGTGGGGCAGTACAATGACTTGGGAGTGGGGCGGTACAATGACTTGGGGGTGGGGCGGTTTCATGACTAGGGGTGGGGCGGTACAATGACTAGGGGGTGGGGCGGTACAATGACTAGGAGGTGGGCCGGTACAATGACTAGGAGGTGGGGCGGCACAATGACTTGGGGGTAGGGCGGTATGAATGACTACGGAGGTGAGGCGATACAATGACTACGGAGATGGGGCGGTAGAGTGACTTGGGAGTGCGGCGGTATAATGACTACGGGGAGGGTCGGTACAATGACTTGGGGGTGGGGCGGTATAATGACTACGGAGGTGGGGAGGCACAATGACTACGGAGGTGGGGCGGTACAATGACTAGGAGGTGGGGTGGTACATTGACTAGGAGGTGGGGTGGTACAATGACTAGGAGGTGGGGCGGTACAATAACTAGGAGGTGGGGTGGTACATTGACTAGGAGGTGGGGCGGTACAATGACTAGGAGGTGGGGCGGCGCGACGGGGGGGGAGGTAGAAGGACCACGAAGTAAATGTGAAGCAGGAAAGAAAAAACAGAAACGGAGAATGAACAGGCAAGACGAAATAAGGAGAGAGAGAGAGAGAGAGAGAGAGAGAGAGAGAGAGAGAGAGAGAGAGAGAGAGAAGGAAATAATAAACTTTCAAAGAAAACAAAGAAAAACACCAAAGAAACACAGAGACAAGACAGGCAGAAAGCAACCCAAAAGACAGCGTTACCTTGGAGTAATCTTTCTGAACGTGTCGGTACTGCCTGGGTAGGTCAGCCACGTGATTCATCACAATGCGCCAGATCAAGTAGTTTACCAGCGTTCTGGAACACGGCATCGTCACCACGGTCAGAGGGATTTGACTATTAATGTGTGATAAAATCAGTTTAGTCATGTTTGGTTACTGACAACTTTGGTTTATTTACTGAAATTGTTGTATGTAAATTCTTGCGTGGTTGGCGGTCCTATGGCCCGAAACCTTTTTTTTCTTTTTTTCTTTTTTCTTTTTTTAATGTATTATATTTTGTCCATTGTATGTGTTTATACATTTTTCTGCTGTTTTTTGTACGGCGCATTGTGCCCTAGGTCTTGCTAGGGATCATGTGCCATAAAAATGTCCATTATTATTATTATTACTATACACACTTACACACACTTAACACACTTACACACACTTCCTTCACTTTCGCCATCTTAGTGAAGGCAGTTAACCTGTGGCTGCTCTGTTGTCATCCTGTTCTTGACACACTCTGAGGTGGCCGTTATTGTAATGTCAGTTAACCTGTGGTTATACTGTTCTTGACACCTTCTGAGGTGGCCGTTATTGTAATGGCAGTTAACCTGTGGCTATACTGTTCTTGACACCTTCTGAGGTGGCCGTTATTGTAATGGCAGTTAACCTGTGATTATCCTGTTCTTGACACCCTCTGAGGTGGCCGTTATTGTCATGGCGGTTAACCTGTGGCTATCCTGTGCTTGGCACACTCTGAGGTGGCCGTTACTGTAATGGCGGTTAACCTGTGGCTACCCTGTTCTTGACACACTCTGAGGTGGCCGTTACTGTAATGGCAGTTAACCTGTGGTTATCCTGTTCTTGATACACTCTGAGGTGGCCGTTACTGTAATGGCAGTTAACCTGTGGCCGTCCGTGACTATCCCGTTCTCGACACACTCTGAGGTGGCCGTTATTGTAATGGCAGTTACCTTGTGGCTGCCCGTGACTATCCCGTTCTTAACACACTCTGAGGTGATCATCAGTGAGGTTTCACCCTGTGCTCTCACACAAGTTCCCGTTTGTCCGTCTGGTGCTATGTGGCCTTGTGTTAACGACTGCCTTTGTCCGTCTGGTGGTATGTGACGTGTTAACGACTGCCTTTGTCCGTCAGGTGGTATGTGACGTGTTAACGACTGCCTTTGGCCGTCTGGTGGTATGTGACTTTGTGTTAAGGACAATGACAGGAAATGTGACTTTGTCCTCCGGACGACTGACCTTTTATCCGTCTGGTGGTAGATGGTGACCATGTTCTTGAGGTACTCAGGGGAGTAGACCACGATCTCCTCTGTGTCGTTGATCTCGATGTTCACGGGCTCAAAGATCTTCTGCAGGTACTGCAGCCAGTCAAACTGAAGCAGCAGATCATGCTGTGCGTTTTTACTCCAACCTGATGATCATCACACATTCATACTCTCCTCCCCGCCCTTTTTGTCACTAATGTCAGCGTGCTGTCATGGAGATCACAGTAGCGATTTCCTCACTCCGACCCTCGAGTGATAAAGCTCCTAAGGTTCACGTTGCAGAAATACATTGAAGACAACACCATGATATCAGTTTGTCAGAGAAAGCAAAAGAGGATGACAAGATCTCCCCCCCACCCCCCCCCCCCCCCCCCCCCCCCCCCCTCCGCCGCCAGCTATGGTGCTGGCAGTAAGACAACGTACCCCCGGCACCCTCTCCTGCAGCTGTCTGACGGTCATCCTGTTGTACATCTTCTCCGTGTCTCTCCTCTGGGCCTGTGGAATGGTGATCTGCAGACACACCGTACAACCTGCCATGGTTACTCTCTCTCCTCTCTCTCTCTTCATCTCTCTCTCTTTCCTCTCTCACACACACACACACACACACACATACACACACACACACACACACACACACACACACACACACACACACACACACACACAGATACTCATACTCTCTCTCTCTCTCTCTCTCTCTCTCTCTCTCTCTCTCTCTCTCTCTCTCTCACCACACACACACCACACACACACACACCACACACACACACACACACACACACACCAACACGCGCGCGCGCGCGCACACACACACACACACATACACATACACACACGTGCCCCTCACCCTCCCCCACAGTCCCCCCCCCCCCAACTCACATTTCCCCACGTGGCCTGTCTCATGTCCCCCCTACACACACACCCTACACCCCCTCCATGTCCCCCCTACCACCCACCCACCCCCCTCAACCCCCCACCCCCACGTCCCCGCTGCATCCGTGGCCCGACTCACGTTGGCCAGTTTGACCTCCAGCTCCACGACCTGGTGTATTTCTGTCTGCGCCCTCTGCTGGTTGGCCCCAAACAGCACGGCCACGTCCCTGGCGTACTTCTCGTACACCTTCAGGAACGACGCGTCCCCGCTCTTCAGGTAGTAGTCCGGCGACGGCATGCCCAGCTCCGGCTGGTCAAGCTGACGTCATCAAACCACAACAGTATGTCAACGAGAGGTCAAGTCCCGTTTCAGTAATCAGAACAGTATGTCAGTAACGTCATGCTCAGTTCCGGCTGTTCAAGCTGACGTCATCAAACCACAACAGTATGTCAATAACATCACGACCGGTTCCGGTCGGTCTAGCTGACCTAATCAAACCACAAGTCATTGACGACATGCCTAGTTCCGGCGGGTCCAGCTGACGTAACGTCTGATTTCCCTCAGGAAAGATAAACTGAGAGAGAAGGGGGTCTTTTGTCCTATCAGATCTGCCAGTCATTTCAAATCAATTTAAATCAGGCATTTACCTGATTGGCTGTCTTACAAAGAAAGTTATATAATTTATTCACAGAACTGAAATTCAGCATTCAGTTTGAGACGTTTGCAGCCGATTTCGGCCAGTGCCAAAAGATCGCATAAAGAAAGAGAACTGTTGATGAGTACACCCGTCTGACCTTAATGATGTTGACTGTCGAGTTTTTGTCGTCGGCGCTGACCCACTGTTCTATCAGTATCTTGCTGTTGTAGTGTCGCAGCTGGATGATGAGGTCCATCAGGCTGACGTCCTCCTCCCGCCAGGACGCACCCAGCACCACGGGCCAGCCGCCCAGCTCCGCCAGCAGCGATTGGATGGGGCGTAGTCCGTGCTTGTCAATCAAAGCTGGAAGGAAGAAGTAGGCAACTGGCCTGATGATCACGCGGTTTCGTTAAACTGGTTCCAGAAATCGATTGTGTGTTCCAGCTATACCGTTGTTTAAAAAAGGAGACATGAATAACCCTAATAACTATAGAGGTATTTCACTATGTGACACAAGCAGTAAACTTTATAGTACAATTATTAATAACAGACTACGGGAATGGGTCGAACAAAATAATATTACTGGGGAGTATCAAGCCGGGTTCAAAAGAGGATATTCTACAATTGACCATATGTTTACTCTATTGGCATGTGTTCAGAAGCAGTTTGCTGCGAACCGAAAACTCTATGTTGTTTTTATTGATTTCGAAAAGGCGTTTGATTCTATTAATAGAAATTTGTTATGGCCTATTTTGTTAAAGAATGGTATCAAAGGAAAGCTATTTAGACGTATTAAAAGTATGTATAGTAATGTGAAAGCTCGAGTCAGATGTGGAGATAAACTTACAGATTATGTGAATTGTACTGCCGGAGTGAAACAGGGAGATGTGTGTAGCCTGATCCTTTTCTCTCTGTTCATAAATGAGTTAGCATTACAAGTGATTGACAAAGGGAGACACGGTGCATGCTTTATGATCGACGCTTTTGAATTATTTATACTGTTATTGGCTGATGACGTCATTTTGATGTCCGAAACTGTGGTAGGACTACAAACTCAATTGAATAGTCTACAGCATGCTGCTTCTGAGCTTGAACTGAAAGTTAATATGAATAAGAGTAATATAATTGCTTTTCGAAAAGGTGGTTATTTAGGTGCTAGAGAACGGTGGATATATGATGGTGTTGTTATGCCAGCTGTGAAAGTGTACAAATATCTTGGCATTTACTTCATACAAGACTGTCTTTTGTTTCTACTTGTAGAGACTTAGCAAGTAGAGCCAAGAATGCATTGGTGTGTGTTTTGCAAAAGCTATATTTGCTTAATAACAATTCATTAGAAGTGTTTTTGAAGCTCTTTGATGCCCAAGTGCAACCAATCGCACAGTATGGGTCCGAATTATGGGGTATTGATAAAGCGGCGATACATATTGAAAAAGTTCATTTGTACGCGCTGAAAAGATTTTTAGGGGTAGATATGAAAACACAAAATGACCTTGTGTATGGTGAGACAGACAGGTTTCCAATTACGTTGAACTCCGCCGTCAGATGTATTCGCTATTGGTTGAAGCTTACATGTATGGGTGAAGACAGATTGCCGCATAAAGCATATATGATGCTATACAATTTAGATGCCAGCGGTAAGAGAAACTGGGTTTCAATTGTTAGAATGCAATTGTTTCAATATGGCTTTGGATTTGTATGGATGAATCAAGGTGTGGCAAGAGTGAATGAGTTTATACGCGCTTTTCGTGAAAGACTGATTGACTGTAGATGGCAGGATTGGGAAGATCATGTTCAAACTAGTGACAGATTTAGTATGTACAGAAGTTTTAATAGCATTTCGCATTGTACCAAAACATATATAACTATGAATATGGATAGACATTTGAAACGTATCATGACAAAATTTAGATTTGGTGTATCCGAGCTCTCTGTACATTATTATCGGTATAGAAGTCATGTTGAAAAAGATTTGAAATGTCCATTATGCGGAGAAGCTAAGGAAGATGAGGTTCACTTTGTTCTAAGTTGCCCTATGCTAGGTGACATTAGAAAGCAGTTTATTCCCCCCAAGTTCTGTAAACATCCTTGCCTTTTTAGACTTAGTTTGCTGCTGGCTTCAACCAACCAGGAAATTGTCAGAAAACTATCAATTTTTCTGTATAAGGCTTTCAAGATTAGGGATACTGTTACTACTTAGTACTAATGAACCCGTTGTAGTTAATAGTTCTCACTTATATGATGCAAAACTAAACCTTTTTATTCCTTTTTTATGGCTTTGTATCAAACTGTATGTGCACCCCTTCATGAAGGGCCATGGCCTTTATATGAATAAAACATCAATCACTCAATCAATCTCTCTCTCTCTCTCTCTCTCTCTCTCTCTCTCTCTCTCTCTCTCTCTCTCTCTCCACCACACACACACACACACACACACACACACACACACACACACACACACACACACACACACACACACACACACACACACACACACACACACACACACACACTCACTCTCTCGAGCGCGCGCGTGTTTGTGCCACCATGTCAGAGGAATTCATGGTTTGCTCTAGATATGTAGTCTGGAAAGGAAAAGCCTCTCGTTAAAGGAAAGCCTCTTCTTGTTAAGGAAAAGCTTCTTGTTAAGGAAAAGCCTCTTGTTATGGAAAAGCTTCTTGTTTTTTGTTCTTCTCCGCCTTTTGAGATGTTCGTTGTCGGTTTTAAAGCACATTATAAGCAACGACAGAATATGATCGATACAACGTATCACAGACACTCATGAAAGCCTCGTTTCCACGGCAACCAGGCACTCACTTTCATTGGTGCAGGAGGCGTACAGGTATTTGGCTTTCTTCGTCGCTTCACAGTCCTTCCCTGACACCGGTTCTTCCAGCAAATCTGTAACATGACAGGACTACATGAAGACAGCACAGGTCTGTCATAGATAGAAAACAGGACTACATGAAGACATCACAGGTCTGTCATAGATAGGTAACAAGACAGGACTACCTGAAGACAGCACAAGTCTGTCATAGATAGGTAACAGGACAGCACTACTCGAAGCCAGTACACGTCCGTCATAGATAGGTAACAGGACAGGACTACATGAAGATAGCACAGGTCTGTCAGAGATAGGTAACAGGACTACATGAAGACAACACAGGTCCGTCATAGCTAGGTAACAGGACAGAACTACATGAAGACAGCACAAGTCCGTCATAGATAGGTAACAGGACAGGACTACATGAAGACAGCACAGGTCCGTCATAGACAGATAACAGGACAGGACTATAAGAAGATAGCACAGGTCCATCATAAATAAGTAACAAGACAGCACTGCATGAAGACAGGACAGGTCTGTCATAGATAAGTAACAGGACAGGAATACCTGAAGACAGCACACGTCCGTCATAGATAAGTAACAGGACAGGAATACCTGAATACAGCACAGGTCTGTCATAGATAGGTAACAGAACAGGACTATCTGATAACAGGACAGGTCTTTCATGTATATATATGGACAGGACTACATGAAGACAGGTCAGGTCCGTCATATAAGTAACATTAGAATACTACATGAAGACAGGACAGGTCTGTCATAGATACATAAACATGACAGAACATCAAGACAGCACAGTTCTCTCCTTATAAAGAGAAGCAAGACCACGATTACATGAAGACAGTAGAGTTGTCTCCTGATGATAAAATAACAACAATTACATGGTGAGATGAAAATCCCGACAATGACTGCACTAAAAGATCCAAATTCTCTCCCGAAACAAGACCAAGGTTACACGAAGAGATCACAGTTATAAATTGAATCAAAACAACGAATTGCATAAAGATAGCAAAGTTTTATCCTAATAATGGTGATATAACGACCAAACATGGCAATGATTACACGAAGAGGTCACAGTTCTCTCTTGGTAGATTTGAAAACCTGACAATGATTACCTTTCTGCATATCTTTTAACCATCCGTGTACCCCTACCTTTCTGCATATACCCCTACCTTTGTGCATGCCGTGTATCCATCCATGTACCCCTACCCTTCTGCATGTTGTTTAACCATCCGTGTACCCCTACCTTTCTACATGTACCCCTACCTTTCCGCATGTCGTTTATCCATCCATGTACATCTACCTTCCTGCGTGTCCTTTAACCATCCGTGTACCCCTATCTTTCTGCATATCGTTTAACTGTCCGTGTAGCCTTATCTTTCTGCATGTCGTGTATCTATCCGTGTACCCCTATCTTTCTGCATGTCATTTAACCATCCGTGTACCCCTATCTTTCTGCATGTCGTTTACATATCCATGTACCCCTACCTTTCTGCATGCTGTTTAACCATCCATGTGCCCATACCTAACCAACCATATACCCCTACCTTTCTGTATGTTGTTTAACCATCCGTGATTCCCTACCTTTCAACAAGATATGTACTTTGTTTAACCATCCAAGTGACCCTACCTTTCAGCATGCTCGGGGTGTTCTCTACTGATCCATGTGACCCTACCTTTCAGCATGTTCTCTACTGTTCCATGTGATCCTACCTTTCAGCATGCTCGGGGTGTTCTCTACTGATCCATGTGACCCTACCTTTCAGCATGTTCTCTACTGATCCATGTGACCCGACCTTTCTGCATGCTCGGGGTGTTCTCCAAAGATCCAAGTGACCCTACCTTTAAGCATGCTCGAGGTGTTCTCCAAAGATTCAAGTGATCCTACCTTTCAGCATGCTCGAGGTGTTCTCCAAAGATCCAAGTGACCCTACCTTTCAGCATGCTCGGGGTGTTCTCCAAAGATCCAAGTGACCCTACCTTTCAGCATTCCCTGGATGTCGTCACCAAGCTTGGAGAAGGTGTTGTAGCTCGACCGGTCGTCCGGGATGATGTTGACCTTGTTCCACTTGCCGCAGGCGAACTCGAAGAAGTCGTCACATGGATTCACTGTTGAGTCCATCGCCGCCAGAAGGCGGGCAGCTACACGGGGAACAACAACAACAACACTGACGGTGGCGAAAATGACCACCACCACCATCACCACAATACTGATGTTGGAGAATACAAGCATGGTGAGTTTGTGTAAATCAGAGAATAGCACTACATAAACGTTATCTGTTAAGATTATTATTTGGAGACAGCAACAGTACAAATGACAGCGACAAAACAATAAAACTGACGGTGGTGAAAATGACCACAACAACAGCAATATTGACGTTGCCAAAAATGACCACAACAACAACAATACTGACGTTGCCAAAAATGACCACAACAACAATACTGACGTTGCCAAAAATGACCCAACAACAACAATGCTGATATTGCCCAAAATGACCGCAACAACAATACTGACGTTGCCCAAAATGACCACAACAACAACAATGCTAATAATGCCAAAAATGGCCGCAACAACAACAATACTGACGTTGCCAAAAATGACCACAACAACAATACTGACGTTGCCAAAAATGACCGCAACAACAACAATACTGACATAGCCAAAAATGGCCACAAAAGCAAATACCGACGGTGGCGAAAATGACCACAACAACGATAATACTGACGATGGTGAAAATGACCATCATGCAATAATATTAATAATAATAATGAACATTTGTAAAGCGCCCACCCCGCGGCTCAAAGCGCTGAGCAACCCTGGGACAGCAGAGAGCCTGGCGACACAAGCAGGGCTGACTTACCGGCCTTGACGCATCCCGTGGTCAGACAGACACCCTCTGTGGGCGTGGTGTGGACGGAGGGCAGACCATGGCCCACTCCATTGGGCAGCACGGTGTAGGGATGACCCACCGACCCTGACCCCGCCCTCTGCTGACCTTGACCCGCCCGCTGGGCGTTGCCATACTTCCCACCGAGCATACTGTCTGTAGGATCAGGGTCTGCAAACACACACACACACACACACACACACACACACACACACACACACACACACACACAACACACCACACACACACACACACACACACACACACACACACACACACACAACACACACCACACACACACACACACACACACACACACACACACACACACACACACACACACGTAACGGAACGAGGAGTGAGGGCTGTAAGGAGTTTGTTTATCAAGGTCAGAATGTATATGGGAACCTTCGGGTGTAAAATAATCTGTGGATTATAACATCACATAGCTACTTTGCCAAGACTAGGTAGCGCAGCTCTGTTGCCTGCGTTAACTTTACCAGATAAATATCATTGGCGGGAGCTGCCACAAGTATCATTTACCTGCAAAATAATTTGTCGGGACAAGCATACTTTTTTCGCGACAAAAACAAAATACGACTTTTGTCGCGACAAAACACGTCTTTTGTCGCGACAAAAGTATGCTTGTGCAACGAAACTTTTGTCGCGACAAAATTATGTTTGTTGTCGCGACAAGCACACTTTTGTCGCAACAAAGACGTGTTTTGTCTCCAGAAACAGGTGTGTGTCGCGACAAACACGTGTTTGTCTCAACAACAAAAATTGTCGCGACAAAAATGACACTTGTGGCAGCTCCCGCCAATGACAGATAAACGCCAAAACAGCGTGGTCGCTCCAAAACTGCATACGCGGTCAGTGTAATGGGTCTTGTTCCCGGGCGTTCTGTTCCCGGGGGTCTTGTTCCAGGCTAGGGTCAGATCCACAGGTCATAACGCCAGCCCGGGTGCCTCACCCCCACCGACCACCGGTGGTGCGCGCCAGATGGTATCATCATTCGTTCGCTGTTGCTTTACGTCCACAGGCACCGTGCGGACTGGTAGGGACGGGGCCCAGGACGTCCAGCTCCACTTTCACACCGCTCCTGGCCTCTCATGAAGTCATATCTTTATTTCTGCTTACACACAAACTGGTAAGCACCTCACAAGTACTCTTTTACATTGCATTACAGACTGACCACCCGGTCACGCGCAGTGTCATTCTCAATAAGTGACTAAAATGTCTTCTGAGTGTTCATTGGCTGTTGCCGTTCACTTTAACCAATCACGCCAGCTGTAAGTGACTGTGGACATGGTACGGTCTTTTATCGCAATGGCGCTAAGGGTATGGCCAATCAGTATGCCAAACCGAGAGCAAAAGCACTCTGAAGAATCAGCCGACGCGGTTAACTGAACCTCAAGAAGCGAACTCGAATCCAGTAGGCCAACAGCAAAACGTAAGACTCGTAGTTCACAGGGTTTAGGAGCACATGGCGCTGACAAAGACAGCCAAACAATGAATGAAGTGCCGTATTTGCAGAGAAGAGATCTGCTGTCGTGTTCCAACAATTAAGTTTACAAACAAATTAATTTGTACTGGGTTCAGTGAATTTCAGTTTACAGAACCGACCTGACATCAAAACAGCAGTGGCCGCCATGAAGTGGCACCGGCAAAGCAGCGCAAAGTTGACGAGCAGAAATCTCAGGCGAAAGCTGAGGTTGCTGTAACAGCGCGTTACGCCCAGACTGTAGAGGTTGCTGTAACAGCGCGTTACTCCCAGCCTGTACAGACTGCTGTAACAGCGCGTTACTCCCAGCCTGTAGAGATTGCTGTAACAGCGCGTTACGCCCAGCCTGTACAGATTGCTGTAACAGCGCGTTACGCCCAGCCTGTACAGATTGCTGTAACAGCGCGTTACGCCCAGCCTGTAGAGACTGCTGTAACAGCGCGTTACTCCCAGCCTGTAGAGACTGCTGTAACAGCGCGTTGCGCCCAGCCTGTAGAGATTGCTGTAACAGCGCGTTACTCCCAGCCTGTAGAGACTGCTGTAACAGCGCGTTACTCCCAGCCTGTAGAGACTGCTGTAACAGCGCGCTACTCCCAGCCTGTAGAGACTGCTGTAACAGCGCGCTACTCCCAGCCTGTAGAGGTTGCTGTAACAGCGCGTTACTCCCAGCCTGTAGAGATTGCTGTAACAGCGCGTTACTCCCAGCCTGTAGAGACTGCTGTAACAGCGCGTTACTCCCAGCCTGTAAAGATTGCTGCAACAGCGCGTTACTCCCAGCCTGTAGGCCAGATTCACAGCCCAGTGATGGGGCTGAAGTGAGACGAAGAGCCCCCCCCCCCCCCCCCCCCACACACACACTCCCCTTTCAAAGATCGGCCAGATGAAAATGTAATTGAAGAAATCGGTCGGTTCAATTAAAAGAATTTAGGGAAGAAATCGGTCTGTTCAACAGAAAAGTGAAAAAATTTACCTGTTCAGTAGAAAAGTGAAGAAATCGGCCTGTTCAACAGAAAAGTGAGGAAATCGGCCTGTTCAACAGAACAGTGAAGAAATCAGCCTGTTCAACAGAAAAGTGAGGAAATCAGCCTGTTCACTAGGAAAGTGAAGAAATCGGCCTGCTCAACAAGGAACAATCAAAAACTCGACATCTTTAATAGGAAAGTGAAGAAGTCGGCCTGTTCGATAGGAAACAATCAAAGACTCAGAAACTGAAGCACAGCAAATGGCCGTTGCTGTTATTCGCCGAATGATGCCAATTAGTGTCTTGGACTCTGACGTTCGTTTCTTTTTGTTGCTTCTGCAATCACTCTACCCGAGCAAAGTGCTTGCTATTCAGGGTCGTTAGCCTACGGAACAGCAACATCAACACTTCACGCTGGCTGTGCCAGAATCCAATAACCGGCTGGAGACGAGTTGCTCCATCGCTCCAAGTTCAGCCATTCCTGCCCCGGAAATGAAAGGACTGGATGACGCGGACCAATCACTGTGATCGTGTTCTTGTAAAAACACGGGCAAGTCTGTCGTCTGACGACAAGAACCCCCATTTGAGACTGATTAGGCAATCAGCTTAATGTATCCCACAGCAAGCGGACGCGCCGACAGGTCAGCTGAACGGCAGCCCTGCAGGTCGGTGGTGGGTGAGGGGGCGGGGTGGGGGGGGGGGGGGGGGGGGGGGAGGGGCAGAAAACTATCGACAGCCACAGCGATACAGCCTTAAAAACATACGATACTGACCCGGCAAGAAACTAGGCAAGCAAAAAGAAGAAACGAACAGAGCAAATGTTCAGCCAAATCACAATTCTCTCTCTCTCTCTCTCTCTCTCTCTCTCTCTCTCTCTCTCTCTCTCTCTCTCTCTCTCTCTCTCTCTCTCTCTCTCGGTACATACAAGTAAAAAAAGGAATTAAGGCAACAAGAGGAATTAATATATCCCCAATATTTCCGCCTTGGCCTTCTTCGGGGGAATTTCAGTCGCACTGAGGTAGTTACATCACTACAATCCACGACCTGCTGACAAAAGCTCACTTTATTTTTTATTTTTTTATTTCACACTTGCTCTATTCTTACCTGATTCTGTATTCAGATAAGAAAAGAGCAAACATTTCATAACCTACTTTACAAAGATCAGCCGCTCGATGGTGATATCAGTCTGTGGTTTACCATAGCAACTGATCGTACATCATGTAGTCACATGACCATGATGGAAAGTGGACCATAGTTTTTACGCCGCTTCCAGACACTGAAACTGTTGAAAATCTGTAGATGTACGCGGGTACTCTGCCACAGTGCGGACACAAACACATGGCAAATCATATTAATAAAGCAGCTGACGACAAACTTTGAAAAAGAAAAACTAACGAAACAGAACATGAAATAAATAAAAAGTTCCAAAGAAAGCAATTTCAAAACAAAAACACTGATATCTACTTTCCTAAGACAACGCCTGTTGTGCACTTGTCTGCAGCTGTATATGTTGTTTTGCGCCATAGCAACACGGTGGGTGGGTGGGGGGGGGGGTAGAATGACAAGGGGATGATAGATACGGTGACATCGACCAGATAAAAGACGGGTAGAAGTAGACAGAGGGGTGACATAGAAGGAAGAGAGAAAGGGGGTTGGCATAGAAGGAAGAGAGAAAGAGAGGTGGCATAAAAGGAAGAGAGAAAAGGGGGTGGCCTAGAAGGAAGAGAGAAAGGGGGGTGGCATAGAAGGAAGAGAGAAAAGGGGGTGGCCTAGAAGGAAGTGAGAAAGAAGGAGAAAGGGGGGTGGCAGAGGAAGAGAGAAAGAGGAGAAAGGGGGGTGGCTAGAAGGAAGAGAGAAAGAAGGAGAAAGGGGGGTGGCATAGAAGGAAGAGAGAAAGGGGGGTGGCATAGAAGGAAGAGAGAAAAGGGGGTGGCCTAGAAGGAAGAGAGAAAGGGGGGTGGCATAGAAGGAAGAGAGAAAAGGGGGTGGCATAGAGGAAGAGAGAAAGGGGGGTGGGATAGAAAGGAAGAGAGAAAGGGGGGGTGGCATAGAAGGAAGAAAGAAGGAGAAAGGGGGGTGGCAAGAAGGAAGAGAGAAAGAGGGAAGGGCGGAAGGCAATATTAAACAGCGAGCAACAGAAGAAAGGGGGTGGCAAGAAGGAAGAGAGAAAGAAGGAGAAAGGGGGGTGCATAAAAGGAAGAAAGAGAGGAACAAGTGAGAAACGAGTCAGAAAAAGGAAGAAAAAGTCAGAACAAGGGGCAGAACAGGCGGAATTGGTACTAAAAAAAGGGGAACAAAGGGGGGACCAGAACACGAGTCCGTGAAAAACCGGTCCAAATGCCAGAACAGAGAGAACAAGTGACCAGAACACGTAGAAAAATGAAGAACCGAGTCGCAAGTGGGGGTGACAAGGACCAGAACAAGGAATCCGGTCCAGGGGAAAAAAAAGGACAGAAACTAATCGGCCGGAGGGTGCAGGGGAAAGAAGGGCCCAGAGAAGGAAAGAACCGAGGGGAAGGAAAGGCAAGGAAAGATGAGGGGAAATGGAAAAAATGAGGGGGAAATAGGAAAGATGGGGGAAATACGGGAAAAATGGGGGAAATACGGGAAAAATGGGGAAATAGGAAAGATAAGGGGAAATAGGAAAGATGAGGGGGAAATAGGAAAGGTGGGTGAAATACGAAAGATGGGTAAATTGGAAAGATAAGGGGAAATAGGAACGATGAGGGGAAATAGGAAAGATGGGGGGAACAGGAAAGATGGGGAAACAAGAAAGATGAGGGGAAATAGGAAAGATGGGGAAATAGTAAAGATGGGGGGAATAGGAAACATGAGGGGAAATAGGAAACATGAGGGGAAATAGGAAAGATGGGGGAAATAGGAAAGATGGGGAGGGGAAATAGGAAGGGGGAGGGGGAGGAGAGGAAAGATGGGGGGAAATAGGAAACAGAGTAGAGCTGGACTAGTCGTTAAACGGTGAAGGGCTTAACGTCAGAAGACAAGGTTTGGGATTACCGCAACCAGACCCTTACAGCCCGAAACCCGCCCACGCTGCCTCGACTCCCCCCTGCCCTCCCCTCCCCACCCCCCCCCCCCCCCCCCACCCCACCCCCCCCACCCCCCTCCACCCCCAACCACCCCGCCATTCCTTGTGTGAAACAATACAATTCTAGCTTCAGATAAATCCAAACAAAACTGGACAATTTGCTTCCTCTTTCCATTTTTTCTTTTTATATTTTTCGCGCGTGCGTGTGTGTGTGTGTGTGTGTGTGTGTGTGTGTGTGTGTGTGTGTGTGTGTGTGTGTGTGTGTGTGTGTGTGTGTGTGTGTGTGCGTGCTGCGCGCGCGCGCGCGCTGTGTGTGTGAGTGTGTGTGTGTCTATGTGTATGTGTGTGTGTGTGAGTGTGTGTGTGAGTGTGTGTGTGTGTGTGTGTGTGTGTGTGTGTGTGTGTGTGTGTGTGTGTGTGTGTGTGTGTGTGTGTGTGTGTGTTGAGGGCCGTTGTTGTTGTAGCGTTCCCCAACTGCACACTGTGGGGTCACCCGGTGGGCTCCATGTGGCTGCGCGCTGACAAACGCATTCCACAAGGTGAGAGGACTGCGTGTGTGATACCCTGCTACATGGGCAGCCACACGCTGTCTTCGGAGGATTTATCTCCACATGGTGTATGCATTTATGCAAGGACACAATTATAATGTAACCCTGGTGTTCTTACGGGTGTCACTGTTTTGTGGTACAGCCGAAGCCAAGGAGAACTTAACGACGGCAAATTCTCTTTTGCTCTCAGTCTGTTTCGACGCCAATAAAAGATTCATGGAATCGGCTTTCACGACAAGGAACAGGCTAGTTTTGTTTTTTTCCCTGGATTCTAATGCGTTGTGAGCGGTTCTCAGAAATGTAGATAATGGCGCTGAACTAGACAGGCAGATAAGTAAGTGTGTGTGTGTGTGTGTGTGTGTGTGTGTGTGTGTGTGTGTGTGTGTGTGTGTGTGAGTGTGGTGTGTGTGTGTATGTGAGTGTGTGTGTGTGTGTGTGTGTGTGGTGTGTGTGTGTGTGTGTGTGTGTGTGTGTGTGTGTGTGTGTGTGTGAGTGAGTGAGTGAGTGAGTGTGAGTGTGTGTGTGTGTGTGTGTGTGTGTGTGTGTGTGTGTGTGTGTGTGTGTGTGTGTGTGTGTGCGCGTGTGCGTGTGTGTGTGTGTTTGTGGCCAGTAACAAGCTGCAGACTTCCGGGGACACAACGATAGGGGCACCAGTCCAGCCTACCGCTGAGGATGTGTTGAGCGACGATGACGACAAGCACAACGACGACGGTGGTCAGCAGTACGCTTAGCGCAGCCAGCAGCAGTTCCAGCCTCGTCCATCGTGACCGCCTGGCCCCGCCCGCCCCACTGCAACAGTCACGTCACCACGTCACCACGTCACCACACTGTTGTGTAGCTGCAACAGTCACGTCACCACGTCACCACACTGTTGTGTACCTGCAACAGTCACGTCTTCTCGTCACCACACTATTGTGTAGCTGCAACAGTCACGTCA
>JABMCL010002708.1:0-22500 GCA_018857735.1 Alviniconcha marisindica | reverse complement strand
ATGAATAAATGGGACAGAAGCTGTTTCCTTCAATGAATAAATGGGATAAAGGTGTTTCCTTCGATGAATAAATGGGATAAAGGTGTTTCCTTCGATGAATAAATGGGACAGAAGCTGTTTCCTTCAATGAATAAATGGGATAAAGGTGTTTCCTTCGATGAATAAATGGGATAAAGGTGTTTCCTTCGATGAATAAATGGGATAAAGGTGTTTCCTTCGATGAATAAATGGGACAGAAGCTGTTTCCTTCAATTAATAAATGGGACAGAAGCTGTTTCCTTCAATCTGTAACTGGGACTGTCAGTAACGGAGAAAATTCAGGTTCCTGAAATGACAAAGATAAAAGGGGTTTTCTTCTAGACACCTGTCCCACATCATGGCTGAACCTACCTTAGGACACCTGTCCCACACCATGGCTGATCAAGCCTCTAGACACCTGTCCCACATCATGGCTGAACCTACCTCAAGACACCTGTCCCACACCATGGCTGATCCCGCCTCTAGACACCTGTCCCACATCATGGCTGAACCTACCTCTAGACACCTGTCCCACATCATGGCTGAACTTACCTCGAGACACCTGTCCCACATCATAGCTGAACCTACCTCAAGACACCTGTTCCACATCACGGCTGAACCTACCTCTAGACACATGATGGCTAAACCTACCTCTAGACACCTGTCCCACATCATGGCTGAACCTACCTCTAGACACCTGTTCCATATCATGGTTGAACCTACCTCAGGACACCTGTCCCACATCATGGCTGAACCTACCTCTAGACACCTGTTCCATATCATGGTTGAACCTACCTCAGGACACCTGTCCCACATCATGGCTGAACCTACCTCTAGACTCCTGTCCCACATCATGGCTGAACCTACCTCTAGACACCTGTCCTACATCATGGCTGAACCTACCTCAAGACACCTGTCCCACATCATAGCTGAACCTACCTTAGGACACCTGTCCCACACCATGGCTGATCAAGCCTCTAGACACATGATGGCTAAACCTACCTCACGACACCTGTCCCACATCATGGCTGAACCTACCTCTAGACACCTGTTCCACATCATGGTTGACCTACCTCAAGACACCTGTCCCACATCATGGCTGAACCTACCTCAAGACACCTGTCCTACATCATGGCTGAACCTACCTCTAGACACCTGTCCCACATCATGGCTGAACCTACCTCAAGACACCTGTCCCACATCATGGCTGAACCTACCTCGACACCTGTCCCACATCATGGCTGAACCTACCTCAACACCTGTCCCACATCATGGCTGAATCTACCTCGAGACGCCAGTCCCACATCATGGCTGAACCTACCTCAAGACACCTGTCCCACATCATGGCTGAACCTACCTCAAGACACCTGTCCCACATCATGACTGACCCCGGAGCCTGGCTCTCGTTCGGACGCTCGCCTAGACAACTATCCGGCATGGCTGACTCTGCCTGGACTTCGACCACAGACTTGTCTCTGGCTAAACATGGCGGGACGTTCGCTGACAATATCGCTAAACATGGCGGGACGTTCGCCCAAAGTATGGCTAAATATGGCGGGACGTTCGCCCAAAGTATGGCTAAACATGGCGTGACGTTCGCCCAAAGTGAGGCTAAACATGGCGGGACGTTCGCCCAAAGTATGGCTAAACATGGCGGGACATTCGCCCAAAGTATGGCTAAACATGGCGGGACGTTCGCTCACAGTATGGCTAAACATGGCGGGGCGTTCGCTCACAATATGGTTGACCATGTTCACCCAAAGCATGGCTGAACCACCTGGACGTTGTTCGCCAAAAACGGCTGAACCACCTGGACGTTGTTCGCCTAAAGTAGGGCTAAACCACAGGGACCTTATTCGATGCCGGGACGTTGGCCAAGAAATCTGTCCGGCAAGGCTGAACCTGCCAGGAGTCTGACTTTTATCAGAACCCTCACCTGAAGACTTGGCGCCAGCCCAGTGATGAGGCTGGACAAAGACTCGGCACGCTTCAGGACCAGTCCGGCTGAGCGACACCAAGTACAGATAAGTGTCATTCAGGAAAGTCCTACTTCGCAACACTCATCAGTGTCATTCAGAAAAGTCCTACTTCGCAACACTCATCTCAAACCATATATATAGCTTGCTGTTGTTTAATCATGCACGAAACACTCCGGCAGATTCCTAGTGACTGCACACACAATGTCCACACACAGACACTGGTTGACTGGCGGCAGAGAAGACTTCCAAGCTCAACGTGCGATAAGCACAAACATTACTCCAAGCAACCTGCTGGCCCGTCTTCGCTTCTCCTCGCGGATCGACTCCTCGTGCAGTAAAAGGGCAGCGCGAGCAAACAAGCGTGAGAAAATTGAACGCCGCGGTGCAGGAAGTGATCAATAGGCGGCTGTCACAGCTCACGGAGATTGTCTCCCCTGCTCTCTCGCCGTTAGCTAAGTTGAAGCGGAAATGGGGGGCGCAGTCCAATGGCGTTTGGCCCAGACCCGGCGCTTGATGGACTGTGCAGAACGCACGTCTCCACTGATGATCTCTGTTTTAGCTAGTGAGGAAACCGATGCCCCAATAACTCTCTTTTCCGCACTGTTTTTATTTAATTTTGGTCTTCTACCAGCGTCAGCTGTCCACACTGAGTACCCTACCAGTGTCAGCTTTCCACACTGAGTGAGTACTCAACGTCAGCTGTCCACATTCAGTATTCTACCAGCGTCAGCTGTGCACATTGAGCACTCTACCAGCGTCAGCTGTCCACACTGAGTACTCTACCAGTGTCAGCTGTCCACATTGAGTACAGCTCACCACGCAAAATCCCCCTTCCCGTCAGTATAGCCTACCGCACTGGATATGGGACATGGTGCACTGTCATACAATGCGGCAAAGCTTCTGATGACAGCTCACCAGCCTGTTTAATTTTATCACGGACACTTGTCCTCGTTGTCTTTGTGGCCTGCTGCATCAGTTGCCGTAGAGAGAACGTGGCTCCATGCCAGTGGCTGTGGCTCGTAATAATGATAACAATAGTTCTTATAAAGCGCCATTCCCTCCACGAGTTAAACTCATTGCGCTACAAAAACAACTTGACCACACACACACACAAAAAACAACAACTTTACATACATTTTAACAAAGAGAACCTTAAGTATAGTATTCTACCATAAGCATAATCACTTAGCTAAAAATGTTTATATATCTATGGCTGAACCTACCTCATATATATATATATTAATATATATATATATATATATATATATATATATTTATATATCTATATACCCACACCTACACAAGGAAACACACAGACTGACGCGCACCAATCAGTCCCCACTGACTGGCCCATCAAATACACATTACAATTAGTAAATTACCAATACCCTCAAAAACTCTCCCTTTCAGTCTCTCTCACCCCCCCCTCCCCCCCCCCCCCCCCCCCCCCCCCCCCCCCCCCCCACACACACACACAATCTCCCTCACTCTATCCGTATACTTCCTTTCAGTTATAGTCAACGACCATATGCACACACGTCACCCGTTGTAGTCTGAAACAAAAGCCTACTAAATTATTGTAGTACTCAGTACAGACAGAGATAAGTTGAAAGCTGGACGGAGCAGGTGACCAGAACATCACGCTCAGGCACTTTCCGATACTTTGGTCACTGAAGGGCTTCGTAAACATGTCGCCACTTCAAACCCGCGTCATCTGCATCGATCTTTCTAACACTCTTCGCCATTCCCAACCGGCAATCTCAGTCGCACATCATTCTGACAGACTCGAAAAACACACCTTTTACACCAAAACAAAGCGGCTTCTAAGTCACTCTAAAGTACTTCCTAAACTACAAATTCGCCTCCCCCCCCTCCTCCCCCCCCCCCTCTCCACACACACCACACAACACACACACACACACACACACACACACACCACACCACACACACACACACACACACACACACACACACTCACACACAACACACACACACACACACACACACACACACACACACACACACACACACACACACGACACGCCGGACACACTACTGACATACACAATTATGATACACACACTACAAACACACACTATAACACGCCACACACACACTGCACAATAATACACACACACCACACACAACACACACAACACACACACACACACACACACACAATAAACACACACACACACACACACACACACACACACACACACACACACACACACACACACACACATAACACACACACACACACACACACACACACACACACACACACACACACACACACACACACACACACACACACACACACACACACACACACACACACACACACACACACACACACACACACACACACACACACACACACACACACACACACACACACACACACACACACACACACACACACACACACAACACACACACCACACACACACACACACACACAACCACACACACCCACAACCGACAGGTTGCTGCGCATAGTTCACCCTGTATACCCTAGGTTGAGTTGGCGAAAACATCCAGTTTCTTTCCGCAAAGTTTAACGTATGGCCCCTATGGGAAATAATTCAGTTTCTTTCCAAGTCAAACCTTCAAAGTTGTTTCCCTTCCTATGTGAAAGCCACAATCGCCTCCTTTCGTACAATTTATATCCCTCATTAACCGCAGTGCGTCTCCCTCACGTCACATTTGCAGAGTTGCACGACTGCATGAAAAGTGAAAAGCTCCCTTTCTTTTCTCTTCTTTGTCTTTTTTATTTTATTTTTATTTATTTTATTTTTTATGTGGAGTTTTAATTGGACCGTTCACTCATTTCAGACAATTGCTGTAATCTACTAAATATAGCCTGTGGTCGATGATAAAAATAGCACAGCTATGTGTTTACAGTATATAAGCCGGTAAGAGCTACAGAGCTCAGTCCGTCCTAACGAGCCTTCTGGTTTCCGTGGACGTAAAGAATTATTGAACCGTGCTTCGGCATTGGTCACAACTTGTCCCTAATATGTCAACTGACATCTGAGGACATTAAGCATCACTTCGCCAGAGCTCAGGAACAGAGTGAAAGTCGAGGTGGCCGTCCTGGGCTCCCGTCCCTAATAAGCAGGCGGGTTTACTGAACCACAGATCATTCCGCGTGCTAAGTTACCGCAGGTACTCTCTCTCTCTCTCTCTCTCTCTCTCTCTCTCTGCGTGCGTGTGTGTGTGTGTGTGTATGGATTGTGACTCTGGCCCATGTAACCTTTTATAAACTGTTCAATCTTCCTGAGCTGACACTGAAATGTGGGATTTCTAGTCTTTCAAGTTGGAGCAAATAACATGTTAAGTTGTGCGCCCGTGTGTGTGTGTGTGTGACCTCGTCAACTTTAATGCAGGGATTCATTCCTCACGCTTCTTCTTTGTTGTTGTTGTTGTTTTCTTTTTCACCAAAACAAACTTTGTTTGTCAGTCAGCTGGCTGAACATTCAGTCTTTGGCGGCAAGCAGGGGTTCAGCTGTTACCCAACTGAACTCATGGATTTATTCCGGCTGTGGTGGTTTACTTGCATCAAAAGCACTTATTGTAATAATGTTTACATAATTGTAATTATATGCACATAGACTCACCTCAACAAATGATTTCAATTTTTTTAATTTTTTTGGTCATTTGTTTCTGTTCACCAGTATGTGTGAGTGTGTGTGTGTGTGTGTGTGTGTGTGTGTGTGTGTGTGTGCAAGGAATATAATGTTTATGTATTTTTTTTAGGCTTTATGAATACATTTTGTATATCATGTCAAGCACTGCGTGCTGACCCTTGTCAGTAAGATACTGCACTAGAGAAATGACTGCTGTCATTATTTTTATCATTTTTTATTATGATGATTAATATTATGGTGTGAACTTGATTATCAGTATATATTATGTGAACATAATTGTCATTGTGTAGGTTTGATGCAGCTATGCCACTAAAAACAGCACAAATGGCAATTAATCATAATTATTGTGTCTTATTCAAAAATGGATTGCCAGTATCAGAGATATGGAGTTATTTTTCATGTCGCAATGTTAAGTTCATATTTGAACCAGAACAATACCTTCCAGTGCTGCAATAAAAAGAAATGCACCAAAATCGGAATGTGCTAAAGCCTTGGTGTACACATGCTTCCAGTTAACAGCTATCTCCATTGCTGCAGTGTTTGTTCTATAGTAAAGAGAAACTGTGTAATTTAAAAAAATAAAAAGCGCATTGTTAGCACTTTAAATGTACACTGATGTTAAAGTGAATTTTAAAAAAAGTGTATAAATATAGATATATATCAATAAATGGAGCAAGTTATGAAGCAGTTCACATGAACTAGCTCACTGTGCATGCTTACCTGCAAGAAGTGAAGTATTTTTCAGAAGAAAGGTGAGAGTATCAGATGAAATTAAGGTCTCTAGTGCCCGGTGCCTGTGTAGTGTGTAAACCCATGTCTCCCTTCAGCACCTCTGCCTGTCAGGTTCCACTTACACTGGTGCCTGTGCCTTTCCCGGTCCTCTCTTCCATGGGGCTTGCATGACCTGCAGTCAACTCCTGTTCCATAACTTTTAAACTATCATTAAGGTTCTTCTTCTCAAGTTCTTCCTGTCTTTGACACAGTGACAGGGCTCGGTTAGAACATTGCAAGTCATGCTGTAGTGTGTGTTTACAAGTGCCTTTGGTGGTAATAAAACAATAAAATAAATGAGACAGGTAATATACATAATGTTACAACTGCTTACATGATCTTGATGCTCATGTAGAGGCGGGGCTGGCTGCAGGTTGTGGCACAGTGTAGGGGCTGAAGAAATAGCCAAAGGGAGGAGGTTCCATTTCTTCTTCTTCAGATGTTGCTTTATGTCCACAGAGACCATGAGGACTATTAAGGACAGGGAGCTGAGAGCGTCCACTTTCACACAGCTCCTGAGCTTTTATTCAGTTGGTTTCTATACTTAAAGGCTTTGTTTTATTTCGTTTGGTTTGGTTTGTTGTTGTTTTGCCGGGGCGGTCTTCTTGGTTTTTCCTCAGGGTGGAGGAAGTATTTGTTTGTTCTTGCTTTGTTTTGTTCGTGTTTAACTTGTTGGCAGTTTTCGCAAAAGAGGTTGACTGGGCGTAAAACACCAAGTTACTTACCTACTCGCAAAAGAGCTGGATAGAAAAAAAGAGAGGGGGGGGGGGTTGACTAAGTAGGCCAAACAGTTCCTATTTTTAACCCATGACATCATGATATGTGCGCATGTCCTGTAACCGATGACTCTTCCTTCCGGTTCAAAATTGAGTGAAAATACTTGGAGTTCCACAGTTACGCCCAGTACTGAAACTGTGAGTTTTCAAGTCAAATACTTACATGTTTTGATTGGTATGTATTTATTTGGTAATTTATTTCACGAAGGTATCTGCCATTGATCGTGATTTTATGAGCAGAGGGTGTTTCCTCGTACACCTCTGCTGCACCCATCGAGCGGCTTTATCAAAATGGCCGCTCTAGTCTTCAAGTAATTTTTTTAGAGCCTACGTTCAGCTTTAGACATTCAAATACGTATTCAGTGTTGAATTTTATTCGCCGGTTATTTCTTTGCCTTGTAGTGCGGCTTTTGTTTGTGCATCACCTGCAGTATGCACTAATTTGTTTGGTCATAAATGGTTGCAGATACCAACTTCCTGTTAGCTTCTGGTCTGGTTTAGATCAGTCACTACTGTTGGTGTATCGAGGCAAATTATGAAAGATTGTCTAATCAGCCCATCCATCAAGCCAGCAAAGGCAGTGAGGACGGCTGCTAAGTTTCCTTGCTGCATTCCGCATTCCGTAATGAATACGAAATCCCAGCAAATAGTGGTCCTGTATATCAATTATCATACTATATGTTTCTGTACACCGAAGATTTATTAAAGTTGTCATGAGTCGAACCGTGATCTTAAGTCAGACAGTTTTGCACTAAACTGAACAAGCCCAATGTTCCTCTGAAAGTAACTGAAACAAAGCAACTGAACTCAATTCAATGGGTAGATTAAACTGACAGTTACTGAGCTACTTCATTTTTATACCAATAGCAGCTATTTCCCGTCACCACTGACAACTGTCTTTACCCAACTATACAGTATAGGTATTTGACATTTGTATACACTATACAGACAGCTGGATGGTGTTATGTGTCCCTAAAGAAAAAAGCCAGTATTTCAACAACAAAAATATATTTAAAAAATCTCTAGCAGTAACTCACTTTGTCTGGCATTGAGATGCATTTATTCCAGTGGTTTATTTAGCTGAAAAACAAACATATTTTATCGGTTTAATAATTGATTTAAAATAATATTTCAGCTGTAAAATCAAAAATTGTAAAAACACGTCAAGTCAAACTCCAAAGTGATCTTGAGTCTAATACCTTTGGACCTAATGATAAAATACAGCTTAATCTTGACACAGAAAATGTTGAATCTGCTTGTGACAAGTTTACCAGACACAGATTGATAATTAAAATGAGTTATGCCACATGCAAGATACCAAGATCAGATGTTCTCACGGTAGAACATACTTAAAATTAAAAGTGAAGATGGAACTTACTTATATAATCAAAATCAGTTTTTGCATTGTGCTAGTATAAATTTATATTGATGCTGATAATAATGATTAATGTAAAACTTGTATTAGTTCAGACTGATAATGATATAAAATTAACAAGTCAGCAGACAACTACTTCAAAGTATTAGAAGCTGGCTTTGCCCACAGGGGTTTAATTCAGGGGTCGCATTTGCAAAAATCTGAATAACGACATCAGATTAAGACTAAGTTTAACTTTTATGTTTAATCCTTTCAAGTTATTCAACACTGAGGCTTTGCAGCCCTGGCAGTTGGCCAAGTCAAGGAACATTTTGCTGTTCAGCTAAAAAGTAATGTGATCGTCCTGTTCTATTAGTCTTATTCCTAAACTAGGCTAAAGTAACCAACATTCTCATTGGTTTGACAACCAAAAAAAACCAAGATGCAAACAGTATGTATGGTTGTGTTGTGCAGGACAGTAACAAGAGGCATGTGTTGACACCAAGATGCAGACAATAAAGTGTGTGGTTGTGTTGTGCAGGACAGTAACAAGAGGCATGTGTTGACACCAAGATGCAGACAATAAAGTGTGTGATTGTGTTGTGCAGGACAGTAACAAGAGGCGTGTGTTGACACCAAGATGCAGACAATAAAGTGTGTGGTTGTTGGTGATGGAGCCGTGGGTAAAACCTGTCTACTCATCTCATATACAACCAACAAATTTCCTTCAGAATATGTACCCACAGTAAGTAATCCCTTGGCAGCCCACCCCTCTGTCTGTCTCTCTGCCCATCCCCCACCCCATCTGCTGCCCTTCCCTTGTTTGCTCATTCTCATTAGTCTTGATCTCTTTTTGGCAGGTATACTGATGATGTATTTCTTTTACCTTTTTCTGAGTCAAAAGTGCTTGTGTTTGTAATTGTTCTTTGTGCTGTCATCATATAGCCTATAGGTGAGTACATTTCTCTAGAGCTGTTCTATCTTTTACCTTTGTTTTTCATTTGCATCACATTTAAAATTGTAACTAATGGATTGTCACAATATCAGAGTTTAGCTGTAGCTTTAAAATATTAGCCTAAAATCTGTGAAAATGTACACAAACTTGACTGAAGTTTCTCTCCTGCTCTGTGTGCAGGTGTTTGACAACTATGCAGTGACGGTGATGATTGGCGGAGAGCCGTACACATTGGGCTTGTTTGACACGGCCGGTCAGGAAGATTACGACAGATTGCGACCACTCAGCTACCCACAGACTGACGTCTTTCTAGTTTGCTTCTCTGTAGTCAGTCCTTCTTCCTTTGAAAACGTCCGGGAAAAGGTATGGCTGCCATTTGCATTATTGCTGGTATGAATAAAACCTGTCTGTATTTACTGTTTTGTAACTTTGCAGTCCTCTATGACTTTGTTTCAATTGTTCTTGACACAAAATAAACTGTGTGCTTTCAAACTAATGTGGATCTGGCTGAGCTAAGTGAGATGTGTCAGGCTACATGTTCAGACCTGACTGAGCTAAGTGAGATGTGTCACTGTCAGGCTACATGTTCAGACCTGAGTGAGCTAAGTGAGATGTGTCAGGCTACCTGTTAAGTCCTGATGGAGCTAAGTAAGATGTGTCAGGCTCCATGTTCAGACCTGACAGAGCTAAGTGAGATGTGTCAGGCTACCTGTTAAGTCCTGATGGAGCTAAGTGAGATGTGTCAGGCTACATGTTCAGACCTGAGTGAGCTAAGTGAGATGTGTCAGGCTACCTGTTAAGTCCTGATGGAGCTAAGTGAGATGTGTCAGGCTACCTGTTCAGTCCTGACAGAGCTAAATATGTGTCAGGCTACATGTTGAGTCCTGACGGAGCTAAGTGAGATGTGTCAGGCTACATGTTGAGTCCTGACGGAGCTAAGTGAGATATGTCAAGCTACATGTTCAGACCTGAGGGAGCTAAGCGAGATGTGTCAGGCTACATGTTCAGACCTGAGGGAGCTAAGTGAGATATGTCAGGCTATGTGTTCAGACCTGAGGGAGCTAAGTGAGATGTGTCAGGCTACATGTTCAGACCTGAGGGAGCTAAGTGAGATGTGTCAGTCTGCATGCAGACTGTTCATGCTTCAAGACTGGTAGTGAGACACTCTCCCTCATCGTCTTCAGTGTTTATTTCCCTCCTTCTCACAACTGGTAGTTACATTTTTACAAC
The DNA here is from genome assembly GCA_018857735.1 of Alviniconcha marisindica. Lineage (NCBI taxonomy): Eukaryota > Metazoa > Mollusca > Gastropoda > Provannidae > Alviniconcha > Alviniconcha marisindica. Next base: position 11,764 of record JABMCL010002708.1, on the reverse strand, counting down.
TTCAGTGTGTGTTGCCCTCTTTCTCACAACTATTTGCCCTGATATAACCATCATGATTATCTAATTACTTATCTATCTGTCTATCTTCACAATTGACACTTATAACCTCAATGTTGCCCTCTTCCTCACAGCTGGCAGTCACATTTTACAACTTCACAATCTTGAAAATGTTTTTAGACTGGATTGACGATTGTATTCTATAGGCAGGGCATTTTGACCTAAAGGTGGCATTTTCAAACTAATGTAACTGTTTGGTCGTGAGTGTTACAGCTATGATCTTTTACAGAAGAAACACTATGTATATAATGTAGGTGTATACAAAATTGTATGTTATGTGGATAAGTGGTTGTTGAGAAATGCCAGTTTGAAAAATGCTTTTTTATGAGAAAATGCTCAAAACAATTTACCAGGAGACAAAGCTCTTTTTTCAAAGATGATCCAATAAAAATAATGTGGACAAATGATCAAAACAACACAGAAAGAACAAATCAAGAACATGAAAACCTTTTTTTAAATATAATTAATGTTTTATTGACATCTAAAACTGTACATAATTAAGTGGCCAAGGGAAGTAAGCAAGGAGAGAAAAATATAAAGGGAATTGACCCAGCACTTAACACTTTCCAAGATGAGTAACCAGTTAGCTACTAGCAGGCAACACAAATCACAAGTATTAAACAGTCATTTTTGTTGTATATGTAACTGATGTAGCACAAAAATAACGAAAAACATAACATCATTCTCATTCTTAAAATCTGAAATCGTCAGGCTCACGCTAGCACTTGCATCTCATCTCAGTCACTCTTCTTATGAAGAAAAGCTATGATGATTATGTTAATGTCCATTTATTATACAACATTCAACCATACATCTGGAAGAAGTTTGATTTAAATGTAAATTCCCAGCCTTGGGACCACAAAGGACAACCAAACTCTGTAAGTGCATAATTACTTCAAAACTTTATATAATTATGTACACTCTGTTCAGATTAACAAAATTATTTTTGTTGTGTATGCAACTGATGTAATAAAATACACAAAGCATACCAAAAAATATATAACTTTTTTCTTAATCTTAAAACATTCTCATTCTTAAAATCTGAAATCTTCAGGCTTGCACTAACACTACAGTCAATTTTATGGAGAGAAAAAACTATGATGAATATAATGCCTGGGGAAGTTCATCCATGGCTGGAACCTGGTTTCGGGCATTGCAGCCTTTTCAGAATGTTTTCTGTGACTGCCATCATAAACTTGTCAGCTGAAGTAGGCAATTTCTGCTGAAAGCAGAAAAAACCAAAACAAAGGTTAATACAATAGTAGACAATACCATCAATAGTGATAGTTCATTGCAAAAACTTACTTTAAGTTACTTTTAACAACACCACTAGTACTATAGTACTGGCTCCACTAAACTGGCCTAGTCTGAGACCTGAAGAGAACTAAGAAGATGAGGTGGTACAGGTAAAAAGCAAACAACCAAAAATCAAAACAAGCCAAAAATTCTTGGAACAGTTAAAAACCAGTTGAACGTGGAATTACAAGTATTCATGAACTAATCTAGTATTAGTAATCAAGGTTCAGAGAGACTCTTAGTCTGTGTGTGGTGGTGGTGGTGGTGGTGGTGGTGTGTGTGTGTGTGTGTGTGAGAGAGAGAGAGAGAGAAGAAAAAAGTCAACAACAAAAATAAGAGTTGAACTTTGAATAGATAATCGAAACCAACTTGCCCAACAACAAAAGTTAAATCACAGAGGTGGGACTGACAGAGAGCTCCTGTTAATTCACTGAAGTTAGATTTGTCAACAAAAATACAAGTTGCCCCCCCCCCCCCCCCCCCCCCCCATTAGATCCATTCCTTGTTAACATAAACTTGTTGCATGTAGTTGTTATTGTAACCCATTTAACAAAAAAACAAAAAACACAGAGGTAGGACTGACTGATAGCAGTAATAGCAGTTAATTCACCCAAGTTGGATTTGTCAACAAAAATAAAATTGAATTTAAAAAAATCAGATCCATTCCTTGTTGACAAAGTTGTTGCATGTAATTGTTATTGTACCCTAAACAATTTTTTATTTATCATATCATAATCATAGAGGCAAGACTGACTGTTAATTCACTCTAGTTAGATCTGTCAACAAAAATACAAGTTAAAACAACAACAAAATCAGATCTACTTCTTGTTAACAAAGTTGTTGCATGTATGTAATTGTTGGTTGGGCATAATTGTTATTGTACCCTCAATTATTTTATTTATTTTTTAAATCATATGGGGCTGACTGATGGAGAACTGTTAATTCACTCAACAAAAATACAAGTTAAAAACAACAACTGAAAAAGAACAAGAAGAAAGCAATCTTGGTATGTACCGAGGGCATCTATCCTATGTGCCTTTACCCTCCCAGTCAAAGTTGGACTCGTCCATAAAATTCCATTGCTCTTTACCGTAAACAAAATCGGGCTAGTTCAAATGTTGCTGGGTGAAGAAAAGGGTTGCAATTTGTCGGCTAATATGTCGTCACCCGTAACTACTAAACTATGATTTTATCAGTATGAATATATTTCTTCATTAATACAATAAACCTACATATTCAGTCCATTCATGGTCTTGATTTGCTTAATTTCAGCGTGCATAGGTCAGTATTATTTCTGTAGACGCACTCGCTCATGCCTGCCTGATCGGTTTGTCAACTTCAAACTTCGATCAGGTTGAACTTGGTTTTTCACCCGTGGGTCTGCAAAAATTCATGAAATGATTTAAACAAAGTCTAAATAATTAGATTAATCCCTAAGCTATCTTCTGGTGTACGTTTCAGGACTTAGCTTATTATGCGGTGAAATCCTTCCCGGAACAGATGACACATCTTGCCGATTTTCAAACGGATGTTGTCAAACATCATATGAATGGAAATTTTTGAAACCACCTTTGATTGGTTAATCTCGACTTCTTCTATCCGCTGATATAGTTTCTGATTGGCTGCGTTAGGGTTTACTTGACCCGCGGCCCAGAACAGAGGCGGTCTTTGCGAGGATTGTTGAAGCGAAATCGCCGACAGCGTGAGCAGTGAAAATGCAGCCGCGACGGTGCCTGTGACCGCCAGCGCTTATCAGTATAAGGCCGCTTGCAGTGTTGTCACTTAGCGTGCAGCGACAATGAATTTGTTCTCTTTTAAAAATAAAATAAAAATACTTCCGATGTACCAGTGGTATTTACATTGGTACCATTGGAAAGAGGAATGTTTGCTCTTTCATTTCATTATCGTAAATAATCCCTTTCACAACCATCCCAGGTTTGTTCTTCAGGCAAAATCAGCCATTTTCACTGCAAAATGCCCTGCCCGAGCCTATATTCTATACAATTGCAAATGTATTTGTTGACAGTGGGTCTACTTTTAGAGGTCACCCGTCACTGCCAGAGTATAGAGAATATGTTACTTTATAGTTATACTGCTGTTGCACATGTATTTTGTTGACAGTGGGTTCTACTTGCAGAGATCACTCATGTCCGCTAGAAGACATTCCTTTATGCTTACATTGCAAATGTTATTATTGATAGTGGGTTCCGGAGATCACGCATCACTGCCAGAAGACGCCGTTCCTGCTGGTGGGCACCCAGATTGACTTGCGGGATGATGCAGCCACAGTAGAGAAGCTGGCCAAGAACAAACAGAAGCCCATCACACAGGATGCAGGGGAAAAGCTGGCCCGAGAACTGCGTGCTGTCAAATATGTAGAATGCTCTGCCCTTACACAGGTAGGTGCTCTTCCCAGGGTAATCAAGGTGGGGGGGGGGGGGGGGTGACCTGAGAGTGTGTTATATCAGGTGTGGCAAGCTAACTTTGATGCAGCTGTTGTTGTTGGGTTTTTTGGGGTGTGTTTTGCGGGGGGGGGGGTGGGGGCGACCTGAGGTGTGTACCCGGGTGTCCAGCACTGACTCGTATGCGTGTGCAGCTATGACTGGGTGTTGTTGTTGTTTTTGGGGGGGGGGCACTGAGAGTGTGTTATACCAGGTGTGTGGACAGCTGACTCTGCTACAGGTATGTGGACAGCTGACTCTGCTGCAGCTGTGACTGGTTGTTGTGTGTGTGTGTTTTTTTTTTTGGGGGGGGGGGCACTGAGAGTGTTATACCAGGTGTGTGGACACTGACTGCTGCAGCTGTGACTGGTTTTGTAGTGGGGGGGGGTGGGGGGGGCACTGAGAATGTGTTATACCAGGTGTGTGGACTGCTGCAGCTGTGACTAGTTTTGTAGTGGAGGTGGGGGGGGGGGGGGGGGGGCACTGAGAGTGTGTTATACCAGGTGTGTGGACAGCTGACTGTGCTACAGGTGTGTGGACAGCTGACTGTGCTACAGCTGTTACTGGTTTTGTGGGGGGAGATGGCTCTGAGAGTCTGTTATACCAGGTGTGTGGACAGCTGACTGTGCTGCAGCTATGACTGGCAGTAGGACTAGGAGGAAGGACAAGTGGGGAGGAATGACTATGAGCTGCAGTGAAAGAAGAGTGTGATGAGAGCAGACTGGAGAGAATGAATAATCCTGTTTCAAGTATTGTGAATAAGCTTACCCTGGTTGGTTTTTATGCCTGCAGAATAGGCTGAAGAATGTATGTGGCTGTTCTCCTTTGCATGCTTTGTGTAGAACTAGGAGCATTAACAAAACAGTTAGACACCTATTGAGAATGGAGTTGAAAGCGTTTTCCTGCGCTGCACTTTGCTGTGTGGTTTGTGTGTGCAGAAAGGCCTGAAGAACGTGTTTGATGAAGCCATCCTAGCTGCCTTGGAGCCCCCAGAGCCGCCAAAGAAAAAGAGATGTGTGGTTCTGTGAGGACTGGATGCTGTGGGTTCCAGCCAACCAGCTTAGACTTTCTTTCCTTTAGTCACAACAAATGAAAATTGCTGAGCAGCAAGAAATGCTTTAAAAAAAAAAAAAAAAAAAGAGAGAGAGAGAGACCCAGTTAAAGTTGGGCAACACATTGGTTCTGCTTTGTATAATGATCAAGATCCCTCCACCGTCTGGGCTAGATATGGAGATTTTAGGCAAAGATTTCTTTTTTTGTGAATGGGACAAAGACCAATTCTGCCTTGTTTAGAGCTGATTGGTTGCTCCCATTATAGAGTCTTTCTGTCAGTGAGTTGTGGTACTGGTGTTGGGTTTAGCTAACAGCTGGGGTGTCTTTTAAACACAGTTACAGGATTTGAAACAACCTGATTTGTATCAATGTGGACAACTGATTAGTTCATACAGAAATTTGGGTGTACTGATTTTACACTGTGATTTTTTGCTTGTACAAGCTTAATAACTTCTGTAAAGTGAAGTAAGTGGTTTTCCTTTTTGTTTGTGAAAACATTTTTAAAAATTAATCATTGTTTGTTTTGGGGGTGGGGTGAACTGTCGGTCAAATGTAGTGACTGTCAATCTGATGGTCAGAGAACTGTGTGCTGTTATTTATTTACTGTGTACCATGCCTATTTTCTCCCAGCAAAAGCATTACTTTGCTTCTTCAACACTTGCCTGGTGTGGTCCAGTGGCCATTGGGAATCTTGTTGTCTTTATCTGACATCTGATGGGTCATTTGCTCAAACACTGCATAGCTCACCACAATCTTTGAAATGACAACTCTGGAGTAATGAATTTTTTTTATTAATGAGAGACATGGATGATGAGTATTTGGTTTAAGAAAGCCAAAAAGTGAATATTTAAAACTAATTTTAAGTTCTCACAATCAGGTCAATCTCCCCATTGATTATTTAATACTCATTCAGTAAGTGCTTCTTTTTTCTTTTGCTGGTCAGGTGCAGACAAAAATTAACAAAAGTGAACTTGAAAATAATGGTTACAGATGATTTTGCTGAAACCAGTTTGTATTTGTTGAAGTACTATTCTTTTCATAAGAGATTCACTTTTTCATAACCTAATAAAACTTGTGTACACACATTGGCAATAAATGATTGTTAGCACATTAGTTATTGCCGTCTGTCAACATTTGTATTTTGCTGTTTCATTTGGTATTTCACAGTGTGGCCAGACCTGTCTAAAACCATTGACCATAATACACTTTGAGTTACTAGCAGAGTGGGGACCAAAGTCTTCCACATCAGAAAAATATTAAATTCGCTTGAAACTAAGACAGGTTTGACTGCATTTGATGGAAAATATGTCATTTGTGCAAAAGGAGAGATCTGGAAGTCATCAAAGTTCAGGAGTCAGACTGTGTTTTGATGTTTGTTGTTGAAATGAACAGGAACAGACTGTTGATCAGCTCACAGCATGAATTCACAGTGCATGGAGTTAAGGTTGGTAAAGAAGAGGGGGGTGGGGGGACAGCTGCTAGACAATAAACACACTAGTAATGGGAGATGCTTCAAAACAAAATTTTCACTCAAGCCATTTTCATAATTTCTCATTACATGAATTTCAGGAAGTGATGTTGATTTTTTAGCAATAACAGTAAAAGACAATAGTAAGAGATGAAAACTGTATTTTGAGTGGGTGATGTGTCAGAAACCTGCAGGTTTAATGTGTTCCATTACACTGGTATTATGTATACCTGGTGTTTTAGCTTTGTCGGGGCATTGTTGGTTTGTCGTGCAAGCACTTTATTCAGTCATCACTTTGAGGACGTCAAAAGGGAAGCAGTGTAAGAATACCAGCATAGCTGACATTATTACTTCTCAGTGCATGAAGGTGTTGCTGTAAATATGTATAGTAATTAACGACAGTCGCAGATTGGTTCCAAATCTTCCGACCGGCACCAGGCTTCTAGCTGTTGCTTTAGCTTTGTGTACAGTTTTGTGTTGATCTGTAGCGTCATTAGCGCCCATTCCTGCTATGTACATCATTGTCTTAAATACTATGTGGTCATCAGTATGCTTTTCTTCATTGTATATCATTGTGTTGATCTGTACTAGTCTGCCACCTTCGTCCTTTCCTGCTTTGCTTTAAAACATCTCGTTGTGTTACTCCATTTTGGCATTGCCTGTATTTCTTCTGTTCTTCCATGTGCTCTTTGTGCACTGTTGAGTTGATCTGTACTACCACCTTCAATCCTTCCTACTTTGAAACTTTTCTCGTTCTGTCACTCCATTATGGCTTTGTATTCTGTTCTTCTACATGCGCCGCCCCCTTTCCCCAGCACGGCTCAGATAGGCCCTTGCCAGAACAGTGCGTACAAATCTGCACCAGTACTTTGGTCAGTGAAAGAATGGTGCACGGTTTTGAATGGTGCATGGTTGTCTTTGCATCTAATGGTAAATGCCACTGCATTAGTTCCAGTCAAATGCTGCATTAAGGTGTTGAAATCTGTTCATGCATTGGATGTTGCAACGGTTTTTTGGGCCATGTTTTCAAGGCTTTGTTTTCAACTGCACCAGCTGTGACAAGGCATTGGATGGTGTTAAACTTCTGACAAGGCTTTGTTTCAAGTTGCAACTGATGTGACAAGACATTGGACAGCAAGAAGACCAAGACATCACACATCCTTCAGTCACTTCCACTGGCGTGCAGCTTTGGTTGCAATGTGTAGGCACTCCACACCCCGTCTGCTGCACATACAAAACCTTGTTGCAACAGACATTGCAGCAAAATAAATCTTAGCATCTGATACTTTCTTTTTTCATTCCGTTTTTTTCCCCTTGATTTTTTCGTTTTTGTTTTTACTTTAATTCTTCAGGCTTATTGATTCTAACAAGAATAATACATCTATGTTGCATTTTCTAATTCAAGGTTTTGTTATGTTGAATTTCCTTTGTTTCGTGTTTTTTTCTTTCTTTCATTCCCTCATTTGACCAAACTGGGATGTGGATTTAGAGTTTGTTCTGTGTATGATGTCACTTACTCAGCATCATTGTCATGTCATCAGTTTTGTAGTATCGTTTTTTTGTTCTGGAGTCAATCTGATACCCACCACACATTTTCTTGTCACATATTCATACTGTATCCTCTACTTAGAGACTGTATGGTAATATCTCTATTCATCAATAAAGTATGTAAGATGCCAAGGTTGGTGAGTTGTGCTTTATAAGATAATGTATAGAATTGTCTTTTCTTTGGTTGTGTGTGCATATGTGACCCATTCTCACCAACTGAGTCCTAACTCACAGCCAGTTTACTGGCAAAAGCAGCCAGTGTTGGTCTATCAGGTGTTTTCAGATTTTTGCAAAATTAAAGTCTATAAGTATTAAACTTTGGTGTGTTTGCACTGATATGCTCTGAAAAGTTGAATAAATATGTTTAAAATGCGTTTTATTCACCCTACCTGGCATCAGTTTTGCTCATTTTAAACCGAAAGCGTGGGATTAAAAACATTAACAAAATATATTAAAAGATAACTAATGTTGAAATTTCAAGTCTTTTCAAGTGCCCCAGTGTTTGTTATGTTCCTGTGCCAAAATTGGTAAAGATTGGTACATTTAAACCCCCTGTTGCTAAGGATTAAAGGAAAAACTACTCAATGCACAGTGAAAACTTTAAAGCCGATTTTCTCAAAATGGCTTCTGCCACACATGCAAACTTCAAAAACACATCACGTCCACATTTTATTTAGTAGAAACTTGATTTAAGTATCAAAATAACGAGCAGAACTTGCTGATTTGAGACATGTAGATATCTCAAATTGTCAAATTTTAAGTCGACTCATTTCATGAGAACGGGTCACATGTGTGTGTTTGTGGGATGTGTGTGTACATACGCAGTGGAGCCTTTACCAACAACCACCCTTGTGAGTGACCACACCTTTTAAAACCAATTGCTTACATCTGAAGCATTTAAAGAAACATGTTTCTTCATGTGCAGTTCAAAGTGGCATTCTTGTAACCAGATTTCATCTGTGTTTCGACTTTCCAACAGCAGAGATGACACCTTTGTTTTTTAGTTAAAGGAGTCACCAAGCAAACTTTCAAAATACACTGTGGGTCCAGCCCAATGAACAGGAATGTGATTTTTCAAATATGCAGATGGCTAGTTTGAGTTAACTGTGGTGCAGTCAGTATGGCTTACAGACTTGGGCTGGATGGGGATTACATGTTGGATTCTTGACTGTATTTCAATACAGTCTCTTCCTCACTTTCTAAAAACTAGTCATGGTCATGAGTGATAGGGAATCTCCATTGGATTCTTGACTTTATTTCAATATACTGTGTCTCTTCCTCACTTTCTGAAAACTAGTCATGGTCATGATTGATACAGCGATAGTTATGGGGATTCTCTATTTGATTCTTGACTGTATTTCAATACACTGTGTCTCTTCCTCACTTTCTGAAAACTAGTCATGGTCCTGATTCATACAGTGATTGTATTATGGCATCTTGTAGGCACATTTTGCGCAGTTTTGTTTGCCCCATGGGCATTTTTAGATTGTGACGCATCATGCGTACCAAAAATCACAGAGCTATTTTTCTGACAGAAGCCACCAGTATGACTGAATCCCAAAAAGAAACGTAGTCACGGTAGTGCCATCACGCAATTAGCATCATTCTCATCTTCCCTTTTTCAAAAGAGAAAATAGAAAGGTGATGTGACAGACTGACAACTAACATTAGCTCTAGAGTGGATTCTGCCACTGTCCAAGAATTTAGAACTCTGCATCCAACCAGCCAAGGAAAATGAAAATGATCCAGAGCCATGTTTCAAGAAAACGATGCTAGAAAAACACAAGCCCACGCACAACAAACATACTGACATGCAACACTGCAGTCCAAGTATATATATATATATATTGCTCTCTTTTTACAAAATTGTCAGTGACATTGCTTTTGCTTGTCCCATCAAGTGGAGTGCAGAACCAAAAGGGCAGTTACAATCTTGTGAAACCGGTCCATTCTGTGAATTAATTGTGTACACAAGTAGTGAGTGCCTGAAGAATACAATCAATATTTCGCACAAACTGACAATTTCCCAGTGTCAATGGAGGGGAAGCAACCTAGTACAAATCTAAAACCCCAGCCCAAAAGGGGAAACCAGTTCTGAAAACCCCACTGCAAATGGTGCACTGAGTGTTAATAAAACACTGCAGTGTGACAACTGCATTCAGCTGCAGTGAACAATGGCTTTTAGCTGATCACTGCATGGCCACTGACATTTTGCAGGACACGGCTGAGGCCATAACAGGCAAAACAATTCACCTGCCATAATAATAATAATAATTCTTATAAAGCACTATTCTTTAACCAGAGTTAAACTCACTCTATAACTACAGCTAACTGACATCACGGTCACAAATACAAAACACAGTACAAAGGCAATGAATCAAAACAGTGGGTTATGCAGATGATCTCACAACAACAGTGGGGTGAAAGCGGCCAGGCAAATTGGAGGGTCAAAGGTAGTATGCAGTAAAAGAGTGACCTGCTACGAACATCAATCATACACTGATTATATATATATGCAAATCTTAATTTATTTTGTCAATTTCCCTCCACAAGTTGTGGGTGCCTAAACTGGCAGTGTCAGAAAATACTGATTTTTCTCAAGCTGTTTCCTTTGGAGAAAGAATGCAACTAACTTCACAAAGACAGAATAGGAAAAATCTAGTTTCTTTACAGAAGAGATAAGGGCAATGAATGAAGCACAGCTTCTTTTTAGATTGATGTGGAAATCGATGTAGTCATGGCAGAGCTGCTTTTTCTTCTGGAAGACCTGGAGGGTGTAGCATTTCCTGAATCTGACCGACGTCCGACTAGCTTTCCCATTTCTCTGGTCTCCCGGTTTTCTTGCATGCTGTGTATCAGACTGGGAATGAATCCTTTACAGCATGACATCATCAGCAAACAGCCAAACTTTAGAAATGAATTGACACTGGTGTTTAGGTTGATGTCCACAAGAAAAAGCAGTGGGCCAGGGACAGATCCTCGAGGTCCGCCAGAGACAATTTGGCCGAATGCAGACACCAGTCACTCCACAATGACCCGCCCAGTCCTGCTGACAAGGAAGCTGCTGACCCACTGGTGCATCTGCCCCTGGATGCCAGAGCAGGGAAGCTGGAGGAGGACTTGTTTGTCAAAGTCGAGCAAGAGAGTACCTGTTTGGAGCCCTCAGCAAGCTCTGCCGCCAGTTTGCCAGCCAGGTCTCAAACGATCTCTGTTTGCTACAGCTAAACTACCCTCATCAAACTAGGTCACCAGCCGGGTCTCAAATGATCTCTGCTACAGCTAAACTACCCTCATCAAACTAGGTCGCCAGCCGGGTCTCAAATGATCTCTGCTACAGCTAAACTACCCTCATCAAACTAGGTCGCCAGCCGGGTCTTAAATGATCTGTTTGCTACAGCTAAACTGGTCACTTCACCTTCAGCTGATAGACACAGTGACAATGGCATTGCTACAGACCTGGAGGTACGGTAAGGAGTCAGTCATTGGGTTCTAACATCCTGTCAACCACATGGGGCTGCCTCAGGGCGAAAGGAAAGGAAGAATGGCAAAGACTGGGTGGAGTGAAGTCCTGACAACTTTAACAGTCTATGAAACTCAGCCGTGAGCAGCTCCAACAGTTCTGGTGCAATGGGGAACTCGGGGATCTCTGCTCATCGTACAATTACACTTTACACATGAGCATACATGTCGTACACAGTTTAAAAAACCTCAGTGCAATCCCTGTTAACAGTTAATCGATAAAGCAGCAAAGATTATGCTCATGTACATGACGGGTGTGTATACACGTGTTTGTGTACATGCAAATACATGTATGCGTGTATCTGAACATGCTTAACATTATCTTATGCTACTTTGCAGTTTCGGAACTCATGTTTTGAGTATGTACATGCAAATACATGTA
>JABMCL010000171.1:305000-312500 GCA_018857735.1 Alviniconcha marisindica | reverse complement strand
CTGAATTAAAATTGAATGCAGACCATGGGCATGTTTATGCAAAGTCGGAAACTGTTCGGTGTTGATCCTGTGGACCCTGTCTGTTAGAATGGAAACTATAAATTTGCACGTAGACAAGATAAGGCATAGACACGACTGAGATCTTTTCAGTTTGGATTTAGTTCCGGAATGAGTATTGAATGAATAAACATTAAGGAATCTAAGAGACAATAATCATAGTGAAAATGGATACGCCAGTAAGCAAATAAAACGGAAACAAACAAAAATAGAATCGCGACCCGAAAGCTCGATAGTGATGAGTATTATGAAAACCAGCCAGGTGAAATAACTCCCCTTCCACCCCGCACTACCCCCCCCCCCCCCCGCACCCCCCCCCCCCCCCCCCCCCCCACCCCCCCCCCCCACACCCCTCCCTCCCCCACCCCCAGCCCAACACCCTCCACCCCACCCCACCACCCACCACCCACCACCCGCCCTTTTCTTCTTTCCTTTGTCAGCTTAGCTGCCTTCGGCTCACATTTTAAACAGATTGACGAACAGTGTAGCTGGCCGGTGCAAAACCTATCAGTTTGTGTCAATAATCATTCGCAACTCGTGCCATAGAATACCCAAACCCTCCCTTTCTTTCAAAGTGTTTGATAAACATTTTGCACGTACATTTCGAAGCTTAATTCCTACAAAACCAAAACCCTCCCAGCCCTGTCCGCATCCCCTAGTCTTCTGCCAAATCCCACCCCCACCACTTTCACCCCCTCCACCCTCTCCACCCCTACCTCCTGCCAACTCGTGCCATAGAATACCCAAACCCTCCCTTTCTTCCAAAGTGTTTGATAAACATTTTGCACGTACAGGTCGAAGCTTAATTCCTACCAAAAAAAAAAAAAAAAAAGCCCCACCCCACCAACTGTCTCTGCCAACCCACCCCACCTTCTGCCCCCCCCCAACCCCGTCCCCCCCCCCCACCCCATCCCTTTCCCCCCCCCCCCCCCCCACACACACCCACACCCACACACACACACCAGAACTGGCCCTCTGTTGCGTCTTTCCACATCAATCCGCAAGAAACTTCAAACACGATTGAGCACTCGCTTCACTAAAAAGGTCACCCTTCGGCCATCATTTAGCACGTTCTATGATAATACAAACACGCCTCATGATATTGCAAACACGTCGTCATGGGAGTGCAGTTGCTCAGCTGTTTGGTCGGCAAATAGTAAGGCGGAGACACTTGTCTCATTGAGATCTAGATGGCTTGTGTTTCTTCAGCCACGGTTAGCACGCAGCATTGTCATTGTCGCTGTATCTGCGTATGAACATCTAGAAAGCTTTTATCGACTATTGCAAGCAGTGCCTCGTGTCGTGTGCCTTGTCAATTCTCTCTCTCTCTCTCTCTCTCTCTCTCTCTCTCTCTCTCTCTCTCTCTGTCCGTCCGTCCGTCCGTCCGTCCGTCTCTCTCTCTCTCTCTCTCTCTCTCTCTCTCTCTCTCTCTCTCTCTGTCTGTCCTCGTCCGTCTCTCTCTCTCTCTCTCTCTCTCTCTCTCTCTCTCTCTCTCTCTCTCTCTCTCTCTCTCTGTCTGTCGTCCGTCCGTCCGTCCTCCGTCCTCTCTCTCTCTCTCCGTCCCTCTCTCTCTCTCTCTCTCTCTCTCTCTCTCTCTCTCTCTCTCCACACTCACGAATACACATAAATTGGTGAAACGGTGCAGATCCGAGAAAGTAAGAAAAGAAAATAGTCCGCCCAAAATGACGAAAGGAGTCTGGACATAAAACAGTTTCGTTGCTTATAACATTTTTGAATAAAAAGCCGACGGTTTTAACAATTGTTGTAACAAACAAACAACAAACAAAGGAGGAAAAGGGAGGAAAAAAAGACAGAAAAGAAATGATATCAAACGTGCAGATTTTTGGGGAAAGCCACCTTTTCAAAATCTGAAACAGAGCGCCTGTGCTGAATCAACAAACAAGGGAGATAATTAGCGTTCGAAAGACGTCACACAAACGCAACAACAAAGACGTGAGTCACCTACGGTAACTCTCAACTGACATGCGAGTAAACACAAGGTACACAAACTCCACCAGAAGTACACCAGAGATTTACGTAAGGTGTATGCGCTTTTAGCTGTAACCTGCCACCTGCACTTTTGGAATAGTTCAGGAGCTGTGTGAGAGTCGAGGTGGCTGTCCTGGGCTGTCCGTCCTAACGAGCCTTCTGGTTTCCGTGGACGTAAAGAATTATTGAACCGTGCTTCGGCATTGGTCACAACTTGTCCCTAATATGTCAACTGACATCTGAGGACATTAAGCAACACTTCACCACCTGCACTTTTGGCAGAATGACCGGGATCTTTTACGTGCTACTGCGGTAACACGGGGGTGGAACGGATACCTAAATAAGAGTCAGCACAGAAAGTCGACCCTGGAGAAGAAAATTCTCCCGCCGCTCCTGCAGGGATTCGAACCCACGACCTTTCAGTCACGAGTCCGGCGCTCTAACCACTGAGCTATCCCCGCTTCCAGACACTCCGGGCATTCCACTACACACCAAACCGTAACGGAATAAGTATCATATTTTCATTCATCATCGTTTAACTGTCATTGTGTTGCTTTGGAGAAAAGAAAGAAGAAGAAAAGAAAGCAACAACAAAACAAAAACAAAAAAAGGGAGGGGCGTACCCCCCAAAATGTACACGTTTAGTCATTTAATCATTTGTGTTTTAATTTTGAAATGTTTAACACTCTCTATGTCTGTCTGTGTCTCTGTCTGTCTGTCTGTCTGTCTGCCTGTCTGCTTGTCTGCCTATCTCACTGTATCTGTCTCCGTTTCTGCCTCTCTCTGCCTGTCTGCCTGCCTGTCTCTCTGTCGCCGTCTCTGTTTGTCTCTTTCTGTTGTATGTCTGTCTCTGTCTCTCTCTGTCGCTGTCTGCCTGTCTTTCTGTCTCTGTCTCTGTCTCTCTCTGTCTCTCTGTCTCTGTCTGTCTCTGTCTCTGTCTCTGTCTCTGTTTGTCTGTCTGTCTCTGCCTCTGTCTCTGTCTGTCTGTCTGTCTGTCTGTCTGTCTGTCTGTCTGTCTGTCTGTCTGTCTGTCTGTCTGTCTCTCTCTCTCTCTCTCTCTCTCTCTCTCTCTCTCTCTCTCTCTCTCTCTCTCTCTCTTTTTTTCTTTTGGGGTGGGGTGCGGGGGGCTGTACCCCCTTCTTGGACTCCGCTTTTGACACTGTCAACAGTAACGTACAATTCAAACAAACATTCGATCACTCCCTGTCCCGCCACGGACCCCTCCCCCGGCACATCACCTCACCCCCCTCCCCCCCCCCCCCCCACCCCCCACCCCCACCACCCGCACCCCCACCCCATCCACCCCACCCACCACCAATTCCACCTCCCGTTTGATAAATGTTACAACGCACGTGCTTGTCTTTGGCCCCAACATCCCATAATCCGAGGGTAGGGTCCCGCCCCCTACATGCTCGTCCTGCCATCTGGCGGGAGTTTCGTTTGTTTTCAGCCAGGCCGTTGGGCAATGCAATGGACAAACGTAGCCAAGAACAGGCGAGGAAATAACTACCCGCGCTTTATAGCCTCGAAGAGGATGAGGTTTCCGACGAAATAAAACGCGGCATGGATAATATATTGCATTTTCCGGCTTAATTGCCTATCTTTTATTGCACGCCTGCCGCTTGAGGTGAACATTATCCAAAGTGGGTGACATCCAATCTCGGAACGCCATAAAACCCCGAGACAAGTTCCGTGTTAAAAATCCTGTGAGGATCGACGAGGCTCCACCCTCAACACCCCCCCCTCCTCTCCCCACCCCCACCCCACCCCACCTCCCCTTACCCACCGACCCCTCCTCCCTCTTCTTCTCTCCTACTAGCATTCCGGCTGACGAGAAATATGCATGGAAATTAATTTCTGCGGGTGTCAAGCTACTCTCTGGGCGGAATTTCGGCGCTGAATCAAAGTCCGACCGATTTGAAGCATGGCTTGTGATCAAGGCTGTCGACGTTCGTGGAAGAATAATCTGGAGGCTGAGGCTTTAAGGTTCAGTCGGTCCATATGTCCCCATCATCGGGTTCTGATTGGTTTATAAACCAGATATGTTTCTTTTTTTAGTGGGTTTTCTTCTTTTCTTTCTTTCTTGTTTTCTTCTTTTCCCCCTCGTATTTTACGTTTTGTGCTCTTATTTCCGTATTCTATTTGAGAGTGAAGTGGGAAGGGGGTGGGGGTGGAGACGACAGACAGCAGAAGACAGACACAGAAGCAGAACATGAGAGAGAGAGAAGACGAGAAGAGAGAGAGAAGAGAGAGAGAGATGAGAGAGAGAGAGAGACGAACAAGAAAGAGAGAGACGAAAGAAGAAAGAGGACAGACAGAAGCAGACAGACAGACAAGACAAAGACAGACAGACAGCAGACAGACAGACAGACAGACAGACAGACAGACGACGACACAGACAGAGAGCACAGAGAGAGACAGAGAGAGACAGGACATGGATAGACAGAGACAGAACAGACAGACAGACAGACAGACAGAACAGACAGACATAGGCAGAGATATAGAGACAGACAGAGACAGACAGAGACAGACAGACAGACAGACAGACAGACAGACAGACAGACAGAGACAAAAACAGACAAACAGTCTGTTACAGTCAGTGTGTGTGTGTGTGTGTGTGTGTGTGGGTGTGTGTGTGTGTGTGTGTGTGTGTGTGTGTGTGTGTGTGTGTGTGTGTGTGTGTGTGTGTGTGTGTGTGTGTGTGTGTGTGTGTGTGTGTTTGTAGTGCGTATTTTTTAAATTTATTAATTAATACTTTATGTAAATCGTTTTGTAGGACTATGCTCTACATGTGTATAGAATATAATATTTAGGTTAATGTGTATGATGTGAGCGCTCAGGGCGTTGATGAGCGCGTGATAAATGTACATTATAATTATTATTATAAACAGAGAGTACTTGAATGGGGCTTAATATCATCAGATGTAAAGATGACATAAAAATGAAATAAATAAATAAATAAATAAAACTGTTAACCCCTTCACTGCGCTCAGCCGGTTAAATTTCCGGGCTAAAAAGTGCACACGTACACGCCTGCAAATAGCATATTTTGATGGTCCTGTAACAAATCTACTTTCAGTACTGTGCATTTTGATAGAAATCTTTTCGTGTGCTCATGCACTGGGGAAGAAAGACCTTAATGATTTGAAATTTGGCACTTTTGTTGGTCGTTTTCCGAGTGGCGGCGCGGTGAGCATGGCAGTGAAAGGGTTAAGGACAAAAAGAGTACTTCTTTGTGAGCTGGTTTGGCCTAGCGGTAAGGCGTTAGGCTGGTAAGCAGAAGGACCTCGGTTCGAATCTGTTTCGGCTCTCCTTTCTCTTCAAAAGTTGTGGTCTGTGGACACTGTCCCTCACAATTGTGAAACATTAAAATGGCTCTCATCGCTGCCCACCTTAATGCAGAAGTCATTCTGGTGGTGACAGTGTAGTGATAGGTATATAATCTCCCCTCCCCCCCCCCCCCCCTTTCTCCCCATCCCTAATAAGCCTCATGATTTCTGTGGACGTTAAGCACCATGTTTACTTTCTTGAGTACTTCTGCCAGCTAAAGGTACAAATTACTTGCTCAGGGTGGCAATTGTCAGTGAAGGGATGTCTATTGGAAACACGCACACTTCAGTTAGCTTCATGCCCGGCGGCGCTCTGCGTTCTTTAGGAGATGGAGAGCTCAACGTGTTCAAGATGATGATGCTGCAGTAAGTATACTTACAGAATCCGTAAGGCTTATTAGGAACGGGGAGAAGGGGGGGAAGGTGGTATGGAGGTGGGGGGGAGAGGGAGATTATATACCTATCGTTACACTGTCACCACCAGAGTGACTTCTGCATTAGGGTGGGCAGCGATGAGAGCTATTTTAATGTTTCGTAATTGTGAAGGACGAAGTCACAAGACTGTCCACAGATCACAACCTTTTTGAAGAGAAATGAGAGCCGAAGCAGATTCGAACCGAGGTCCCTCTGCTTACCAGCCTACCGCCTTACCACCAGGCCAAACTGGCTCACAATGATGATGATGATGATGATGAAGTGATGCTTTATGTCCTCAGATGTCAACTGACGTATTAGGGACAAGTTGTGACCAAGGCCGAAGCACGGTTCAATAATTCTTTACGTCCACGGAAACCTGAAGGCTCGTTAGGACGGACAGCTCAGGACGGCCACCTTGACTCTCACACAGCTCCTGAACTATGTGGCTCACAATGATGATGAAGTGATGCTTAATGTCCTCAGATGTCAGTTGACATATTAGGGACAATGTGGCTCACAATGTTGTTGATTGCTTTTTATAGCGCGGTTCTCCGCTATCGAGCAGACTCACTGCGCTTTTGTCGCTTGTGGCTCTAAAATCTAATAAGTAAACATGGTGCTTAACGTCCACAGAAACCGTGCGGCTTATTAGGGACGGGGAGAAGTGGGAAAGGGGGTATAGAGGTGGGGGGAAGAGGGAGATTATATACCTATCGCTACACTGTCACCACCAGAATGACTTCTGCATTAAGATGCGCAGCGATGAGAGCCATTTTAATGTTTCAGTAGGAAGTGATGGACAAAGTCACAGGACAGTGTCCACAAACCACAACCTTTTTGAAGAGAAAGGAGAGCCGAAGCGGAATCGAACCGAGGTCCTTCCGCTTACCAGCCTAACGCCTTACCGCCAGGCCAAACCGGCTCACATTAAAATTTAATGAGTGACTGTAGCTTTTTACAGCGCGCTTTGAATACCCACCCAAGTGGTGTAGTTGCCGCGCTGTTTTGTTCTTACATGGCTGGTGCCACATTAAACTGCTGCCATCTCCGTGCGTTTTATGTGCACCATACAGCCAGGCACCATATCACGTCACTTAAAATACCACGCACGTAGGACGCATACGTGTTCAGCTGTAACCAGCCACCTACATTTTTGGCAAAATGACCATGGGAGCGGATCGGATACCGAAATTAGAGTCAGCACAGAAAGCTGACACTTGAAAAGAACATTATCTCGCCGCACCTACCGGGACTCGAACCCGCGACCTTCCGATCACGAGTCCGGCGCTCTCACCACTGAGCTATCCCCCTGGCCCTCCCCATGATGATGATGATGATAACGACTTCCTCCAGTCCTGTTGTAAGAATTTTGGACTGAACCGCTAAGTTCTTCGCAGGACTCACGAACTGTTTCTGTAGGCAGTTACATATTATTCAGAATAGGACTGATGAGGTCATTTATTCACTTATTTTGGAGAGAGAGAAAAAAAAAAAAAAAAAAATCTTCATCACGTCACGAAAGAGACATCTGTTTGGACAGAATTGTGTTGAATCGTTAAACCACATGTTTATCAATACACAAGAGAGTTAATCAGCGCTCGAAATACGTGACACAAGTACAACAACAAAGACCTGAGTCGCCTACGGTAACTCTCACCTGGCATGCGTGTAAATACAAGGTACATAAACTCCACCAGAGGTACACACA
>JABMCL010000171.1:287500-295000 GCA_018857735.1 Alviniconcha marisindica | reverse complement strand
TGTGTTGTAGCATGTTGTCACTATTCTTGCTTGTGTACGCGCCTTGGGATGTTAAAATATTTTGATAGGTAGGGCGCTTACCTGGTGATGCCTCGTTTTACCTCGGATGTCGACAATGCTCATCATTAAAAAAACAAAAACAAAAAAACAAAATCTTCAGTTTAGCCACGCTTCATTAATGGCTACTGTCACCCGCTTCTGTTTTGAGGGGGGCATGCTTATCGATAACATCAAAAAATAAGTCAATCCAGAAAGAGAGAGAGAGAGAGAGAGAGAGAGAGAGAGAGAGAGAGAGAGAGAGAGAGAGAGAGAGAGAGAATGAATAAACTTTATTTTACCAGGTTAGTGCAAAGAGAGAGAGAGAACCAAGATGGATGAACCCCGACACGGTTAAATTCAAAGGAGAATAAAGTACGTGTGTTGCACGAATGTAGATAGAACAGCCGTAGAAAACCTAGAACAGCGATTTTAGATCATCAACGATGCGTTTCACGTGTGTTTTACTTTTGGCAGTTTGAGCTCTCAACAGTTTCTGCCGGCGGGCGCTTACCTCGGCTGTTTCAAGCCTTCACAGTTCCCAGAAGCATATCGGCTGTTTCAGCCCCACACAATTTCCAGAAGAATGTCAACTGTTTCAAGCCCTTACAAGTCGACTGTTTCAAGCATTAACAGCGACGGACATGCATATCCTAGACTGGACTGCATGGGGACTCGCCATAAATTGTCCTCATCATTAGAAACGATGGACCTTTACTATTCAGAGCCTCAATGATTCGTAATCTGTTATCCCTATTGTTTCAGATTCTCAACCGTGCTCACTGCCCTATCTCGGCTATATCGAGTTTTGAAAGGCGCTTGGTATTATCTCCATCGTTTGGGATCCTGAACGGTGGCTTCCGTTATCTCTGTTGCTTCAGGGCTTCATCGCTGCATACCAACAGTAAAGTTTCGGCTGTATCGGATCTTCAGCGTTTCTTACTGTTGTTTAGGCTGTTTCAGGCTCTAACAGTACCAGCCTCTGCTGTTCCACTGTTTCAACCAGCTTCTACCATTCTTGCGGCAGTTTCAACTTCAAGGACTTCGCCCAATGGCTTCTATTCTTACAGCTGGTTTTAAGGCCTTTAGCCAATGGCTTCTATTCTTACAGCTGGTTTTAAGGCCTTTAACCAATGGCTACCATTCTTACAGCTGGTTCGAAGGTCTTCAACAAACGCCATCAGTTCTTATTCTGCATTGAAGGTCTTCAACCAATGGCTATCATTCTTACAGCTGTTTTAAAGGTCTTCAACCAATGGCTATCATTCTTACAGCTGTTTTAAAGGTCTTCAACCAATGGCTATCATTCTTACAGCTGTTTTAAAGGTCTTCAATCGGTCCTTACCATTCGTACAGCTGCGTTGAAGATCTTCATCTAATGCTCATTATTAATATTATTACAGCGGCTTTGAAGGTCTTCAACCAATGTCTATAATATGTGCGGCTGTTTCGAAGGTCTTTAACCTATGCTTAGTATTCTTACGGTTGGTTTGGAGATCTTCAACTATTCTACCATTCTTAAGGCCTTTTCAAAAGTATTCAACCAATACCTATGTTTCCTAGGGCTGTTTTGAAGGCCTTCAACCAATGTCTAGTGTTCGTACAATTGTGTTGAATCTTCCTCCAATGCCTACCTTTCTTACGGCTGTTTTGAGGGTCTTGAAATAATGCCTGGTTGCCCGTACAACTCCTTTCAAGATCTTGAACTAATGCTTTAACATTCATTCATTCATACAGTTGTTTCAGGTCTGCAGCGATGCCGCGTGCGTCACGTGCCTCACGCAGCCCGTCTCCTGCAGCCCGTCCCGCAGCCGTTCCCACCCTGCAGCGCAGGGACTTGATGCTGCTGCCCTTCCTGGTCCTCGTGCTCCTCTACTTGGTGGCCTTCCAGCCCCTCTCCGGCCGTCCCCAGCCCAGCCTTCTGACCGCCATCGCCAAAGCCACGCCCATCCTCTACCTGTCCACCTACGTGGGCCTGACGCCCAACTTCCAGGACAACTCGCTGGCCCTGGGAGCGCGGGTGGGGTTCGTGCTGTCCAGTATGGGTGACATGTGCCTGGTGTGGTTCCACGCGCTCTTCCTACCCGGCCTCCTCTTCTTCTCACTGGCCCAGATGGGCTACATCTTCGGGCTCCGCTCGTGGATTCACCGCGGCCACTACCCGACCGGCGCCTACTTGAGCGAAATCGTCACGGTGGGCGCCATGTCCTACCTGTTCGTGTTCACCGCGGTGGGGTCGTGGGTGACGGCGGTGTTCCTGCTAGGGTACACCGTGCTTCTCTTTTACATGGCCTACCTGTGCTTGCAGCGGCACCTGGTGGAGAATAACCTGGGCTCGCTGTGCGGGTTGGTGGGAGGGGTGAGCTTCCTCGTGTCGGACCTGCTGATCGCCATCACCAAGTGGAGGCTCAGCCTGCCTCTCTCCGAACTGCTCATCATGGTCACCTACTACCTGGCTCAGGGTTGCATCGCCGCCGGGGCCGTCTATTCCAACCGTGTCAAAAGGAGAGAGTGAGTGAGAAACGCGGTATCAACTCTCTGCAGCCTGGAAAGTACATGGATCCGGTTGACGTGCTCTGTGTGTGTGTGTGTGTGTGTGTGTGTGTGTGTGTGTGTGTGTGTGTGTGGTGTGTGTGTGTGTGCGTGTGTGTGTATGTGTGTGTGTGTGTGTCTTTGTTTGTTTGTGTGTGTGTGTGTGTGTGTGTGTGTGTGTGTGTGTGTGTGTGTGTGTGTGTGTGTGTGTGTGTGTGTGTGTGTGTGTGTGTGTGTGTGTGTGTGCGTGTGTGTGTGTGTGTGTGTGTGTGTGTGTGTGTGTGTGTTTTGCTTGTATGTTTGCTTCTTGCCAAGCACTTCGTTCGTAAAGCATGCATCCATCCTATATAATTGATTCGTTCATTCTCAGATTAGTTCAGTCGTTCATTCCTTTATTAAGTCATTCAAAATTAAATGGTAAAACGTGCTAGTTTGGTCGATGGCATTCCCATACAAGAAGGCCCAGGCCGAAAAACATGTTTAGGGACATTTTAACTAATCTTGTCTTAATTCCTTTTTGCTTGTGTATACATACATACACGTACTGGTTTAGTTATCTGTTACGCAATGCACGCATTTGATTAGCCGAGTGTTTAGTTTTCATTTATCCGTCATTGGTTTGTTCATTCATTCGTTTCTTTGTATGCGTTTTCTGGTCGGTTTGGTACCTGTTGTTTAATCACTTGAGTCTCCGGTCACTCTCTTTTTTCACTTGCTGGCATTTTTGTTTTATTTCTCATTCATGTCTTAATTCATTTAGACTGGTGTTTCTTTTTCGGTAAGAGGGTGCGGAGTAGGGGGGGGATGATTGTCGAGGGCTTGAAAAGTGATTTAATGATCGTAACATAGCAGATTACTATATTCAACATAATTGACCATTTTCATCATTTTTGTTTTGTTGTGTGTGTGTGTGTGTGTGTGTGTGTGTGTGTGTGTGTGTGTGTGTGTGTGTGTGTGTGTGTGTGTGTGTGTGTGTGTGTGTGTGTGTGTGTGTGTGTGTGTGTGTGTGTGTGTGTGTGTGTGTGTGTGTGTGTGTGTGTGTGTTTTAGGTCACACCGATGTGTTACTGATAAGCATGCATAACAATGTGCTTTCGCAAACCCGGTGTGACAGGGATGTCGGTTATTTACTGACAGCGGCAATGACAAATTGCATTCATGGTCTTGTCGTTGTTGTTGTTGTTGTTGTAGTTGGTGGTGGTGTTTTGTGGATTTTTGTTGTTGTTGTTGTCGTTGTTTTGCTTTTCAAACTCACATGCGAGTAGTGCACAAACACTTTACGGGTTGTCTGTGATTACCGGCATGTTCGGCGTGAAAATGATCATCACCTGCAGAAGATGCATTGACACGCTGCACAGTGCGATGCAGTTTTGTTGATTACGCACTGCCACAGCGACAAAGTGTGACGCAGTTTTGTTGTTTACACATAGCGACGATGTGACAGTTATGTTGATTCAAATGCTGTATATTGTGTGTGAAACTGAAAGGAACTATGAACAAGTTAGCATAATAATAAATTAAAAACTTTGTTAATGCCTTCGTGTGACATGTGCCTAATTAACCCGCTTGTTTGTTTATTCTACACAACCGATCTTCGCCTTTTGTGTCATATTTCTGAAAGGTTGTGCATGAATGTGTGAACAAAATGACGCATTTTTCTTACCCCGAAATGCTGCACACTAATCTTTTGTATTTTGGTAGTCATTTCGTGACGGTTCCTATGCCAGTGTGAGAACAAATTAGCCATACTGAGTAGCTAACATTGTAAGTAGGCGGTGTACAAGCTAACCTTGTCGTCAGTGGGCGGTGTACAAGCTAACCTTGTTGTCAGTGGGCGGTGTACAAGCTAACCTTGTCGTCAGCAGGTGGTGCACAAGCAAACATTGTCGTCAGCAGGTGGTGTACAGGCTAATCTTGTCGTCAGCAGGTGGTGCACAAGCAAACATTGTCGTCAGCAGGTGGTGTACAGGCTAATCTTGTCGTCAGCAGGTGGTGTACAAGCTAGCATTGTCGTCAGCAGGTGGTGTACAAGCTAACATTGTCGTCAGCAGGTGGTATACAATCTTGTCGTCAGCAGGTGGTGTAAAAGCTAACATTGTCGTCAGTAGGCGGTGTACAGCAGGTGAAGTCTTGCGTGCGTTAAATTCGAACATGCATTACTGAACACCATTGAAGTGATTCAGCATCAGTGTGGTGTCTCCTTCGGAAGGTGACCCACCAGCGATTTCAGCTGACGTCTCCTAGATTCTGTGGACCTCTAGCGGCAACAAAACAACAACAACGACGACGACAACAGCATTAACAACAACAAAGTTCAGTTCAGCGATGGTATCTTTATGCTCGGAAAAGACTGTATTATGCCGTCTCTAAGTTTCCCAACGCTGCCTTTAAAACAGTTCTGATTGACGATTGCCCTTTCTCGTCCTTTCAAGGAAGTTTCCACGCCTCTCTTCCAGGAGATCGATGATGTGATGTCCTTGCCTTAGTGCCCGCAGGTAGTGTTTCAAGCTCCTCAACACTTTAGGTCTTCTGGGACGCAAGCCGCTTGTGATAGTTGCTGTGCCTGCCACTCTATCTGCTCGGTCATTTTATTTTACTCCGGCATGTCCAGGAGTTTTCGAAGGTGGATGTCGAGCATTGACACAAGTCGGTCTGGGCTTCCCATTCCACTTTTCATTTTTTGTAGCTGGTTTATTGAATCTGTGAGGGTGACAAGGAAAGAAAGAAAGAAAGAAAGGCGATGCTCAGAGATGAGAAAACCCTGCGCGTGGCAGTGTAAGGAATACAATACAAACTATGCCACTAAGGGGCATCCTTTTCATCAGAAAAAGAAAAACGAAAAAAAAAAAAAAAAAAAAACGAAAAAAAGCGCCGTGCTGGATATTATCCACCCTGATTAATGTTGTTGCTTTAATTGTTGTTGCTGTTGTTGATGATGAAGATGCATTCCAGGTGAGAGTTATCGGAGGTGATTCGTGTCTGTTCTGTTTGTTGTTGATGTTGTTACTGCTGCTGCTAGTGTTGTTTGTGTGTACGTGTTTTTGTTGTTATTGTTTGCTTTTTTCGTTCTTCCTGTTTTTTGTTCTTCTTCCCATGATTTGTACACATGAGGTAAAGTGTGTCTGAGAGCCATACAATTTAGTTATAGTTGCTTGCTTCTTTGAACACCACTGTGACAACCGGATAATGATTTGTACGCGTGAAGTAAAGTGAGACTGGAAGCCATACAAATTAGTTATAGTTGCTTGCTTCTTTGAACACCACTGTGACAACCGGATAATGATTATAGTGTTTGGTCCATCTTTAGATTAACAGACTAATAATAATAATGACATTTTGTAAAGCGCCCACCCCGCGTCTCAAAGCGCTGAACAAACATACGTAATGTACATCGAGATGGAGAATGTTATCCGCAATTTAACAAAAGCTAACACATAATGTCGACACTGAAAGACAAAACATTATTGTGTGGGACAAAATGTCACCCAGCGTACATCATTCTGCTGAGACGATTCCACTCCACATACCACGTGTGCCGCCATTTACACCATTCATATCTGGCTCTTTCATGGCCTTTTTAAATTTTTTATTGATGTTCTATGCAGCATTCAGTGCCATTTACAAACAAGCTCTGGCCTGTGATTAAGGCTCATAGCTGTGCTGACATATCTCTGTTTAATTCAGCACTATATAACAGTTTTCGTTTTGTGTGTTTGGGTTTTTTGATTAATTAAAAAAGAATTTCCGCAGATACCTGCACAGAGTTTAGCCTGTTTTTATTTGCGAACAAGTGTCAGCATGCGTGCTAGTGTGAGTGTGAGTGTGTGTGTGTGCGTGTGAGTGTGTGTGTGTGTGTGTGTTGTGTGTGTGTGTGTGTGTGTGTGTGTGTGTGTGTGTGTGTGTTTTACGACCTGTTTCACTCTCATATACTCAACTGACTGCGCTAAAAGGCAAATCTACATCTATCAATGTGCTTTTCAAATATTCGACTGATTTAAAAAATAATAAAACATTATACTGCGAAATGGGACACATTCTCTCTCTCTCTCTCTCTCTCTCTCTCTCTCTCTCTCTCTCTCTCTCTCTCCTTATTTACTTGTTTATTTCTATTTGCTGTGCTTACTGATTCTATTTTACTTTTAATTGATTGCTTCGTTCGTTCATCATCATGATCACCTTGTTTTACGTGTGTGGGTTTGTTTTTGTTTCTCTCTCTCTCTCTCTCTCTCTCTCTCTCTCTCTCTCTCTCTCTCTCTCTCTCTCTCTCTCTCTTCACTGTCTTTTACGTGACGTCGTTACATGTATGATAACTGAAAAACTAACACTGGGCATTGAATGAGTGTTTTACCATCAAACACAGCCATATGCCTCCTGTAATTATTCACCTTGATCTGTATGGGATTCAGAACAATCTGCACTTGCAGGGAAGATAATGTGTGCTAATACAAGCCACACACACTCACACAAGGTGGGAGGGTGGCGGGGCGAGGGGGGGGGGGGGGGGGGGGGGGGGGGGGGGGGGAGAAAAATCGTATAGCGGAAAGCGGTCAAAAAGTGTTCTGCTTCCATGGGACACAACCCTTGAAACAAATCGCAAAAGTGAGATCTGTTAGATCCTGATTGTTTCCCTTGAGCCGATCCCTCTTCGTGTGGTAGTCGTTTCATTTCAAACACTCAAACCATCTAAACAGTTTGACCTGCTCATCTGTTCTCTCTCTGTCTCTGTCTCTATGTCTCTCTTTGTCTCTGTCTCTGTCTCTCTGTCTCTTGCTCTGTATCTGTCTCTGTCTCTGTATCTCTCTGTCTGTCTCTATCTCTCTATCTGTCTTTGTCTCTCTGTCTCTGTCTCTATGTCTCTCTCTCTCTCTGCCTGTTTTTTGTTTGGGTGCGTGGGTGGGGGTGGGGATTGCGTGTGTGTGTGTGTGTGTGTGTG
>JABMCL010000171.1:265000-270000 GCA_018857735.1 Alviniconcha marisindica | reverse complement strand
AACGCATGCGCGCACGCACGCATGCACACACACACACACACACACACACACACACACACACACACACACACACACACACACACACACACACACACACACACACACACACACACACACACACACAACCAAACAAACAAACAAACACACATACACACTCAAACGTATGCGCGCGCACACACACACACACACACACACACACACACACACACACACACACACACACTCGCGCGCGCTCACATACATACTATACACCACCACCGCCACCACCACCACCACACATACACACTATACACCACCACCACCGCCACCGCCACTACCAACAAAAAGAACAACAACGACAACACACGCGTACACACTGGATCATCACCAATACCAGCAACCTGTCTGAGTCTATTTGCATTTAATCACAGACGAAACAGTTCAACACAGTTCGCCGAACTGACATATTATAAATAGCTTAGATAGACAATTATCTGTTTTGCTTTGTATGTAGTATTATTGTGAAATATAGAACAGATTAGAAAATCGACACTGAAATTCCAAATGGAATGAAATCAGCCTAGTCAACCACCACCCAAATAATATATATCTAGATATCAGGCTGTTACCAACACATACACACACACACACACACACACACACACACACACACACACACACACACACACACACACACACACCACACACACCACACACCACGCACGCACGCACGCACGCACGACACGCACGCACGCACGCACGCACGCACGCACGCACACGCAACGCACGCACGCACGCACGCACGCACACACCACACAGCACCAGCACACACACAACACACCACACACACACACACACCAAAATAGTTGTATTTTGGGGACAGAGTTCTAAATAAAACGTTCAACCGACTTGCTCTGAAATACTGTTCTCTAACGTCAGTGAAACCTGGGCAGTGCAGTCATGAAACGAGACTGTTTTGCCAGCTGTTGACAACGACAAACAACAGTTCTCTCCCTTGCACAGCATCGTCCTTGTCTCCGCGTTTCTCTAGACTGAACGTCTGCCTCTGTCTGTCTGTCTGTCTGTTCCTTTCTTTCTCTCTCTCTCTCTCTCTCTCTCTCTCTCTCTCTCTCTCTCTCTCTGTCTGCCTGTCTGTCTCTGTCTCTCTCTGTCTCTGTCTCTGTCTGTCTGTCTGTCTGTCTGTCTGTCTGTCTGTCTGTCTGTCTGTCTGTCTCTCTCTCTCTGTCTGTCTGTCTGTCTGTCTCTCTGTCTCTGTCTCTGTCCTTGTCTGTCGTCTGTCTCTGTCTGTCTCTGTCTGTCTGTCTGTCTCTCTCTGTCCTGTCTCTCTTCTCTGCTCTTCTCTCTCTCTGCTCTCTCTCTCTCTCTCTCTCTCTTCCTCTCTCTCTCTCTCTCTCTCTCTCTCTTCTGTACTCTTCTCTTTTTTTCTATACCAGACTACGCTTTTTTTCTGCTCTGAAAAAAGAAAAGAAAAAGAAAAAAGTCCTGTTTACTTAGTAGTATATGTAGTAGTGATAGTAGTAGTATTAATTGCCGCAGCAGTAGTTGTAGTAGCAGTAGAAGTAGCAGTAGCTGCAGTAGATGTCAGTAGCAGTTGCAGTAGAAGTAGTAGTAGTAGCAGCAGCGGCAGCATGGTAGTAGTAGGAGCGGGAGTAGTGGAACTAGTTGTAGTTGTGGTAATGGTAGCAATTGAAGTAGTAGCAGCTGGGGTGGTACTAGTAGTGGTAGTAGTAGCAGTAGTAGCTTCAGTAGTAGTTGTTGTTGTAGTAGCATGTCGTTGTTGTTGGCGCAGTTGTTGTTTCCAGTTGTTTTTGTTGTTAAGGTTGTCTTTTTTTTTTAGTTTTTTTATTTGCCGTTTGTTTGCCTGTCTCTGCCGCCTAAGAAGAAGAAGAAGAAGAAGAAGAAACAGAAGAAGAAACAAAGAAAAATCGAAACAAAACAAAAACGTGACGCACTTTAAGATGAAGAGAATGATTCGACGATGGACTTTATAACCCCCCCCCCCCCCCACCCCCCCCCCCCCCCACCACCCCCCCCTTCCACACCACACACACACCAACCACCACACACACACACACACACACACACACACACACACACACACACACACACACACACACACACACACACACACACACACACACACACACACACACACACACACACACACGACCACACATACCACCACCACCACACTCACACACACCACACCACACACTAACACCACATACCATCACACACACACATAACACACACACACACCACACCACACACACACACACACACACACACACACACACACACACACACACACACACACACACACACACACACACACACACACACACACACACACACACACACACACACACACACACACACACACACACACACACACACACACACACACACACACACACACACACACACACACACACACACACACACACACACACACACACACACACACACACACACACACACACACACACACACACACACACACACACACACACACACACACACACACACACCACACACACACACACAACACACACACACACACACACACACACACACACACACACACACACACACACACACACACACACACACACACACACACACACACACACACACACACACACACACACACACACACACACACACACACACACACACACACACACACACACACACAATCACACACTTTGGCGACGATAGTAATTGATCGGCATAACATACACTTTCCTTGTTCTTGTCAACAGTCACGCTATACTCATCACCAACACTAACCTTCTTCTTCTTTTTTAACCCTGGCAGGTGAGACGTTATAATTAATGTATCTTTAGAAGCCATCGCTCAACAAGGTATAAACGGGGACGTGGACAAGCACCCTGCCTTAATCCCGTCGGTTGTCTCCATAAAAGGGAGCTAACTCTGATGTCTTCGCGGGGGAGACAAGCCAACAAAGGCAAGGGTTCTACAAAGATTGGACCCTCGGGCACTGGACTTCCGTTATAGACCGGCCTGATAAATGAAGGCCCAGTGGATTTAGATGGACAAAAAGTGACTATATATATAGATATAGATTCTATGCTCGCTCCGGCTTGTTTCAATGACGATTGCTACGGCAGTGTATGTGTGCGTGCGTGCGTGCGTGCGTGCGTGTTTTTGTGTGTGTGTGTGTGTGTGTGTGTGTGTGTGTGTGTGTGTGTGTGTGTGTGTGTGTGTGTGTGTGTGTGTGTGTGTGTGTGTGGTGTGTGTGTGTGTGTGTGTGTGTGTGTGTGTGTGTGTGTGTGTGTGTGTGTGTGTGTGTGTGTGTGTGTGTGTGTGTGTGCGCGCGCGCGCGCGCGCGCGCACTTACTACGCTACATAAGAATTGTGCAAGATTTTGTTTGTATT
Organism: Alviniconcha marisindica; assembly: GCA_018857735.1. Classification (NCBI taxonomy): domain Eukaryota; kingdom Metazoa; phylum Mollusca; class Gastropoda; family Provannidae; genus Alviniconcha; species Alviniconcha marisindica. Next base: position 266,598 of record JABMCL010000171.1, on the reverse strand, counting down.
GATTAAGTTTAAGACTTGAAACTAACTTTTGTTAGTGCAGTCCACAGTGCTAGTAGTAGTAGTGTAGTAGTAGTAGTGGTTGCTATTTAATATTATTATTGGACTCTGTTGTTGGAGATGTCTGACGCAACAAAAAGAACAAATAAGGCGAGTAGACTATCAGCAGCTGAGTATGTGTTATTCCATGTAATTTTTTTAAAGAAAATGAACAAAACAAAACAAATCAAGATAGGTCTGTTGACGGCGATCTGGAAATTATTTTACTGTTCCTGGCGCAAGATAGTCCTGCCTCATCTTAAGCAGCAAACTCTTGGTTATTTTCCTCCTGGTATGTCTGTGTAGGGTTCGATCACTTTCCTCAACGAGAAGCATCAGCATTAACTATAGCCACAGCATGCGAGTTTGGGAATCAACGATAAGTATTAACTCTCACTATAGAGACGTACAACACGCGAATTTTGGAACGAACGGGAAGTATTTTCATTAGCGAGTTTTGGAACCAACGAGAAGTATTAGCATTTACTATAGCCACGTACTACACGAGAATTTTGGAACGAACGAGAAGTATTGACGTTCTCTATAGCCACGTACAGCATGCAAGTTTTGGAAACAACGAGAACTTTAAGATTTACTATAGCCGAAGCAACATACAAGGGAGTTAATTAGCGCTCGAAAAACGTAACAAGAGTACAACAACAAAGACGTAAGCCACCTACGGTAACTCTCACCTGGCATGCGTGTAAATACAAGGTACATAAACTCCACCAGAGGTACATCCTCTGTTGTTGTTGTTGTTGTTGGTGCTATTGCTGCTGCTGCAGCTGCTGCTGCTGTTTATTTTATTTATAGCCACACACGCGAGTTTTGGCAACCACCGAGAAGTATTAATATTTACTATAGCCGCAGTACGCGAGTTTTGGAACCAACCAGAAGCATTAACATTTACGTGTTTGCATGCGTATGTGTGCGTATAGTCACAGCACGCGAGTTTTGGAACCAACCAGAAGTATTAACATTTACTATAGTGACAGCACGCGAGTTTTGGAACCAACCAGAAGTATTAACATTTACTATAGTGACAGCACGCGAGTTTTGGAACCAACTTTCCGAGCTTCAGCGGAGATGGTGGCCGTTCTGTGGTCATCTCTTCCCATCGCCAGGGGCTGTTGTCTGGATGAGCTGCTTGAGTGGGGGGTACGCGGGGTCTTGCTGGGCTGGACTGGGCACTTGATCTGTCGGCTGCTATACTGAGTGTGGTCCGTAAGCATTGTCTGGCTCTCTATTTGGTCATAGTGGGAAAGAAGGGGTTAACGCGGACGGACATACACAACCGCGCGCGCGCGCGCGCACACACACACACACACACACACACACACACACACAACACACACCACACACACACACCACACACACACACACACAACACACACACACACCACACACACACACACACACACACACACACACACGCACGCACCATGCACGCACCCACCACGCACCCACCACCCACCACACACACACCACACACACACACACACACACACACACACACATACAACAACACACCACACCACACACACACACACACACGCACGCAC
>JABMCL010000171.1:247500-255000 GCA_018857735.1 Alviniconcha marisindica | reverse complement strand
GAAACACCTCTAAATAATACATTCCTCGAACTTGCAGCAATCCGCGTTTCTCTAACATTGATCAACCCAATCTGAACAGTTCGGAAATCCACAACCAAACACACTAATGCGCGAGTTTTACCCAAGTTTACCCAGAGTATACGCTCCGATATTCGTTTGTGGCGTAGTCGTTCCAAATCCCGAACTATCCCGCCTACTTCATAGCGCTAATCCACCCCTACCCTGGTGTGCGGGGTGTATCGTGTTTGTCATTGTCCAGCCATATCAACTGTCACTTTTCCAAGCGTGAATCATATAATACGGCCGGAGCGAAGCGTGTGAATGGCACAATCCGTGGACAACGTGGACAACCCCTCCTATCTCCGTGGAAGACTTTGCCAGACGTCAACGGCGGCGTGCCCAGGGGCCTCTGTAATGAGCTGAAAAATGATAAAGACTCTTCCAACGAAGGAGGGCCTTCTTGAGAGGGATTAGTGCGCAACAAGGATAAATAGCAACACCATCCTGTAAGGTGACCTCCTTCCCACATGCTCCCCAGCCATGTGCACACGGTGGGTGTGGGGGTCTTTCTGTCAATCTGCCGGCACAGCCAGTCTGCACGATGCACCGGGTCTATGTTTGGTCGATGGCTGGTGCTCGGTAGGCGCTGGAGGAATAGCAGCGCCTAACACCTGTTCGTGAGAGAGACAATAAATCAGATGGTCGTATTGTATGGATGGGGTGGGGGGGGGGGGGGGGGGAGGGAGAGAGAGAGAGAGAGAGAGAGAGAGAGAGAGAGAGAGAGAGAGAGAGAGAGAGAGACAGACAGACAGACAGACAGACAGACAGACAGACAGACAGACAGTCACGAACACAGACAGACAGACAGACAGACAGACACAGGCAGACACGGACAGACACAGAGAGAGAGAGAGAGAGAGAGAGAGAGAGAGAGAGAGAGAGAGAGAGAGAGAGAGAGAGAGAGAGAGAGAAAAGAAGAAGAAGAAGAAGAAGAAGAAGAAGAAGAAGAAAAGAAAGAAAGAAAGAAAGAAAAAAAAGAAAAAAAGAAAAAAGGAAGAAAATAATAATAGAAGACACATCTGTTCAGTGTGTGTGTGTGTGTGTGGGGGGGGGGGGAGAAGAAAAAAAGGCAGCATCCAGCAGATTTTGCGGTCTGGAGATTGGGTACAATAACCTGTATTGAAACACGTACCTGGTGCACCACCCCACGGCCCAACGTGGTTCACATATCCACGTTGTGAAGCAGGCACTTGCAGAGAGAGTTAATGAGTACAGCAGGGGTCCTCCCCCACAGTGTCAACAGGCCCACTCTTTCTCTGTGTCAGGTCTTCAGTAAAGCCAACAGAGCGCGAGTCGTCTCAGCTCTTGCGTGATACAGTTCAAACGTTGTTAATCGTCTTCGCTCTCTGTCTCTCTCTTTCGTGTATCTGTCTTTGTCTTCTTCTTCTTCTTCTTCTTTTCCGGGCTATTTCTCTGTCTGTATCTGCCATTATGTCTGTCTCAGGCTGTCTCTGACTGTCTCTGTTTGTTTGTTTATTAGTTGTTGTTTTTTCGGGCTATTTCTCTGTATCTGCCACTATATCTCTCTGACTATCTCTTCTTTGTGTGTGTGTGCGCGTGCGTGCGTGCGTGCGTGCGTGCGTGCGTGTGTGTGTGCGTGTGTGGGTGGGTGTTGTTGTTGTTGTTGTTGTTGTTGTTGTTTTTGTTGTTTTGGTGTTGCTGCTGCTGCTGTTTTCTTGTTTTTCGGGCTATTTCTCTGTATCTGCCATTATATATGTCGCTGTCTCTGTATGTTTATCTGCCTTTGATCAGTAATGTTTAATTGACTAATTAATTGAATTCCAAACAGGCAAAAAGTTTAAAGGAACGCTAATTTGATATGATATTACAGAATATATGAATTTTCGGGGTGCGACCCTTTTTCATGTTAAAAAGCATTGCATTGTCATTTTAAATTAGAGTTCGTTTTAACTTTTTATGTGTCTGGTCTTGTTTTAGAACGCTAAGTGTTGTCTTTGCTTCAATGTTTTTGATAAATTGATTGATTTAAATTGACTTGAAATTGTATTGATTGAATAGTTGACTGACTGATTGACTGTTTATTTACTGATACTACCTGTGTGACAAAATTATTCCTTATCTCAGCAACACAATCAATGAGTAACAAACAAAAAACAAAAAACAAACAAAAAATGAATATGAGTGGGTGATTGCCTCTGAAGATATTGACAGCAGCAAAACAGCGTTCTCATTAAGTAATTAAATTATATGAAGTTATTATTCCTCGTCTTCTTTCTAGCCCATTATGAACTTTTACCGTAAATAAAAACAAACTACACAGATGTATAACCTCTTGTTTATTTTCACTGTCTGCATGTGTTAAGTAAGTAATTAAAGATGCGTCAGTTGTTCAACATGTTGTTTCAAAAAGTAAATGAATGACAGCGCAACTCGTGGAAATTTCCAGAGCATTATACAATGCACAGATAACAACAGCCTTATACTATAGCATAGCCAATGGCAGTAAATAGAAGTTAAGTCGTGTGGCATTACTTCCACTAGAAATATTCCAACGGACGATCAGTACGATCATGAACACGATCACTCATAGCGTCCGCTATCTCCAGTTCCTTAATGGGTTTCGACTCTGTCTGAAATACCACAACAACGGACAGAACCCCCACCAAGATCGTCCATCTCAGACGATAAGGTATCATGGTTATGTAAGCTGACACCTCCTCGAACTGTGAAAGTTATGCTTGTCTGTCAGTCAGCTTTGCAATCCGTGAGCCACTTCAAGTTAAAGTGTCCCAACGGACCGTTCAGGCGGAGTTCGAGGTAAAAAACAAAACAAAACAAACAACAACAACTAATCTTGAAGACTGACGTCTTGCTTTCTACAGATGCATATAATGATATAGCAAAGAACATATGATGCACATCATGATGGTGATGATGATGATGATGATGATGATGATGATGATGACGATGATGATTACATACTATTACTATTACTAAATCAATTGTGGGTCCCATCTTGTTAAAGCTTTGGGGATCGCTTATAAAGGTCAACAGATGCGTGCATACCTCACACACACACACACACACACACACACACACACACACACACACACACACACACACACACACACACACACACACACACACACACACACACACACACACACACACACACACACACACACACACACACAAACACACACACGCACGCACGCACGCACACGCACGCACACGCACGCACGCACGCACACGCACGCACACTCACACACACCTAAAACAAGAGAATGCGCAAGAAAGGCCTCACAGGGAGCAAGAGAGTTCCAGAGGACAAGTCCGATGTATTTAAAAGAACCCCCCAAAAAGGCAATTTGCCTACAGAGCAAACAGCTGGCTCAGGGACAGTCACGGCTGTATGGTCCCTTTCAGCCTCAACAGACGCTACTGTATATCTTGAATTGAACTTGAACCGTATAGTCGTGCGAAACAGAAGGTGTATGTCCACTGCCATTTTCCACATTGACACATCCCTTCTCCATCTATTCACAAAACGACATATAATCAACTTAGGCCGCAAAACTGTCGAAAACGGGAGACCCGTTTAAGCCCATCTAAGCTGCCGTGAAAACAACATTTATTATTATTATCATTGACGGTTTGTCTTCGTTGTGGTTATTTATACATATTTATCTAGTCTACTGATTTATTTATTTATTTATATCAAATATATTCAGCCTTAACTCGGTCCTAGGTCCAAATGGACCTAATGTTAATACCCTTGAGTATTAACGTTTTCGAATTATTCTTCTTCTTCTTCTTCTTCTTCTTCTTCTTCTAAGCACCGAGTATTAAAGTTTTTGAGTTCGACTTCTTCTTCTTCTTCTTCTAAATTCAGTCAGGAAGTTGCTGATTTTCGTTTTGGAAAGCCGCTGATAAAAATCACAGATTTGCCTCAAAATAGGTGCTAAGTTTGTTTATTTAGTCCTTTAAAGTTTCCCTACTCGTCTTCGTTCCCTTGAGGACAACAGGGCGAGACAGAGTGGAGAGATTCGCTGAGTGAAAGGTCGTGATCCCAATTTCTTTGTGAAAGTCAATCACCTCTCAAAACACAAGTCGAGAGTTGTTATGAGGACTTCCCGCATAGTCTCACACTTGCACACAATTCACACCCTTCCATTGTCTGGATCGCACGATAAGAAAGCGTACGTTTCTGTGCGATCCATCACTATGGGGATAGTCATTTCTCTCATTGCTATTGGCTTCCCGACAAATCAGACCCTTTACCTAGGATTTAGCGAGAAATTATCCAGCTCACGGACCACACCGAGTCTGTGGGCCTTCGGGCAACTCGAAATATGTCCAACACCCTCTCAGCCAATCATCGGGCGAACGCAGAAAGGTCAAAGCGGCTAGCACGTGCAGATATACGTTGGCGGCTGTTTGCCTTTATTCTTCTGCAAGGTAAATATTGGCATTTTCAGACGCAGCTTCCACTTGTGTCTGGGAATATCGTGTTCGATGATGTTCCGATAAATAAGTGCTGTTTCTCTGCCTGTGTTTATATCCTCTTGACAAGATGGGCGGTGAAGTCTGAAGAAGGTCGAGCCAGAGGGAGGCCTTTATGCGTCGTTATTGTCTGAGGACCTCAAGACAACACAGCAACTGTTGCCCATATAATGCACACCCACACCTGTGGAAGCATTGTATAGCCCATATGCGATGGAGTACACACACTCACCACTCAGTCATGAATCAACAAAGATGGGAATAGTTCTGAGAGCTGCCGGGCAAAGTCAGACTTTGTTCTAATGCATAATTAATACACCCTACCCCCCACCACATACACACACATATACGCACGCACGCAAGCACGCACACACGCACGCAGGCAGGCAGGGAGGCACACGCTCGCACGCACACACACACACACACACACACACACACACACACACACACACACACACACACACAACACACGGCTACTTACTAAGCCTATGCGTTATTTAGTCGGCATTTGGTGCTGGTGAAATAGATTATCACAGTAACAACCAACACTGTGAAGGGCTAAACATCTCCACGACCAAATAATCGTTTGTAAAAATCCAAACCCCCAAACCGACACACTTCGAGGTTTGCCAAGACGTCCACACGGGCCAATACATTCTTGAAGGACAAAATAAATAGTTTAAATCCAGAGAGAAAACTGACGACCGACTTGACTACTTTGACACCAGCTTGAGTGACACAGAAGATTAAGGAACGCTTGCTCGGAGATTGACTTGGCAGGATATGGCCAGAGATCTATATACACGAGGATTACTTGGAAGAAACTGGAGGAGCTAATCACCGCACGCTCGAACTATCGGTTTACATGTCATGCTATTACCCGTCCACATTTCGGTATGAACCTCCCGTCCACAGTGTGTACAGAGTGACTGCAGGGGGTGTCTTCGGAAGTACACAGTTATCATGATCATGTCGTTGTCTGCTCACTCTTGGTTCTGGGTCTGTGCGTAGGAAGGTGGAATTCCTAACACAGGCCCAGTGCGCGGTACCATGGTTAGATCGTCAACTCGTCGACGGACGTGACTGGAATGGGGTTGACTGATATCATGGCGGAAATTCTCCTTCCGTTTTGTTTCTTTCTTTGCTGTTCTTCTTCTTCTTCTTCTTTCTTTGTTCTTCTTCTTTTTCCCCTCTACTGGTGTTTTTGTGTGTGTGTGTGTGTGTGTGTGTGTGTGTGTGTGTGTGTGTGTGTGTGTGTGTGTGTGTGTGTGTGTGTGTGTGTGTGTGTGTGTGTTTAGTTTCGATTGAGTACAGCACTACGAAGAATTGACGGAAATCCGAACAATTTATATTTAGCAGTTATGTTGTTGCCTTTCATTGTGTATCCCGTTAACCGTTTAATGTAAGGCTATTTTTAACGTCATTCACAAATCCAGCAGACCTCATGGAAGATTATATCAAAACTTACATCTGCGAAGTGAACTAAAATCAAACTTTCAACAAAAAAGACACACCAACAACAACAGCAACAAAATAACAAGCAAACACAACAAAAACAAATCAGCCCAATTTGAGCGCATCTGTGTTTCAAAACAAAGAATACAAGAAGAAAAATCTGCAACAAAGTTGGCTGCTAACGTTTTGTGATGATGATAAATACAAACTGACTACTTCTCTGGTCCAGTTTGTGCTGGGGTGTGTTGACTCTTCAACAGACTCCGGCGTGAATAACTGAAGCAGGTAAGCAGACAATTTTCATTGATCATCGTTTATTGGGATATTATCTGTATGTTTGTTACATGAAAATATGCACATGTTTGGTGGTGGTGTCGATCTGAGTCAGCGTTCCTTTGAACCTTTCGTGCGTTTGATCAAAAGCACACCAGCCTAAAATAATACTGACTGGACTGACCACAGTCTGTGATTTGCACACCCGTAGAATCACGGGTAGCCGCGGTTTAGGCTGAAGTAATCACTAGTCGCTACGCCAGCCTATTTCAGACACCATTGATTAATACCTTCCTCGTGAAGAATCCAAACTGGGTACGCGAATTCATGGGGACAGACTCACAGTTCACGAAATGAAATGCAAACTGAAGCACAGGCATCTCTCGCGGCATTTTTTCCAAAGAGCTCCGCACATGGATTACTGTGTTTCTCTCTCTCTCTCTCTCTCTCTCTCTCTCTCTCTCTCTCTCTCTCTCTGGTGAAATCAGCCAGCTTCGTGATGACAGATTTATTACCAGTACGAAACAATTTCTAGCGACACTGTTTTGACTTTTTCTATGAAACTGTCGCGGATGTCAACGGCTAAAGTGGCGGTTTGTGTCGAAAATTGCAATGCGGCCTCTGGGAATACATCGTCGTTCCCCCTGCACACAGAAAGACAAATACTATTGGTGCAGACAGATTTGCCAAATGTAGCGAGTCCACAATCATCATGTGTCCGAGGTTGTGCTGCCCAGCTTTCTCGTAGTAGTAGCCTTTCTGAGATGTCTCGGTGTTTCGTGGGTGGTTTTGTTCACCCGCGGCAATGCTCGATTCATACGATCTAGATATTTTGCAACACTGCATCCAGAACCAATAACTACTGACACCAGATGAATGATGCTCGCCCTCTGCTGAACCAGGGACGACTACAGCACGTGGCGATTACTTGTGTCCACAACATAGCTATGACTCCAGCATCATAATCATCTGTCTAATCACAAGTCCCTCCTCTTTCCCGCCCTCGGAAAGCGCGGGCACACCTTGTCACAGCCACCTCTCCAATTAGTGTCACTGCAAATGCCAGCTTCAGCACGTGAGGCCCGTGTACTGATGACACGCGCCTATCTGGACGGAAGTGGTAGCGTTGCGCAGACGCTGATACAGCGGACGTAGATTATAGAGTGACCTGCCCCTGGAATTATCATCGCGCGTGCGGTCGTGTGTCTGTGCGAACGCCTCGACCTGGCGACGCGGCTATGTCACGTT
>JABMCL010000171.1:225000-237500 GCA_018857735.1 Alviniconcha marisindica | reverse complement strand
TAGGGAACATTAAACTCCACGCCGTCGACGTGAAAACTCTTGAAAAGAGATGGTTTTCTGCAACGTGTAAAAATTCCTGTATAAAATCTGCCACTGATAAAATGGCAAACATATTCTATGGCCACTGTTTTTTTTTCATTCTCGTGTAAAATTTTAGATATTTTTGAGGTTGGCAAAAATATAGGCCAGACTTAAGGGCTTTCTTTTTTCTTTTCTTTTTGTCTTGAAGATTCCTTTTTGTGCGTTTCATTGCCAGAGACGCTCTTTGTTTACACAGTTTTAAGCACGCGGAGGAAAGAGAAGACATCAACTAGTTCTTTGTTGTTATTGCATTTGTTCCGTTTTTGTCTTTAATATGTGCGCAATGGAACCTTGCTAACAAGTAAACCAGTTTGCCGGGTGTGTGCAAATATCGGGCAAAGTTGGAGAACAGTTTCCGCAGAGATGGTGGGACTACCCTACGTTTTTTGCTAGAATCTGCATCATGATCTTGGCTAGTAAATAAGCAGAATGGAGTCTGGTTTTAGTTTCCTAAATAAAAGGGGAAAAAAGTAGAAAGTTAATAAGATTCTTTCACTGTTTCACCCAGTTCAGTCTCTGTCTGTTCATATTTGCAATTTTTGTTTTGAATATAAATCAGTGAAATATCCCTCTATATTTATTTATTTTCGCATTTGAGATAACAACAAAAAGTCTGTCTGTCTGTCTGTTTGAGGATGTACCTTTGGTGGAGTTTATGTACCTTGTATTTACACACATGCCAGGTGAGAGTTACCGTAGGCGACTCCGGTTTTTGTTGTTGTAATTGTGTGACGTGTTTCGAGCGATAATTAACTCCCAGGTGTGCTGATTCTGTCTGTCTGTGTACCTGTCCGCCTGCATGTCTGACCGTTTCTGTCTCTGTCTCTGTCTGTCTGTCTGTCTCTGTCTCTGTCTCTGTCTGTCTCTATGTTTCTCTGTCTCTCTGTCTCTTTCTCTGTCTCTCTGTCTCTGTCTCTGTCTCTTTCTCTGTCTCTCTGTCTCTGTCTCTGTCTCTGTCTCTGTCTCTCTCTGTCTCTGTCTTTCTCTTTCTCTCTCACTTTCTCTCTCCGAAAAATTAAAAGAAATCTGCCGATACTTTTCATACGTTGCTTTACCTAATGATGTCACAGATGACATTAAACAAAAATCCATAATATTTCAATAATTAGTCGATGAAAGCCAACAAACAAAGAAACTAAATAGTTTAGACAATAGACACACGTACAGCACAAGAGTAAGCTGCCTTGAATACTTTCGATAACTCTCAACTGGATCCCCCACCCCCACCGGACCCCAACCCCCCAAACCCCCAAAAGGCACACCCGCTGATAACAATTCATACCTTATTCAAAAGCTTCTACATTGGTTATTCCTTTAATACAAAAAAAAAAAAAAAAAATCAATAAAAAAAATCGGAAAGGTCTCCATTGGACAAAGAAGAAGAAAAAGCAAGTTCTCTTCCGAAGCAGTCTGGAAACCAAAGTCTAAAATTCATTTATCTTTACACGAATTTGTACACTTTCCCTTGGATTTGTGTGTGTCCGAATTTGTGCATATTTATAGCAGTCTGCATGTGTGTGTGTGTGTGTGTGTGTGTGTGTGTGTGTGTGTGTGTGTGTGTGTGTGTGTGTGTGTGTGTGTGTGTGTGTGTGTGTGTGTGTGTGTGTGTGTGTGTGTGTGTGTGTGTGTGTGTGTGTGTGTGTGTGTGTGTGTGTGTCTGCACGTACGCACAAGATGACGGATCACATATTCAAACACAATTTTCGTACAAAACCTATACTACATACCTCATATACTTGTCGTGAGGGGAAAAAAAAAGTCTTAGTAGAAACAAAGTGCACTCCTTTTTCACGGATCACATAACGAGTAGATGACACACTCTCAGAGACTCTAAGGACACATCGAGGTGAAAAATGCCACAGCCAGTCAAGTCGTATAAACCTCAGGCTGCCCTTGATGACACCAGCACAATAATGACGCTTTGTCACTAATACGTTCCTCCAGTGCAGGTTGTCTAGCCCAAAACAGAATCAATGGAGAAGCAGAAGGAAAAAAATGGAGTGTCATCCTTGCTGGGACAAAACCTCCCGGCAATTTGGGTGTCACGTAGACACAAGCTCGGCATGGTGTCTGTTTTTGAGAGGCTGACTCCCGTCCCTCTTCTCGTCTGTAGAGGGCGGTGTCGTCAGTCGGACCCCTACCTACCACCTTCGCGATAGGCTTCTTCTGTGCCTCAGTTCCGGTGAGGTGACACCCCCGCCCCGTAGGATTAGCGGAAAACGGACCGCCCACTTCCCTGCTTCCTGTCGCGCGAGGGTGAAGATGTACACCGACACTGTTCGCTTCTGGTGGGGGCCATTATTCACCCACAACACACACCCACTTTGATTACCCCTGCCTCATCATGCTCGTGGATCTCGACTCCTCCTGTCACACGGGGGCGAAGGCGTGCACGCTAATCGTTCTGGTGTACTCAGGTCAATCATCCCTCCGATCGACGTCGACTAACTACCCCAGCCTCACCGTGCTCGAGATCTCCTCTCCACCAGCAGCGTGACGGTGAACACGTGCACATCTGCTGCACTCCGTGCTTTATCATGCTCGTAACCATGAGGCTGCTGAGAGAGCCGGTTTGGCCTAGCGGTAAGGCGTTAGGCTGGTAAACAGAGGGACATCGGTTCGAATCTGCTTCGGCTCTCCTTTCTTTTCAAAAGCTGTGGTCTGTGGACACTGTTTTGTGATTTTATCCCTCACAATCAGTGAAACAGTTAAATGGCTCTCATCGCTGCCCATCTTAACGCAGGAGTCATTCTGGTGGTGACAGCGTGGCGATAGGTATATAATCTCCCTCCCCCCCCCCCCCCTCCCCTCCATACCCTCTTCCCCCCATTCTCCCCGTCCCTAGTAAGCCTTGTGGATTATGTGGACCTTAAGCACCATGTTCACATATTTCTATGAGGCTGAATAAGTACACACTGTTCGCTTGTACCATAAGCTAGTCCTACCTCCACCTGTATATCCCACCATCGCATACTCATGGACTGATCTCCGCACTGTGTTCCATGAAGGCGAAGACTTTCCCACTGTCAGCTTGAGGTGTAGACCAGTAAAACATCTCTAGTTCTCTTACCTCTACCTCATCATGCTGATGGATCTCCGTTCTTTCTCTCAAACGAGGACGAGGAAGTGCAAACCGTTCGCTTGTGATGTAGGTCAGGGAGTACAAAACCGCTGGTACGACGAGGTGGGGGCCATTGTGGTGGTGGTGGTGGTGGTGAGGGCGGGTGGGGGGGGTGGGTGCTGGGGGGTGCTGGGGGGCTGGCTGGAGTGACGACCAAGTGTTTCGCCCAGTTTCGGAAAGCCCAGGGTCATACCCCATGCACTGTGTACGGGCGGTAATAGCTCAATTGGTAGAACGTCCAACTGAAAAGCCAGAAGCAATACTGATGCAGGTTCGAATCCTCGGTGGGGCAAGAGATTTGTTCTCCCAGAGTCGGCTTTCAGTGCAGACTTTCGTACGGTGTCCGTACAGCCCGCGTATGCAATCGCATGCATCAACATCTGTGCTCAGGTTAAAAATCCAAAACACTGGCAGCCACACCATTGTTTGAACACACGAAAATATTACACACAGTGGTATGAGTGGGTAGCGCTGTTCTCGCGGCTGCTGTGCCTTACCCAGGTAAGGAGTCCCGAATTCTACGCAGGGAACAATGAAGTACTAAAATAAAATGAATAAAATTTATAGACCACCTAGTGTGCGAAAGCCCATTTTCAGAAAGCCCAGAAACACTGCACAAAAGTCCTCGGATATACATGCAGCCCAGTTCCAGGAAGAAGAAAAGAAAAAGTATTACACAAAACAACAAACTACAACCCGCTTCTAGAAAGACCAGCGCTACACCAGATAGTTTGGCAAAAATATTGTAGCACAGTTCCGGAATACACAGGTGAGTTTTTTTTGTTTGTTTTTTTAAATTAATAAAACAAATCCTTGTAGCTCAATTAAAAGAAAGAAAGAAATGTTTCCTAAAATCCTGGACGATAAAGTTTACTATATATTCAGCCTATTCACAGAAAGCCCAGAAGCTATACTGAAGAAGAAGAAGAAGAAGAGACGGAGACAGAGAGACAGAGACAGAGACGGAGACAGAGAGACAGACAGTGTGTGTGTGTGTGTGTGTGTGAGAGAGAGAGAGAGAGAGAGAGAGAGAGAGAGAGAGAGAGAGAGAGAGAGAGAGAGAGAGAGAGAGAGAGAGAGAGAGAGAGAGAGAGAGAGAGAGAGAGAGAGAGAGATCAGGCAGTACACCAAGGCCCTCAATAACCCAAGCACGCCCCTGCAATCCCATCTCGCTCCCACCTCAATGACAAGCAGGAGGCTGAAGAGGGACGCCTGTGACACGTTTGTTTGGGTGTCCTCTGGCCTCTGTGTCAACTTCTCCAAAGGCCTCAGTGACAAGCATCGTCGACGGCATTGTGGCCCTGTAGCAGTCCTCCTTGGCACTTGTAACCGCAGTCCCCTCTCCATGACTCCCAGCTACCCCAGCTCGGCTGGCGGGTGTTTATCGCAACGGGAGGGTTGCATAATTGCAGGAAAACGGCTTATTTACCAGCAGGGATCATCGTCCGTCGAATGCTGTCATCCGAGAACCATGGCATCCCGTTTCAGTATTAACTTGTCACGAGGAATCAAGGGTTCGCTTCACTATGTCTCTACAGTATAAAAAAGAAATGATTATACACAGACGGAAAAGAAGCCTTTACCCTCCCTAATTTGCCCTCCTTTCTCCTAACCCCCTCTTCCCTCAAAGGTGATGCCTTTTTTTCTTCTACTTTTGCGATCCCGCGAGCCTTTCTTTTTCTTTTTTTCAGGCCTGGTTCTACGGAGGTAATGAGTCTGGGCACTGGGTACAAAAATATTGACAGTAAAATGTTGGCGAGGGGACGAGCTTTTAGCGTCGAGCGACGCTTGTAGATTCTATCATTTTTCTGTCCCCGTGGCGTATGACACTTGCACAATGTCTACAATACGTGTATCAATTTCCACTTCTTTGTCGTGTGCCTACGCGTGAAATCTACCGCTACAACCTGTCATTCACAACTCTGTTCTTGCATCTTTCAATGGCTTGACATGCCGGCGAAGGAGTGAGGGGTGTATCATTTTTTGCAGCCCTCTCGTACGTAACAGGAGACGTGACACAGCGGGTGCACTTTAGGGAGTGTAAGCCTGACTTTATCTGATGGAGGTGGAGTTGTGCCGAGCCAACATGCTTGGAACGGATACGGTATGGGATTTGGTTTTGCTTTTATTCTGTGTGTGTGTGTGTGTGTGTGTGTGTGTGTGTGTGTGTGTGTGTGTGTGTGTGTGTGTGTGTGTGTGTGTGTGTGTGTGTGTGTGTGTGTGGTGTTGTGTGTGTGTGTGTGTGTGTGTGTGTGTGTGTGTGTGTGTTGTGTATGTGTTGTGCGTGCGTACGTGCGTGCGTGCGTGTGTGTGTGTGTGTGTGCGTGGCTGTGCGTGGGCACACACACACTACACACACACACCCCACACCACCACAACCAAAGCAACTTTTAGGTAGTTGTGTGTGCGCGTGCGTGCTCGTGTGTGTGTGGGGTGTGTGTGTGTGTGTGTGTGTGTGTGTGTGTGTGTGTGTGTGTGTGTGTGTTGTGTGTGTGTGTGTGTGTGTGTGTGTGTGTGTGACAGTCTGTGTGTGTGTGTGTGTGTGTGTGTGTGTGTGTGTGTGTGTGTGTGTGTGTGTGTTGTGTGTGGCGTCACTGATGTGTGTGTGTGGGGTGTGTGTGTGTGGTGTGTCGTGTGTGTAGTGAGTGCGTGAGTGGTGTGTGATTCGTGCGTGCGTGTATATGTGGTGCTTCCGCGCGCGCGAGTATAATGTTTTGTCACTAATTTTTTGTATCTTCTTTATTTGTATTTGCTAGGTTACTTTGCAATTTTGACTGAACGTTAATTTTGTTGTTGTTGTTTTGTTCTTGTTTCTGGGATCTTTGCTGCTGTTCTCATCGTTGTAAAACGTCAAATTATGCAGGCAATTGCCATTTTCGTCGCTGTCGAACATCAAATTTAAGGTCAAATTATGCTGGCAAATGCTGTTCTCGTCGATGTAAAACAACAAATTATGCAGACAAATGCTGTTCTTGTCGCTGTAAAACACCAAATTATGCAGGCAAATGTTTTATTGTTCTAAAATTCGGTTGAAAAAAAAGGGGGGTTCCAAATTATGCAGGCAAATGTTGTTCTCATCGTGGTAAAAATGTCAAATTATGTTAGCAAGTGTTCTCATCGTTGTAAAACACCAAATTATGTTAGCAAATGTTGTTCTCTTTTCCCGTTGTTTTAAAACACCAAATTAGGGAAAGGCCAAAAAAATTTGTTGTTTTCTCTTTTCCCTTTTTGGTTTTTTAAAAAAGGTTAAATTTTAGGGGAAAAAAAAGGGTTTTAAAATTTTGGCAAATGTTGTTATCATCGTTGTAAAACGTCAAATTATGTAGTCAAAAGTTCTCATCGTTGTAAAACGTCAAATTATGCAGGCAAAAGTTCTCATCGTTGTAAAACGTCAAATTATGCAAACAAAAGTTCTCATCGTTGTAAAACATGAAATTATGCAGGCAAATGTCTTGAGTCGCATGTAATGCACTCGGTGCCTTTCGATTACCCTCAAAAACTGTCAAGTTTGACACAGGAAGAAATTCTGTTTAACCTTTGACCAACATGCACCCCAGAGAGTCCCCTTCCTCTCCTGTCTTCCGTTTTCTGTGGTCTCCCGCGAATATGCGTTTGCCTGTGGCACTAATAGAATTGGTCTCAGGATGTGTCGCTGCTAATTAATATCGTTGGATCCACGCTGGCTTTCGCCTGTATTTTCATAATTGCTGTCCCTTTCGCGCTTTTTGTCAGTTGCTGTTGTAGTTGTAGTGTTCCCAACCTGATCTTTCTGTAGGTCACCCGGCATACGCAGTTGTACATTGACAAACGCATTCCATAGGGTGAGAGTAAGTAATTTGGTGTTTTACGCCTAGACAACCAATTTACGGTTGTAACAGGGCGAATAGGGTGAGAAGATCGCTTGTGTGAACGTTTTTGTTGACATCAGTAAAGCAGGTTGCCCTAAAATACGGTTGGTATTCTTTACACAGATACCGGCAAAAGACTGTTTGACCTGGGCGTACAGCGTCAGGATGGGGCGGAAAATCAATCTAATTAAATTTAAATCAAATAGAGACCGGGATCGTGTGTGTGTGTGTGTGTGTGTGTGTGTTGGGGAGTAGGGCATCGATCGAAATTGACTGCTAGCGTTCTGAAAAGAAAGATGAAAAAAACTTTCCCTTTTGTATTTAATTTAATTTAATTTAGCCTCTCTTTTTCTTTTTTCTTTTTCTTGCTTTGATTTTTTTTTTTTTTTTTCATTTCCGTTTTAAGCGTTACTTTTAACTTCTTGTGTGCTTTGATATCTGCCCTGTCGGCAGTTCGGCTTTTTTCTCACATAGAAACAAAAACAAACAAAAAACAAAACAAAATAAAAACAAAAGCAAACAACAAAAAGAAAAGGAAAAAAGAAAAGAAAGAAAAAAACCAAGAAAAACAACAACAACAAAAACAACTAAAAACTAAAAACAGATTGAGAGAAAAAAAATTAACTCCACAACGGAAGGGCAAATTGTATTAGTTGCAGTTCATTGCAGAAAACCGTGCTTCTTCTTGTCGTGCACTGACCAACACGCACGTAAGTTCCCGGAAATTCTCGTGCACAACGAGAATCACCAGGTGATTTGTCCCAGACAAAACAGCAGCTGCACAGAGAGCGTACAGTAAGCTCTGCCTCGATTGTCCGGTCAGTCATTCCGAACGGATGACCGTGTAAGTTCCGGAAGCTTGATCATTGTGCACAATGAGAACTGCTTGTTGTGGCATAACATAATGGCGGATGAAACTGTCCCATAAACAGCAGCTGTACAGAGAGAACACCATATAAGCTGTACCTCGATTGTCTGGCCAGTCGTGTCTGTACCAAACAGGTGACGATCAGTTCCCGGAAACTTGACCATCGCGTACAACGAAAAGCGCCTGTCGCATAAAGGCGAATGAAACTGTATCACACTAAACGGCAGTCGCGTAAATGGACAGAGAACAAGATAAATAAGCTTTACCTTGATCTTCTGGGCACTAGCACCCGTACCAAAACGTATGTAAATTCACGGAAATTCAGTACCCGGCGCGACCCAAAGAACAGAGCTAGCTGCTGAAGTTGAAGTGCTGCTTTACGTCCACAGAAACCGTAGGTTTATTAGGGACGGGAGCCCAGGACGGCCACCTCGACTTTCACACAGCTCCTGAACTCCGGGCTAGCTGCGTCAGTAATGGCGGACAAAAGCATACCACAACCTGCAGTTGGGGAACTAGACGGAGAGAGCAAATGAGCTGCTGTATCTCGGATCTGGCGGCGTCCTTCCGGTCCCAGTTTCGCCGTTTGCAGTCTCTGCAAGCCCGCAGCGTTGGCCGGTAATGAGGGGGGAGGCTAGAGCGGAAGAAGAGAGGTGCATGGTCTGTTCGTCACTTCCGGCTGACGGTGCGTCGCACAGGCAAGCTATTTCCTCCGATCTCCTTTTGCTCCGCCTTCGGTTTTGCTGTTGTTCGGGTCTGTTGTAAAGGCTGTGGTGTGTGTGTGTGTGTGTGTGTGTGTGTGTGTGGTGTGTGTGTGTGTGTGTGTGTGTGTGTGTGTGTGTGTGTGGGGAGGGAGTGAGAGAGAGAGAGAGAGAGAGATGATGAGAGAAGAAGGAGGTCATGTGATGGTGTGTGCGTGCAGTGGTGTGTGTGTGTGTGTGTGTGTGTTGTGTGTGTGTGTGTGTGTGTGTGTGTGTGTGTGTGTGTGTTGTGTGTGTGTGTGTGTGTGTGTGTGTGTGTGTGTGTGTCGTGTGTGTGTGTGTGTGTGTGTGTGTGTGTGTGTGTGTGTGTAGTGATGGGTGGTGTGATGTGTGTGTGAGAGAGAGAGAGAGAGAGAGAGAGAGAGAGAGAGAGAGAGAGAGAGAGCGAACGCTCCTGTGTTGTGGGGGATACATTTGTGTTAAATGTTTAGTTTGATTATTTAACAGCTTTTCTTTCTTTCTTTTTTCTGTTGCTATCATCTCGGATTGCTTGTTTGCTCAGCTTCAATTGTTTTATTATTTGTATTGTGCAGATTGGTACTTATCTGTTTATCCCACAATCTGCCCTGGGATATCGTACGTGAAAGTTTCTTGATTTTGTTTTGTTGTAGGCCCTCCCCCCCCCCCCAAAAAAAAAAAAAACAAAAAAAAAACAGTTTCTCCTTCTTGGCTAGCTGTTCAATTTTTCAGTTTTGTTCGTTGTTTGTCGCATCATGAGCGTGCGCGTATTTGTCTGTTCTTTTGGAAAAGATTATGTGGTTATCTGGATTAATATTGTTACCTGCGTAAATATGACAGTATAACTATGTTGGAACTTGCTATCATCGAACCGAATTTCCGACATTAAAAGATTAAATAACAGAAGTTGACCACAGCCTTTCAAAAAACAAAACAAAAACAAACAAAAAGCAAAAACAAAAGTCACATAACGTCTGGAAAGGTTATTAAGAAATGAAAATAATAACAACAACAACAACAATATACAATAAAATAAAAAAAGTAAAAAAGTAAAATCAACTGCAAAGTAAGTAATTTGGTGTTTTATGCCCTATCAACCACTACGGTTATATCAGGGCAATAAAAACAACTACAAAACAAACAAGGAAAACAACAACAACATAAAGACAAACAAGATAAACACGCGAGTCGAGTCAAGTCGAGTCGAGTCATTCTTCTTCTTTCTTTCTTCTTCTTCTTCTTCTTCTTCTTCTTCTTCTTCTTCTTCTTCTTCTTCTTCTTCTTCTTCTTCTTCTTCTGTTTCCCGTGGCAGAACTGCAAAAAGGACAAAATTAATAAAGTGGGTTATTTATTTGGCGCTCGAAAGACATCAAAAGAACACAACAACAAAGACCCGAATCGCCTAAGGAACTCACCTGGCATGCAAGTACATACAGTTACATAACTTCAACAAGGGTACAGTCGCAAAAGGGACACCAAAATAGTAATAATAATAATAATAATTAATAAATAAATAAACCGATACATAAATTAATAGTTGAACTATTCAACCAAGGGTTTGAAATCCGTGTTTGCTTCCTTCACGAACTGAAATGTTTGGCTGTATTATGTATTGGTTTTTAGCAAGTTATCCTTGGGAGGAAAATCAGTTAATTATCACAAGTTTTTTTTCTCTCTCAAAAATTATGATTGAACCACTCTGTTAATCAAACGCATATTGTGTATAAAGGAAGTATTAACAACAAAAACAACAAAATAGACATTTAAAAATGAACCGAAATAGCGATTTAAAAGATAGATGATAAACGCTTCACTAAAAAATAAAAAATAAATAAAAAAACAAAAAAAAACGCACGGACACACACACACACACACACACACACACACACACACACACACACACACACACACACACACACACACACACACACACACACACACACACACACACACACACACACACACACACACACACACACACACACACAGAGGCACACACACACATGTCACACATTAGAGCCTTTTACGTTTAAATAGTAGCACTGTATATAAGGATCTTTTTCTTCTTGTTTTTGTTGTTGTTGTTTTTTTGTTTTGTTTTGTTTTTTGAATTGTTTGTTAACCAATTTACTCATTTGATTGGTCTAAGCATTTACTTATACATTTATTTAGTGGTGCAAAACAAAACAAAATGCTACTTTGATTTTTCATTCACAAATTTATTTAGAAAATCATACGCAATTTTCAGTTTGTACACAGTATTTTAATTTTCACAGTTGTTGTTTCTTTACTTATAAAGCGTTCATTGTGTATAATTCTTAAAATTAGTGTGTTCATTTGTGTAATCGTTATTCGTTCACGAAGAGGTTGTACATACACACTTGTTTTAAAATTTAAAGAAAAAAACAAACAAAAAACCTCCATGCTGTTTCCGAAGAGGTTATACTAGAAACCTGTGAAAAGAAACGCGTGCTGGTCCCGTTTGATTTTATTATTCATTTATTAGACAGGTCAGCGCACCCCTGCAGGAAAGCTGGCTATTCATTTTTAAAAGGTCAGAATACTCATGCGTCCCAATTTAAACTGGCGCAGAGCGAAAGCGTCGAAGAACCTTGGACTTCAAGTTAAGAATGCAACAACTGTACATGTGATTTAGTTTCTGATTACCGGGCCGGTGACACATTTCAATAAGAGGGTCAAGAATATGGCGAAACCCATGTTACATATCAAGTTATGTTTTCAGCAGAACAAGAATGCCATTTCTTGAGTTTGGGTCATTCCATGCTTTGAGTTGTGTCAAATCTAGGGATATGATTTATTGTGGATTTATTGTGGACGACTTTGTGCATCAAGATGCATTTACTATACTGAAGATGCTGTTTTAGAAATAATGGGTCAAACAATTGTCTCCTCTAGTCCAGATACTGTTCTCGCCGGAGCCGCTGGAAAACTGAAAAATAAAAAATGATATATTGTAGACGACTTTATGCATCAAGATGTATTTACTATACTGAAGATGCTGCTTTAGAAATAATGGGTCAAACATTTGTCTCCTCTAGTCCAAATACTTTTCGCGGCGGAACCGCGGAAAGAAAAGTGTCTGCACGTTTGTTGACAGCCTGTTTAGTTTTTAAATAACACTGAACAGCCCTGTAGACTTATATATGTCTGCATTATTAGAGACATAGGCCTGATTCATTCTCTACCCAAGACGTACATGTGTTCTTCCTCCTTCACTCGTCCAAATGTACTTGAGAGAAGAGAACGAATACGACCTTCTTAACAACAGCGTGAGAGAGAGAGAGAGAGAGAGAGAGAGAGAGAGAGGAGAGAGAGAGAGAGAGAGAGAGAGAGAGAGAGAGAGAGATTTCAAAGCCGTCTATGCCCCGTTCCCACCCTCCACCCCCACCCCACCCCACCACGCCACACACACACACACACACACACACACACACACACACACACCTCTACCCTAAGCACCTCCCACCACAGTCGCAAAACTGTCCGTGGTGTTGTTGCACGCTGTTGGTGTTTGTGCTCCAACCATCACAACCGCCATTGGCCACACAGCGAACTCAGCCAGAACTCCAATGAAGCCGTCGCTCAGAAATGGGACCGTGGTTGCGTATTTCCAGGCTAACCGCTGGGGCGGATCCGTAGGAACAACCGGTCGGATGAGCGACACTGAGTCTCAGACTTCTGTAGCCAGCCCGTGGACCGAATCCAATAAAATGCATTGCCGGCTCAGGCCGTGGCGAAACTACGCTCGTCCTTCTTTCTTCTTCTTGCGGAAGTAGCCTACTGGAAACATTGTTTGTGTGTGTGTTTGTTTTGTCTTGTGTTCCTACTCTCCGCAGTATTAA
>JABMCL010000171.1:212500-217500 GCA_018857735.1 Alviniconcha marisindica | reverse complement strand
TACATCAGTCAAATGAACAAACACTTACTCATTTATTCACTCAAACAATTAACTAATCAGTCAATCAAATAAATAAGCAATTACTCACTCATTCATTCACTCACGCATTCACTCACTCACTCAGTCAATTGATCAAACGACCAACCACTCACTCAGTCACCTCAGTTAATCAGTCAATCAATCAATCAGTCAATCAATGTATCCATTATAGCTGTCAATTGTCCTTGTCCATTGTTAACTGCCCTTCCTGTGTGTGCCTGCGGGCCATGGGGTTAGAGTCATATCTTCTTTTTCTTCTTCTTCTTCTTCTTCTATTTTCTTCTTCTTCTTCTTCTTCTTCTTACTTATTATTATTATTATTATTATTATTATTATTATTATTATTATTATTACTGTTGTTGTTGTTGTTTAAATAAAGGCGGGAAGGGGGAGATCATCCTTAAAATACAATACACAGGATTAAAAAATTTTTAAAAAGAAAGCTACCTCTGTGGCTGTGACTTCCTCTCCCTTTTTTTCTTTTTTTCTTTTCTTTTTTTCACATAAGTGATATTAGACAGATGTTACGATTACCGAGATAACAGCTTGTGTCAGCAACTTACACCAAAACAACAACGGACTTCAAGACAAAAAAAGACAACAAAAAAGAAAGAAAAAAGAAGAAGATGAAAGGATTATACACTTGCTTGCTTTCACACAAGTATACACCTGTATCGATGTACATAATTATTTTCAATTGATCTGTATCTGACACACGCAAGAAACGCATTCACGCGTATAAACTAACATATTCGTACACACAGCTGTCATACTTAAAAGACATTGTATAGAAACTCTCGCATATTTTCTGACACACTGAAAATAGCTATCACGCATTCTGTCACTTCACCCCCAACCCCCACCCCCCTAACACATAGATCCACACATAGACATACACACGCACTCACACTTAGGCCTATACCCCTATATGATGCTTGACAAAAAGAGCAAAATGTGGTTGTGACAGGATGTACTTATAATACAACTTTTTGTCCCTGTATTGTACTGTATTGTACTTCCGGCTTTAACACGATAAACTCTTTCGGGGCGTGTTGATTTTTATCATGGGATAACTTGATTCTTCTATCCATGGGAAGGGATACAGTAAGGTGAATGTGTAAATAATTAGGTCAATTACTTTATTGCTTTCAGTGTTGGTCGGCTGGTTGGTTGGTTCGCTGGTTTGCAAGACTAGTTCAACGACTAGACTGAGTACTTACTTGATTTCTGGTTGACTTAACTCTGTGTGTACTTTGTTGGGGGATACGGGTTTGAGTATTTGATATTTTCGAAGCTAATAGGTACAAAGTAACTTGACCATGTATGCATACCCTACCCTCTGTCGACACCAACAAAAACACCTTCGCGCATGGCTGCTACAATACAACAGGTCGGGTCACTCGCTCTCTCGACGTTCCCAACTGCTCCAGATCGAGCATCGGAAATCTGCTGAAAACACATCACAATCAAATCGAGGATTAATTGATAGCCTGGGAAGTATGCAAGCGATTCCAAACACCCCTGGTGCTTTTCGACCTTCGGGAACAGCGCGCGCAGGTCCTTAGGGGAATGCTCCTGCCACCCACACTGAAAGCCGTATATCAAGGACTTGAGAGCTCTGACTCGGGGGTTCTTAGCTGTCGGGACAGTTCCCAGAAACCCTCTCAAGCCTGTTGAAGACCCAAACATCGGCAGGTTATGGAAGCGAAAGGCCGAGGCTGGGAACAAAAGAGAGAGGGGATAAGATGTTTTGCAAAATTCCAGCCGTGAGAGATCGAAAGAGAAGGAGAAATGACTTTTGTCAATATTGAATTTCTCGACGACGAGGCAGGCTGGAGGGAGGTAGTTAACGGAGTGGGGGTGAAGGGTGGGGGTGGGGGGAGGAGGGGGCAGGTCTATCCGCCCGCGGCACAAGACAAAAGCTACGGGTTGGATATCCGCGTGAGAGTCTGTGCTGCTTGTGTGTGCGCAAGTTGGGTGGCGAATGGGCGAGATAGGTTTTTCTCGCCACCACCACCCTTTCTCTCCCTATTTTTCTCAGGTTTGGTCTTGAGAAAAGAAAGGGGCTGGTAGATTTACAGCTTAGTTGGCTATCTGAACGTTAAGATGAACAGGAAAAAAAATTAAGAAAATAATACTAACAATGGCAAAATATCACAGATTGTCAAAGTTACAATATATTAGGCCTATTTGTTGTTGCGCGTGTTGTTGTTTTTTTCAGTTAAACACAAGGTTTATTCATAGTTTTCACATCTTGATAGGGTTTCTGTTCCACTACTTACAGTACTTCGGTATGACTGGATGAGACTGAACAGTATATTAAGACAAGTTAGTTATTTGGTACTTTGGACTCAGTCAACAACACAGGGTTATATCAGGACATACAAAGAAAAAGCAATTCAAAAGAAAAGGGAAAAAAAGAAAAAGGAAAAGAAAAAGAAAAGAAAAAAGGGACAAAGCAATTCGTAAACTAAATAATCCAAAGGTTTCAGAGAGACAGGAACAGCCAGACAGAAAATTCAGTCGTTCTTCGCCTCGAGATCCAAGTTCTGCGCTTTCAGTATGTAGGCTTAGGGCCAAGAACACCGACAGACATAGTTCTCACAGACGGGCTGTCCGGCCGGCCGGTTTCTCACAGCCACCGAAAACGCAATGGACTGTAAATACGGAGTTTGCAAAGGTAAAGGAGTGTGTGAAAACATCCAGGGGTAATAACGCGTGCGAAACAATGTTTCATTCCTTGAGAATGTCCCTCGCCGCTCATTATATGGCCAAAACGAAACAACGTCACAAATCATGGGTCTTTTGCTTTTCTTCCCTGCGAGCTCATAAACCTCAAGAGAGTGAGCTACTAAACCTCGAGACAGTGAACCGTAACGCGGCTTAGGAACGACGTATCTCCCTGATTAAACCCATTGGGACATTCATCCCTCTTCGACTCTCCAGTCAGCAATCCTGTTTTTCAATGTCGGCGAGAGCCCTCAGGGGCGGTAAGGCACGTTGGTATTGTTAGAGTTGCCCTCCCCCCTCGGTTTCAAAGCGCTGTTAGGTATTTACCTAGTCACTCATCGAGTCATAATCTCTTCGCTCCGTTACTTTCATTCTCCCTGCGGAGTTCCATATGTGTCAGTTCAACTCAGGCGGAAGTAACGTTTCGGTTGCCTGCGCAGTCCTGCAGTTCACAGTCCATACCAACTTGTCTCAGTTCCGGGCAGCTGTCTAACTCACTTTCCGCTGACGTCTGTACATGAACTGCTGCTATCGTCGTCGGTGGGTTAGTCTGACTGGTAGTTTAGTGTTTGGGTTAGCGGTGCAGTTAATTAATGCCAGCAACAACAAAGATCAAATAGGCCCGATAAAACTGGACCCCCTGCCCCCTCTATCCTCCCCAACCCCCCCCCAAAATGATATAAAGATCATAATAAAAGCAAAATCACTTTCATGAATAATTCTGAACAAAAGCCGAATCCAAATAGATATTTTCCATACGACTAGTACCTTGCGAGAGAGAGAACTCGAACTCGAACTCGAAAATTTTATTTCACAAGGATTGCAGTTTAGGTTCAGTCAAAACCCTGTCTAACAACTAGAGAGAGAGAGAGAGAGGGGGGGGGGGGGCAGAGACAGAGACACAGACACAGAGACAGACATTGAGACAGACAGAGAGACTCAGAGAGAGAGAGGGAGAGAGAGAGAAGAAGAAGACTAAGGAGAAGGAGAAGAAAGAAAGAAAGAAAGAAAGAAAGAAAGAAAGAAAGAATAGAAACAGAAAAGAAAAGAAAAAGAAAAAAAAAGAAAAAAAGACCTGCACCCAACAGAACATCCATACTCACACGCCAGCCCACCCCTTGAGTACATGATAACCTTCCGCGTCATTTCATGGTCGGCGTGTCCGGGCCCATCACGGCAGGCTGCCGCTGGCGAGGCGGGCCACTCAAGCTGCACTCGGGGTGATCAGCTGTGAAAACTGTAAACACCCACCAGAAGCCCTGTCCGAGCCCAAACAACAACATAACGGTCAGCTCCAGTCGTGCGGAAGGACGTTAGGTCTCGGTAAGGATCCGCAGCCGGCCTTTGGTTCGTGTCGAGCCGCTGGGGAGGAAAGTGGTGGGGTGCGTAAGGAAGTTGGAGACAGACTGGGTCGGGTTTTACTTTTAGCCGTCTTCAAAGTCACGGTGTTGTCTTGTTTGTGATGGGTGTTCTTCTTCTCTTGTTCTTCTTGTTCTTGTACTTGTTCTTCTTGTTCTTGTTCTTGTTCTTCTTGTTCTTGTTCTTGTTCTTGTTCTTGTTGTTCTTCTTCTTCTATCGCCCTACTATTGGTTGACAGCGTAAAATACTAAGTTACTTTCTTCTTCTTCTTCTTCTTCTTTTCTACTACTACTACTACTACTACTACTACTACTACTACTACTACTACTACTACTACTACTTAAAAAACATCCTCCTCTTCTTCTTCTCCATCGTCAACTTTTTTTCTTCCTGACCTTCATGGGATTTTGAGTTATAATAATGTTATCTGCACATATTATCAATGTCTGTACATTCCTACATTTTCTTTTCTTTCTTTTTCTCCCCCTTCTTTCTTTCTCTCTCTGTTCACTTTATGATGATGACAATGATTATTGCCGTCATTATCACATTATCTGACAATAACTGCCCATATACTTTTCCTAAGTTCGTGATCTTAATGTAGAGCAATTCAGCGTTTCGCTAATCAGTTACAACGTGAAACAGTTATAACCCATGTCGTCACTGTATTATAACTGCACGCAGGTTTCAGCTTCTTAAGACTGAAGTAGCTTCAAGGTTTTCCAAGTGACCCGCATCTACCCTCACTCACTCAGGCAATCAGCAATTACGCCAAATGTAGCGTAAAGTCCACCACGTCTGCTCAGATTACGCTACTGACGAACCGGCCCAAACCCCAGTCACGCTAAGTATGGTGCAGAGACGTCAACCAC
>JABMCL010000171.1:200000-202500 GCA_018857735.1 Alviniconcha marisindica | reverse complement strand
GCGGCACAGATTAAGCCAATGCCGGTGAATGCATCGGAAATAGCAGTGACCTTGAAGTTGTCGGTCATTGAAACAGCTCGTCCTTTTGCTTGTAAAGGGCTGTTAGGTTTTAGTAACAAAACGCGAAACCTTACGGTGTACGGTGACACTGGACGCTGTCCACTGTACAGCGATAGCACCATGTCTTACCTCAGATACTGCCGGAGAATGCCCACAGAAAGATTTCCCAAACAGGCGATAAAGTCCTGATGTTTCTCGAAACATTTGTGTTATATCAAATAGACAGAAATGGTCCAAGGAAAAAAAATCAAAAAAATCCAGCTACTGAGCAAGTGGCATCAAACGCTGCCTCGAATCGTACAGTTTTCAGGATGTCTGGACAGGCGAAGTAGCCAAAGAATCTGTATTCCTTTCAGCCTCCAAGTGCAAAATAATAGAACGTTTTCAACAAGAGTGGTATTGAAAGGTGTCCAGTATACAGTGAATGATTTGCAATGTATCATACTTTCAAGTCATCTCACGCGGCACAATCCTATCTTAATTGCAAAACAATCAAAAGGTCCAGAGACGCGTTAGTTAGGTCGCATTTTTGAATCAATCAATTAAGGGTGGGCAAACGCTATGAATCTGAACACATTGTTAATGAAGACTATGCTTTCTGTCCAGGCATTCATGATGGCGAAACACGCTTTCTTTTTTCAATGTCCAGTGTATTTTTCAAATAGTACACACTGCAGAATTCATGGACCAGGAAGGACCATCAACCCCCAAAGCTTTTCTGGAAGCCCCTTTAGCACTAGTTTTCAGAGAGAAAAAAAGTAGTCATGTGTGTCTTTTATTCTTTAACACTGAGAGAAGAAAGACTCACGTAAGCAAATGAATACAAGATGGTATATGCTGTTAAAGTTCTGCGGTAGTTGATAATTAAGTAATGAATTGTTGATATTATGCATGTTCAAACTCTTTTTAATATGAATTTACCTCCCTCCCCCCTTCCATTTTGTGTATGGGTCGGTGGCCTTCACAATACTCTCTCTCTCTCTCTCTCTCTCTCTCTCTCTCTCTCTCTCTCTCTCTCTCTCTCCTCTCTCTCTCTCTCTCTCTCTCTCTCTCTCTCTCTCTCTTCTTCTACATCCACTCTCCGCAATCTCTCTCGTACTGCTTGCTGCTAAACACAACAATAGAATGCGCTAATACATAAATACCATGACCAAACGAGCTGTATCAGCCAGTACAACTTCGGTGATATCCTGCTTTTAAAATACCCGATAAATCATATCAGAACTAACGAAGAAGAAGAAGAAGAAGAAGAAGAAGAAGAAGAAGAAGAAGAAGAAGAAGAAGAAGAAGAAGAAGAAGAAGAAGAAGAAGAAGAAGAAGAAGAAGAAGAAGACGAAGAAAAAGAAGAAGAAGAAGAAGAACAACAACAACAACAACAGCGATACTGCTACTACTACTACTAATAATAATAATACAATTAAATAAATAAATAATAAAAATAAAATAAAGTAGTAAACAATTGAATATGTCAATGGACCAAAGGACAACCAGATAAAGGCTCACCCTCTATTCATGATCAGGTTCTGATGTGTGCCAGCTTGTGTGAACATGTGTTATTCAGTTCACTAAACGTAGGCTGCCAGGTTTATATATATATATATATTCGGTGATTGCTTGTGCTATATAACAGAAAACAAATGTAACAGCTCTCTTGCCAGCATGACATTCGGAATAAAATCAGTTTGTTGATCGTGTTTGTATTTGTATTTTTTTGCCATGTCCTGCTAACACCTTATCATCAGTGAGATCAGTGAGGTACTCTCATTTATACTGTTAGCTAATGTTTCAGGTACACTCAAATGTTTCAAAGACGCATCGGTTTTCTTGTTTTCATTTTGTTTTTGTTTTACTCCTTCTATAGATAATAAAATGAACTGACTGACTTAAACACTCAAAAAAGGCATTTGGTTAGTTCTTGGAGATTAACTTTCCGTCTGTCACACAAACCTCAGGATCAAACAAAGGAGACCTTTCCTCTCTTGACTGGACCCTTTCCACCCCCACCCCCCTAACGCCACCTGCCTCCACCCACCCCACCACCCTCCACGCACGCACGCACGCACGCACGCACGCACACACACACACACACACACACACACACACAACACACACACACACATACACACAAACAAACAAACAAGCAAAAAAAACTAAAAACAAGCAAACAAATACAGGGGGGGAGAGAGAGAGAGAGAGAGAGAGAGAGAGAGAGAGAGAGAGAGAGAGAGAGAGAGAGAGAGAGAGAGAGAGAGAGAGAGAGAGAGAGAGAGAGAGAGAGAGAGAGAGAGAGAGAGAGAGAGAGAGAGAGAGAGAGAGAGAGAGAGAGAAGCATAAACAAACAAAACAAAACGAAACGAAACAAAACAAAACAAAAATAAATAAATAAAACCATTGCTTTAAAGGTCTGCACATTCAGCACCCCACACTGAACCGCTAAGTA
>JABMCL010000171.1:180000-187500 GCA_018857735.1 Alviniconcha marisindica | reverse complement strand
TGTTTTATGTCATGTTTCATACTTTTATTATTCATCCTTATTCAATCCTTGTTCAATGGCATCCTCTGTTATCTCTGTTATCAACATCAACAAATGACTGTCTTTTATTTCGAAGGAACGGTTAACCATAACAATAATCGTCATGGGTAATAGAGAAGTGGTGACAATGAGATTTGATGTCTTCATTGCTATAACTTGTTTCACGCATCGTTAAAGCCTGACGAGGAAGGCAAGGACATGCGATATTACCCGTCAGTATCTACACACGAATCATACCAAGCGTGAACTTGGAGCCACTGAAACCAAGAAGGAAACCCTCCTTAGATATTGATCAGGGAAACGTGTATGGACCCCTGTCAACGCACCTGCGAAATCCGTCAATAATCGTATTGTCAAACATCACCCAACAAACCGACGAAATACCTCAACTATTCAACCGTCCACCAGAAATGATATCCATCTGTTCCGCCTAAGTGCCTACGCCGTCTCGGCAGATATCAAAAATGTATCCCTGACGAACAAGGGAAGAATGGCAATGAGACATCGGTCCATATCTGACGGAGGTGATCAGGTATGAAATATTCACCACCTCTAGCACTTTCACCCCAAACGTGTCATGCACCTGCTCCGTCGTGTCTTGCCAGCAGACATACGTTTAGACAGACTGGACAGCAGGTCAGCCAACCGTGACCCGTCCGACTTCAGGGCGATAGTGACCAGTGGTGTTTATGCGTTGCTCGTCGTGACTTCCATAGCTTCCGTTGTCTTTGTTTCCTCGGCAGATATTCACAACGCTTGCATCGTTGTGTTGCTGTTGATGTGGTTCTTCGGTTGCTATCATACTCGCGAGGTTTGACTCCCTCGAGAATTATGGCGTTACGAAAGTAAGAAACTTTGCGTTACGAGTTACCGATGAATGTTATAAACGTTCATGTTCCTAATGCATAGACTGATTATAGAAGTCACCGAAATCGCGCGAAAGCTGTGTCTGGTGAAATGAGTTTTGCAAGGCAGAAATTACGTTACCGCATTTTACGCAGACATTTGCATTTTGACGAGTGTGTGAGTGTGTTGGTGTGTGTGTGTGTGTGTGTGTGTGTGTGTGTGTGTGTGTGTGTGTGTGTGTGTGTGTGTGTGTGTGTGTGTGTGTGTGTGTGTGTGTGTGTGTGTGTTGTTCGTGTGCGTGTGCGGGGTGTTGTGTGGTGTGTGCGTGTGTGTGTGTGTGTGTGTGTGTGTGTGTGTGTGTGGGGCGTGTGTGTGTGTGTGTGTGTGTGTGTGTGTGTGTGTGTGTGTGTGTGTGTGTGTGGTGCGCGCGCGCGGACTTGCGTGCGTTCGTTGCGTGTGTGTGTGTGTGTGTGTGTGTGTGTGTGTGTGTGTGTGTGTGTGTGTGTGTGTGTGTGTGTGTGTGTGTGTGTGTGTGTGTGTGTGTGTGTGCGTGCGTGCGCGCGCGCGCGCGCTTATGAGATTTTGCTGTTGGTGTTGTTTTTCGATTGGCTTTTTTGTTTTGTTCATATTTATATATCAAGTCAGGACATATATATATATATATGCATAAAAGGCAATATTTGTATGAGAGCCATGACTCAGACAACAGATACCAGCGAGAAGAGAGAAGTCTCCTGCGTCTGGTCTGTGTCTTGCATATTTTATGTCGGTCAAGCATTGGTAGTCTGTCTGTTTATAATTGATACTAGTCCGGAAAATCGTCTTCAAAGATTTATGCATGGTAGTCTGGGTTCAGAGACAGACAGACAAACAGCGACGGCTGGGGGTAGAAAGGTTAAGAGAGAGAGAGAGAGAGAGAGAGAGAGAGAGAGAGAGAGAGAGAGAGAGAGAGAGAGAGAGAGAGAGAGAGAGAGAGAGAGAGAGAGAGAGAGAGAGAACTCGAACTCGAAAACTTTATTTTACAAGGATTGTAGTTTAGGTTTAGTCAAAAACCTAAGAAATAGTCCTTGCTAAGCTACTGATGAGTAAGTATAAAATTACAGGCATCATTTGTATACATACTGGCATGAATGAGTGAGTGAGACGTTATACATGAGAATTTCCACTCAAAACGTAGCGTGTTCACAGCGCCAGATGCACACATGCCATACATCACTCTGTTACACATTATGAGCATACAACCAGCAACTAAGGGAGTAGAACACCTGATCAGTTCATATAACTAGTATTGGAAAAGAAAATAGAAGCAGTCAATGCTTAAAGAATAATAAAGGAGAGAGAGAGAGGTGCTTAAAGAACAGTAAGGGAGAGAGAGAGAGAGAGAGAGAGAGAGAGAGAGAGAGAGAGAGAGAGAGAGAGAGAGAGAGAGAGAGAGAGAGAGAGAGAGAGAGAGAGAGAGAGAGAGACGTTCTCTGAAGTCTAGCGCGTTCCCTTTCGATGACTGCTTGCAGGAACATCTGGATTCGGTTGTATTACCCCAAAGACGTACAGTTCTGACAGCCAAGTCTCGTTTCAGCATCCGTTTACTGGCCACGCCACGGTTCAGTTAAGTTTAGGCACTTTAGCAACAAGACTATCCTTGTGATAGTCGTCTTCGTCGTCGTCGTCGTAGTAGTCGTCTTAGTCGTGGTAGTAGTAGTAGTGGTAGTAGTAGTAGTAGTAGCAGCAGCAGCAGCAGCAGCAGCAGCAGTAGCAGAAGTAATAGTAGTAGTAGTAGTCATTCATATATATTCGATCTCGTTTAATTAGGTTGACGTTATAATGGTCAGGCACGGTGGTCTGTGTTACTGTTCCCAATTCACACACACACACACACACACACACACACACACACACACACACACACACACACACACACACACACACACACACACACACACACACACACACACACACACACACGCACACACGCACGCACGCACGCACGCACGCACGCACGCACACAGCATAACTGTTCAAAACCAGTTATGCAAAGCTTTTACAAAAATATTCTTTTCTTCTTCTTCTTTTTTTCTTCCTTCCCTCCCCCCCTCTCTCTCTTTTATTTTTATTTTTAGGAAGCCTAAATTCACACGAACTATATTTATCACACAAAACTCAAACGAAAAAAGACTGTCTAATCAATCAATGACCCCCAAAAAGGGAACACAGCAAGTGAATAAATAAACCTCCGTTGTGAAAGCTGGTTTGATGTCCCTGCTGTCAAAACCTGCAGGTGACCATCCATGCATGCATGGCATACGCTGACAATGCAGAAGCTTCATATGAGGGATTGTACTGATAGGACACTAAGCGCTCATCGTGCTGGATGCTGGTCAAAGCAGGATGCTACTGATATTTCGTGCCCTTTAAATCTCCCTCTAAGCCCGTATTAATCGTATTGACATCGCAAACACACTTCCCGGATCACCGCTAATGACTCTGTAACGTGATGGTTAAGTCTTCAGTTTCCAATTTTAGGATCCTCATCGGCATTTAATACCGCAACGTCCTCGCACCGATGACAGTTTTGAAATGATGAAAACACTCTGGCATTTTCTACAAAATGGCCAAAAGTCAATGAATGCCTCTCCAGGCTTTTTTTTTTTTTTTTTTTGGCTCTGGGGTATTTATGTGAACGTTCTGAACAACAGCAATGTTGCGTGCTAACCAGCATGCTACTCCTTTCCACGTCAAGATATTGTCATGGAAGGCGACTAATATCTTGCTAGTTTCACCGTCACGATAGTGCTGTTCAAGCAAAGCGGACATTTGTGCAATCCCCGAAGTTAATAAGGCTTATAACAAGGCTTACAGGCTAAATTTAATATGTCGCCCTTATAAAGGGTGAGGAGGGAACTGGAAAAGGCGGAGGGATGGAGGGGGGGGGGATGAGGGGGGAGGTGGATTGGGGGGTGGGGGTGGGGGGTGGGGGTGTGTGTGTGGCGGGGGCGTAGTAACTAAGTGGCTCTGTGGCCCAATGGTCTAGCACGACCTTTCCCCATGTAGTTGATTCGACAGCAATGACCTCGCCTTTGCCTGACTGGATGGAAGTGACATTACTCGAGGAGAAAACCGAGCAGGACTTCTTCTTTTTTTTCCCCTCCAGGACTTAGTCTCATCCTATTCAACTCACTCTCTACCACAAAGGTCATATCGAGTTGAAACACAATAGGTCAAGTCAGGAAAGAAGAAGAAGAAGAAGAAGAAGAAGAAGAAGAAGAAGAAGAAGAAGAAGAAGAAGAAGAAGAAGAAGAAGAAGAAGAAGAAGAAGAAGAAAAGTATTATTCACAGTTCATGGCGCATCTTCCTTTATATTGCCAGAGAGTTAATGAAAAATAATAGGTTTAATGAATCGTGAAGGCAGAAACTGGAAAGACAAAATTCCTGGCCCAGGTTTCACAGAGGGAACCTTAAGTCGCCGTGGACTCCAACAGTCTCAGTTGAGGGATCTCGGCTTCTGCATTCGCGGTACCCAACTGTGAGATTTCAGGCTAGGTATCAATTGCACTGCGAACAAATTTGGAAGAACGACAAGTCTGGAGTTCTGCTGGTGTTCTATGTACATTGGGAATTTCCAGTTACCACTTCTGGTTTTGTTGCTGTTGTTATTTCTCTGTCTGTCTGTCTGTCTGTCTCTGTCTGTCTGTCTCTATCTCTGTCTCTCTGTCTCTCTCTGTCTCTGTCTGTCTGTCTGTCTGTCTGTCTGTCTGTCTGTCTGTCTGTCTGTCTGTCTGTCTCTCTCTCTCTCTCTCTCTCTCTCTCTCTCTCTCTCTCTCTCTCTGGGGGTGGTGGTGGTTTATTTTAGTTGTTTTTTGTATGTTTGTTTATTTGATGGTTGTTCTAGTTTAGTTTTGTATGTTTGTTTATTTTGTTGTTGTTTGCTTGTTTATTGTTGGCTTTGTTGTTTGTTTGTTTGTTTGTTTGTTTTATTGTTGCTGCTTTTTTCGTTGTTGCTCTTGTCCTTGTTCCGCAGACTGTTTCTTCCTGTGTATAAAGACAAGAGAGGAAAAGTGATTTACGTCCAACAAACATCAAACGACGCTACCTACTAGGAACTGTCAAACAACGTTTACACCCGCTTTGCACACGAATGAGCTGTCAAACAGGCCCGCAACCTGACCTGAGCACGCACGCATTGTCACGCGGCAAGAAGACTTCCGTAAACGTGTCAACAAGATCGGAAGCGTATTTGCTTAATGGATATTTTACGACACTCTTTCAGGGATCAATAATTCCACAATGGTCAAGTGATTGAGATTTAGCCATGGTGAGCTCACAATCTCCAGAAATAACATTTTGTCATACATAGTTTAGTTGTTCAAAGGGACTATGTCATCCTAGTCATTTGAATAGAAAAGACCATGGCATCAGTTTCGCTCAAACACTCAAGGAGAGCGTTCTCACGGTAGGCCACTGTTTTGTAACGAAAACAATGCTAGGCTGTTGTTACATAGACTTAAGCGGCAATAATGATCAACAAGCCTATGTTGAAAAAGAGATTAACTCCGCGATGTATGTTTGTGTATGCCTGCAAGTTGTGTATAGGGCTGAATTCAGACTTGCCATTCTAGTTATACAAACTTTTTGCACCTTATTGCGTTTAATCTCTTACGATAGCAACACCTAGCGTGGGAATATATTCTTCTGCAAGAATCCACCAGACAGACCCTTGCTTTGAATAGGTGTAGATAAAACACTTTTGCTTGTCTTTTTGTCTGAATGGCGTGAAATGGTGCTGTTTACACAGTAATCTACAGGACTGTTTACACTACAATGTAATACGATTACGCTGTGTGCAACCTTGAACTCTACTGCAAAAGAATGAAGACAGGAAGCATCATTTGGAAAGAATAGATCCTACAACATAAGCTACATTTGCACACAGACGCTCGCGCGCGCGCACACACACACACACACACACACACACCACACACACACACAACACACACACAACAACACACCAGCGACGCGCGCACACGCACACACACACCACACCACACCACGCACGCACGCACGCACACACGCACACACACAGCACACACACGACAACACACACACCACAACACCACACCACACACACACACACACACACAACACACACACACAGCAACAGAGAAAACAGAAGAAGAAAAGAAGAAGAAAAGAAGAAGAAGAAGAAGAAGAAGAAGAAGAAGAGAAGAAGAAGAAGAGAAGAAGAAGAAGAGAAGAAAGAAAGAAGAAGAAAAGAGAAGAAGAAAGAAGAAGAAGAAGAAAAGAAGAAGAGAAGAAGAAGAAGAAGAAGAAGAAGAAGAAGAAGAAAAGACGAAGAAAGAAAGAAAGAAAGAAAGAAAGAAAGAAACGAAAACCAAGAACAAGAACAAATAAGCAACAATTTTCCATTAACATCACCAGCAAAGGCAGTAATCAAGAGCAATGTTTCGTTACAACAGCTACAAAGTCACAAGATAGTAGTTTCCATCAACCGCAACTTTCGAAGAGAAAAGTGAGCCAAAGCGGAATCGAACCTGGCTCTGTCCGCTTATCTGTCAATGGCCTGACCACTGTAAAATTGAACCGGCTCACCCTACCTGTTGCTAGAACATGGGCTTTTAGATACGATAGCTACAGTTTTGCAGTTATACGCAGTCACTCTACGAAACTTTCGAAACTTGTGGTCAACCCTTTGGCTAGCTTGACCCCGTCACTGTCATGACGTCACTCGAAAAACGCCTAATAAAAGTGCAAAGTTTGAAACCCTTAACTGTTTCTGTCTTCTTTTTCGCACTGGCATGTGAAAGGATTTTCATCGAAACACATTGTATTGAAAGTAGATGTTACAGGAGCGGAAAGCATACTGTTTGAAGGCGAGTCCCTGCATCTTTCAGCCCGGAAATTTTACAGGCTGGGGCCCTGAAGGTGTTAAAGACAGAACCTAATTTGGATTCGACCCGGCTCACGTTTCTCTTCAAAAGTTATGGCTATATTTTATAGTTTTAATTCTGCACCCACCCACCCCCTCCCCCATACCCCCATACCCCCTCCCCCCACCCCCCATACCCCCTTACCCCTCCCCTCCCCGCCCACCCCCACCCCACCTGGCTCTTTCCGCTCAGTAGTACCTGTCAATGGCCTGACCACTGTAAAATTGAACCGGCTCACCCTAGCTGTTGCTTGAACATGGGCTTTTAGATATGCTAGCTACAGTTTTGCAGTTATACGCAGTCACTCTACGAAACTGGAACAGAAAACTGATACAGGATCACTCTGCAGACGA
The DNA here is from genome assembly GCA_018857735.1 of Alviniconcha marisindica. Classification (NCBI taxonomy): domain Eukaryota; kingdom Metazoa; phylum Mollusca; class Gastropoda; family Provannidae; genus Alviniconcha; species Alviniconcha marisindica. Next base: position 180,320 of record JABMCL010000171.1, on the reverse strand, counting down.
CAGACTACAGTTAGGCAAGACTTTTTTTGTGTCCCGAGCCTTCAGTCTCCACTGGACACTGCGGCCTCAAGGAACATCTCAGCTGTTGTTGAAGTGTTGCTTTACGTCCACAGAAACCGTAGGTTTATTAGGGAGGGGAAAACCCAGGGAACCCAGGACGTCCACCTCGACTTTCACACAGCTCCTGAGCTCTGCACACCTCAGGTGGATCGACGTTGCAGTATCTGTCCAGTATCTGTCCAGTGCGACTGCCGTGAATCGGACCAGGCACCACAATACATTCTGCAAGAATGCCTTGTCTTCGGTCCGTTGCGCGATCA
>JABMCL010000171.1:170000-172500 GCA_018857735.1 Alviniconcha marisindica | reverse complement strand
AACCCCTGTATAGCTACGGTCAATTCTCTCTTGATTCAGCGATTCAGCACCGAACTTGAACGTTCAGGACGATGCCACCACCAACCCGTAGTTCTCCAAGTCTCCCGAGTCAGTCAGTCCAAGAAAACGGGCGACGACTCTCATCCTGTGAGTGCCTTCTGCCAAGTTTACTCGCCGGAGGTCAGAAACCTCTTGAGTTGTTGAAGTTCCGCGAGAAGAGTTGATGAAAGCCTGCTTCGCGAGGATGGCGGCGGATAAGGGGTCAACCTCGCCGCCGCAGCCACCAGCTTCCACCCCACCACCACCACCACCACCACCATAAAGAAAACTTAGGAGAGACAGAGCGGAGGGGGTCGGGGTTGGGGGGGGGGGGGGGGGGACGGGGGCGGGACAGAAGCAGGGGGGTATAGAGACGGAACGAGAGATAAAGTAGGGGTGACGCTACCAGATTCGAAAAAAGGGATTGGGGGGGGGGGGGGAGTGGGGGGAAAAGTGTAGAAAAGAAAAAGCAACGAGGGAAAAAAACAACAACAACAAACGAAGGAGGAAGGGTAAAAAAAGGGGGGGGAGAGACAGACAGACAGACAGAAAAAGACAGACGGAGACAGAGGAGGTAGAGAGAGAGACAGAGACAGAGACAGAGAGACAGAGAGACAGAGACAGACAGAGAGAGAAACAAACACAGAGAGAGAAACAGACAGACATACAGACAAACAGACATACTGACAGACAGAGGCAGAGAGTGAAAGAAAGGAGGAAGTATATTTGTTTTTAACACCTAGTCAACCATGACGGTTACATCAAGGAGAGAGAGACAGACTGACGAACAGATAGACAGACAGAGAGACAAACAGCCAGGCAAGCAAGCAGTCAGGAAATCAAATAATTATTGGAAACGCCGACAAAATTCTCTCTGAATCTAGCGGACAATCCGGCTGTCAATCCAAGCACCCCAGCCAACACTGAAGAGGACAGGGACAGGACCCGGCCAAATAAAACGATGACCTATAAGGACACTCCTTCCGACACAGTATAAACAGTCCTGCCAACACGATTGTCCAAGAGGGCTGGTGCAGTTGTGTTTTCCAGAAGCCTCAGATATTTTCTGCCGGATGGAAAGGGGGAAAATTAAACTCTGGAACCCTGGCTTGGGGGTTTATTCAAACTGGGGGGAAAAAAAAAAAAAAAAAGAGAAAAAATGAAAATAAAGCTTGATTCAAATCGTGATCATCGGAGGGCCGTTTAATTTTTGATGCGTAAAACTGAGTAGCGGTTTTTTATTTTTTTGTTTGGGCGGCCCCCGCGCGGTGTGTGTGTGTGTGTGTGTGTGTGTGTGTGTGTGTGTGTGTGTGTGTGTGGGGGGGGGGGGGGGGGGGGGGGGGAGGAGAGAGAAGAGAGAGAGAGAAGAGAGAGAGAGAGAGGAAAAGAGAGAGACAGAGAGACACAGACAGACACACAGACGGACGACGGACGGACGGACAGACTAAGACAGAAAGACAGACAAGCAGAGACAGACTGACGACAGACGGAGCAGACAGACACGGACAAACAGACAGAAAAACGCAGCGACAGACAGGTGAACAGACATGCAAACAGAGAAGAGAGAGCAAAGGAAGGGACGCATAATAAATAACTTCACGTCCACGCTGGCCACGTCGATCGGCAAAGCAAAAAGGACCCCAAACGAAAAGGAAAAACAGTCACATTCCGAGCTTTAGCCGAGAGAAGAGGGGCTGCTAAATTCAGCAGTTGATGACATTCAAAGACATGATTAGGCCTCCCTCTTCAACGAGCCTCGGCTCTCGCTCGCTAAAACCATGGCGGGCGGCAAGGGAGAAAACTCAATCTCTGACTCCCCGGACGAGTTCCACTGAGAAATTACCGACTTTGGCAAATGATATTTCGCCGCATTCATGAGAGATATGGATATAAAATGAATGATAATATGACGGCGGCTGATTCGAGTTGACATATCCCTCTCCGGACGAGGTAATTCAGTTTAGGGAGTAAATCCATTAGGTGTATCGAGCAAATTGCCTCGTCGGCTTGCGCTTGCTGAGGCCAGGGTGTCAAACGGCTACTAGCACGGGAGTGAATAAGGGCAAGAGTGGTCAACTCGCTGAGGTTACAATGCCAGATGCAGACGACTGGAGTGAACAAAGACAAGAGTGGTCAATTTGCTAAGACCACGACGTCAAACGGCTACTACACCGGAGCGAATAAGAGCAGGGGTGGTTAACCTGCTGAGGCTACGATGTCAAACGACCAACAGCACTGGAATGAATAAAGTCAAGAGTGGTCAACTTGCTGATGCTACGATGTCAAACGACCAACAGCACTGGAATGAATAAAGGCAAGAATGGTCAACTTGCCGAGGCGACGGTGTCAAACAGCTACTAGCACTGGAGTAAATAAGGGCAAGAGTGGTCAACTTGCTGAGGCTACAATGTCAAACGACTGGAGTGAATAAAGGCAAGCGTGGTCAGCTTGCTGAGACTAC
>JABMCL010000171.1:157500-160000 GCA_018857735.1 Alviniconcha marisindica | reverse complement strand
TGCATCCTCCTCCGGACTCCGCCCATACCCCCCCCCCCCCCCCCCCCCCCCCCCCCCCCCTCCCCCACCCCACACACACACACACCTCCCATTGCCGCCCCCTCTCCGTGCGCTATCGAACTCTTTACCTAGCGTATCGTACTACAAATTGAGGGAGGGCGGTGTAAAGAATGGAGGACGACATCAGCGGAAAAGTGCTGGTGGTTGTCAGCGACCCGTGTGTCGATGACGGATCGCCGGTCCCCGCTTGTCTCTGGTCACTGGCCCGTGGAGCCACCCCGGGTTAAACGGGTACGCAGCCACGGTTCCCACCCCAGGGGGTAGCAATTTACCGTGGTCCCGCAGCTTTGCACCGATGACTAGGGACCGGGTCCTGAAAGGGTGAACGACGAGCTATGGGGTGAACGACGAGCTATAGGGGTGAACAACGAGCTATAGGGTGAACGGCGAGCTATAGGGTGAACGGCGAGCTATAGGGGTGAACGACGAGCTATGGGGTGAACGACGAGCTATGGGGTGAACGACGAGCTATAGGGTGAACGACGAGCTATAGGGTGAACGGCGAGCTATAGGGGTGAACGATGAGCTATGGGGTGAACGGCGAGCTATAGGGGTGAACGACGAGCTATGGGGTGAACGACGAGCTATGGGGTGAACGACGAGCTATAGGGTGAACGACGAGCTATAGGGTGAACGGCGAGCTATAGGGGTGAACGATGAGCTATGGGGTGAACGACGAACTATAGGGGTGAACGACGAGCTATAGGGTGAACGACGAGCTATAGGGGTGAACGACGAATTATAGGGGTGAACGACGAACTATAGGGGTAAACTACGAACTTTAGGGGTGAAAGACAAGATATAGGCGTGAACGATGAGTGAACAACGATCTATAGGGATGAATGATGAGCTGTATGGGTGAACGACGAGCTGTAGGGGTGAACGGCGAGCTGTATGGGTGAACGACGAGCTAGGGGTGAACGACGAGCTGTAGGGGTGAACGACGAGCTGTAGGGGTGAACGATGAGAGCTATGCTGTTGTACTACATGGATACGGGTAAACGCCGAGCTAACTCGTCTGACCCTTAGCGTGGTGAGGCTCGGCTGGTGAGCAACTTAGTTACTTGATAGCTAACGTCAGTCAGTCGCAGCTAGACGTCATAGTCATGCATGACTTGGCACAGTTCCACTGATAAAATCTCAAGTGAGACAGTGAGGTTCACCGTCAGTGACGTGTGCCACTTCAGGTTGAAAGAGAATATGGCAAAAATCAAGTTGAGCGAAACACGGAGGCGGAAATCGAATCTGTATTCTGACCTACTGCCTGTTTAACCGAAATAATCGTTGACGGCTCTGCCACCGGATTCTTGCCTAGGGGTAATTCTAAAATTCTTCATCTCCCGTGCCCCGTTGCGGGTGGGTGGGAGAGGGATTGGAGAGGGATGGGAGAAGGGTAGGAAAGGGGTGGGAGAGGGGTGGGAGAGAGGGGGGAGGAGGGGGTAGGAGAGGGGTGGGAGAGGGATTGGAGAGGGGTGGAGAGGGGCGGGAGAGGAGGGGGAGAGGGGTGGGAGAGGGATGGAGAGAGGTGGAGGAGAGTGGGAGAGGGTGGGAGAGGGTTTGGAGAGGGGTGGGAGAGGGGCGGGAGAGTAGTGACGGAGGGGTGGGAGAGGGATTGGAGGGGTGGGAGAGGGGGGGGAGAGGAGAGGGGTGGGAGAGGGATTGGAAAGGGGTGGAGAGGGGCGGGAGAGGAGTGGGAGAGGGGTGGGAGAGGGCTTGGAGAGGGGTGGGAGAGAGTGGGAGAGGGCTAGGAGAGGGGTGGGAGAGGGTTTGGAGAGGGGTGGGAGAGGGATTGGAAAGGGATTGGAGAGGGGTGGGAGAGAGTGTGAGAGGGTTAGGCGAGGGGTGGGAGAGAGATTGGAGAGGGGTGGAAGAGGGGCGGGAGAGAGGTGGTGGAGGGGTGGCAGAGGGGGTGGGGCTTGGTAAGCAGGCGGATCGAAAGTGGAATCGACTTCGATTTGCTTCTGTTTTCAAAAGTTGTAGTTTACGGATGCTGTTTTAGGAATCCGAACTACGTCATGCTAATCAACCGCCTAGGGTCGATGCAGCCAAAGGCAGGGCAATGGACTCAGCAAAGATATCGCAGGACGTCTAGTATGTGTTAAAGACATTCTGACAACGCTAAGCTGGCCATCTTCTCAAAAAGGCGGAAGAAAGCAAGACTGATGAATTTCCATAAGCTCCACCACTGCTCCATAGACGGCCAGTGAAACCAAGCTAAGGTCAGTCTTCCAGCCCACCGTCGGAAGAGCCTGTCATGCTCAGTCTCTGTCTGTCTGTCAGTCTGTCTCTGTCTCCGTCTCCGTCTCTGTATCTGTCTCTCTGCCTGCTTCTGTCTCTGTATCTGTCTGTCTCTGTCTGTCTCTGTCTGTCTCTGTCTCTGTTTCTGTCTATCTGTCTGTCTCTGTCTGTCTCTGTCCGTCTGCTCTCTCTCTCTCTCTCT
>JABMCL010000171.1:127500-152500 GCA_018857735.1 Alviniconcha marisindica | reverse complement strand
CAATCAACTCACTCACCATGCAATCTGTCCACGACTGTTTGACACAGCTGTTAACTCACCCATCAGTGAAGCCTGTCACCGAACCGATGACAAGTCCAGCAGCGCCAGACTGCCGTGTTCACGCACAGTCGACTGTCTTCTCCTTGGCACCACGGGAGGCGGGGGGTGGGGGAGGGGGTGGGGAGGGGGGCGTGACAATGGTCCTCCATGAGTCTGCAAGCAGACGAGATTTTGGGACCGCTCTTGAGAACAAATATTATTTCTTGCTCTGTGGTGCAAGGAAACATGTTCCACTCGGTCGGACGGACCGTAGCACACTTGCTACACACTTGACTTGATTGTCAACAGCCGGGGAATCTCCTCTGTTCGTGGACCATTGTTTGTTTTTCCTGGGTACGTCGGCCTGGGGATGGAGGAGGTTGGGTTGCATGGCTGAGCAGTGATCGAGGAAAGTGAGCTAACTAAAGAAGAAGAATGACTAACGATTAGGACTGATCCGAGATTAGAGAGAGAGAGAGAGAGAGAGAGAGAGAGAGAGAGAGAGAGAGAGAGAGAGAGAGAGAGAGAGAGAGAGAGAGAGAGAGAGAGAGAGAGAGAGAGAGAGAGAGAGAGAAGACAAGAGCAAGACAAGATTATTTTATTGTTAGGCCTCCGGCCCATTACAACAGGAGTGAACATTCAGGCAATTCGAATTCTCATGGATCCAATGACGGACTTAAACTCAGTTTTCTAGTGTTTAAAGCTTTAAAAACGAAGGTGGATAATTTCACTATGGTTCGTGCTAGCTAATAATAAGGAAATTTAAACATGGATGGTTGTCTATGGTACTTTGGTGGAATAAGTTCATCCCTCAAGGCTATATACTTTGGACATATTAATAAAAAATGTACTTCTGTTTCTGGCGTATTACAGAATGGACAATTTATATCTCTGTCGCGAGCAAAGGATCTATACTGTAAGGTAATGACATTTTAATGCAGACATTCCAATTCTGAATCTAGTAAATACTCTCCGCACGCTTATGTTGTTAAGAGTTCGAAGATAATGACTGAGTACTAATGACTGATTGAAATTAGAGTATACGTTATAAAAATCGTGTGAACCCAGAGCAGCATGCCAGTCTTGTTTAAAGCAATCTATAAGCCTCAACTTAAACTCGTTAATGAAAAAGTTTACATTACCAACACCTTGCATTTCCCAAACCACACCAAAGCCAAATTTATATAAAACATTTCGAACTTTGCAAGCCCATGTAGTATAGTTCTATCTTTGAAGATTTAATAACATAGAGAGAGAGAGGGAGAGAGAGAGAGAGAGAGAGAGAGAGAGAAGGGGAGAGAGAGAGAGAGAGAGAGAGAGAGAGAGAGAGAGAGAGAGAGAGAGACAGAGAACAGAGACGGAGCCCGAGACAGAGACAGAGACAGGAGACAGAGACAGACAGCCCAGACAGACAGACAGACAGAAACAGAACCGACGACAGAGGACAGACAGACAGACAGACAGAGACAGAGAGAGACAGAGACAGAACAGACAGAGACACAGAGAGAGAGAGAGACAGACAGACAGAGACAGAGAGACAGAGAAAGAGAGAGAGACAGAGAAAGAGAGGGAGACAGAGAGAGAGACAGAGAGAGACAGAGACAGACACGGAGAGAGACAGAGACAGAGAGAGAGGGATGGATGGAGGGAGGGAGGGAGAGAGAGAGAGAGAAGAGAGAGAGGGGAGGGAGAGCGAGAGAGGGAGGAAGGACGAGAGAGAGAGGGAAAGAGAGGCGGGGGGAGGAGGGAGGCAGACAGACAGAGAGAGATGGGAGGGGGTGGAGAGAGAAGCCAGTAACATTGCTTAGAGGATGTCGGTACCGTTCTGGATTAGCAGTAGTAGCAGTAATAGTTGTGGTGGTGGTAGTGGTGATGGTGGTAGTAGTAGTAGTAGTAGTAGTAGTAGTAGTAGTAGTAGTAGTAGTAGTAGTAGTAGTAGCAATTTTAGTAGCAGTAATAGTAGTACTAACAGTGTTCTCCTTGTTGCTACTATCATAATAGGTATTATTATTATTTGCAATAGCATTAATACTAGCAACATAATAAACATTATTAACGACATCGGTATTAATAATATCAGCATTATCCGGTTACCGTTCGCCCTGATATGACCGTAATGGTTGACTGGGCGTAAAACACCAACTTAGTTATTTACCGTTCCTGGTCACGTTTCAGCCGCAAGGTAGGCGCTTTACAAATTTCAAATATTATTATGGATGTTGTTGATGTTGTTGTTATTTTTGTTGTTGTTGTTGTTGTTATTATTATTATTATTATTATTATTATTATTATTATTATTATTATTATTATTATTATTATATTATCAGCAGCAGCAGCAGCATTTGTATTTTTATTGATTATTATTTTGTTTTATGATGATGATGATGATGATGTTGTTGTTATGTTGTTGTTGTTATTATCATCATCATCATCATCATCATCATCATCATCATCATCATCATCATCATCATTTCCGTGCGAACGGAATCGTTTTGATGAACGCGCTTTAATTTTTTCTTTATCTCTGTCTTAGATGGCGTTAGTCTGTGTCCACGTTTCGATTCCAGATCCATTCCCATCAACAGCGTTAGTACAGTGGAGAGTTTCAGCTCATGTGTTGGTTAATGCGAATAAGGAGGGGACCATGGGCGCGCGGGAGGGGTGGGGGTCGGGGGGGGGGGGGGAGGGGGGGGAGTGGTGGGGGGGTATAGAGAGACTGACGGCAGACTGAATGGCTAGTTTATCTATAAACCAGTAAAGAAAAGAACAAAAACAGACAAGCAAACAGACACAACAAACAAAAAAGCTAAGCAAAACAAAGACAAAAACAAACGAAACCAATAAAAACAAAAGCGAAACGAAACAAACAAACAAAACAAAAACAAAAAAGCAAAGAAAGAAAGAAAAGACACATAAGAAACAAACAAAAATAATCAATCAACAACAGCAACAAAAACCGACAACACAAGAACAACTATTTGTGTGTGTGTGTGTGTGCAATGGCAGGTTTCACACATGACAACATAGTTTCCAAGAGCCTGCATCATAATGATTCACCCGACTCTGGTGTTAAATTGCATTTTCACGCCGGTGCGCAGGACAATACCTTTCTAGTGAAAGCTGTCAGTTTTCCACGTTATCAAGACAGGAGCAATAAAAACTGCAGCAAACAGTTCTTTTCAGCTGAAGTCCACGGCAGATTGAAAAGAACCTGGATGCAGCAAGTCTGAGTGCCGATTTTCAGGGAGCAGAGGAGAGAAAATGCAGGTAAAAATGTGTAGCTCTCATTACCGTGATGGTCTCGACGGATCCGGTGGGGTCCTGCCGCCGAGACTACTCGTGAGCCTCCCAACCTGGCAGTCCCAGACCTAAAGCGGATCAGCATCCTGTCAAGTTCGCAGTTCCTTCTGTTTCGGGGCCTCTGACATCAGCTTTCCAGTTAAGCAACCCCAGGTCAGCCGGGGACGTGAGTCAAAAATACAAAAGCGAAAATAAAATAAAACTCATTGCAGTTCGACATTGTTGAATGGGTAGCTTATTGTACTTGAACATTAGGTTTGCAGTACTTAAGTAATGACGGATCAGAACTGTTAGAACCAAGAAGAAGAAAAAGAGGGAATATTTTAGATTGATTTACATATTGCTTTATTCGTTTTTTCAACCTTTTTTCTTTTTTCTTTTCTTTTCTTTTTTCTTTCTTTTCTTTTCTTTCTTTTCATCCCCCTCCCCCCCCCCCCCCCTCCCTCCCCCTTTCGTTTTTGTATTCGTTTTCGTTTCTATTTGTTTATGCTTTTTTCCTGCCTATATAGTAGTAGTAGTAGTAGTAGTAGTAGTAGTAGTAGTAGTAGTAGTAGTAGTATAGTAGTAGTAGTAGTAGTATTGTTGTTGTTATTGTTGTTACTATTAAAAATATTCACTGTCCCCTGAGTGACCAAATAGCATGGAGAAGAATGATACGCTTTTTCTCGGAGAAGCTCGGACCATACCCTGTTCTGTCCGGCCGAGTCATCTCTGTTGTGACCGACTGACCCGCTACAAGGCACCTTCGCTGCGACTGACCAGCTATAAGGCAACTTTGCCGTGTTTGGTTACTTATAACATCGCTATGGCTACCGACAAGCCAAGGCATTTTTTGCTGCGACTGACCAGCTATAAGGCAATTTTGCCGTGTTTGGTTACTTATAACATCGCTATGGCTACCGACAAGCCAAGGCATTTTTTGCTGCGACTGACCAGCTATAAGGCAACTTTGCCGTGTTTGGTTACTTATGATATCGCTACGACTACCGACCAGCCAAGGCACCTTTGCCGCGACTGGCCAGCTAAGGTACTTTTGCTGCGATAGACCAACCAAGGCATCTTTGCTATGAGCACCGTTCAAGGCATCTTTGCTGTTGGAACCGGTCAAAGAATCTTTGCTGTGAGTTCCGGTCAAAGCACCTTGCTGTTCAGTGGCACCGGTCAAGGAATCTTTGCTGTGAGCACCGGTCAAAGCGTCCTTGCTGTTGGCACGGAATTTTTGCTGTGAGCATCGGTCAAAAAGTATTTGCTATTAGCACGGGTCAGAGCAGCTTTGCTGTGACCACACGTCAAAGACTGAATCTCAGTTTGCTGTTAGCACCGGTCAAAGCGGCACATTTGCCGGCTGTGAGCACCGGTCAAAGCAGAGTATTTGCTATGAGCACCGGTCAGTCAAGCCATCTTTGCTGTGAGCACCGGTCAAGCCGCCATTTTTGCTGCGAGCACCGGTCAAGCCATCTTTGCTGCGAGCACCGGTCAAGCCATCTTTGCTGCGAGCACCGGTCAAGCCATCTTTGCTGTGAGCACCGGTCAAGACATTTTTGCTGTGCCCACCGGTCAAGGCATCATTGCTGCAACTGACCATCTAAAGCATCTTTGCTGTGACCGACCCGCGCACAGCAAGGCCTATCAGTCTTTGCCGCTGTGACCACCGACACCGGAGCGACAAACCACGGTGCCACCCCATCTCGTTAGAAGCATTCTGTCGTCTGTGACAGTGCAGATGGCTAGGGGACAAAGGGCTCATATTCCGCACAGCGGGACTGGAGGTGAAATATCAGTGGCCATGACGGAGTAATGAGGTTACTCTACTCTTCCCCTCTCTTCTGCCGGCCCCGCGCCAGCTGAGAACGAGGCTGCGCATGCGCGGGGGCATTGAGTGGCGGGAAGCGCCGCCTGATTAGTGGGGCGGGGCCGGGAGAGAAATTAAGTTGTAGCGTTGACAGCGCCGCCATCTACAAAACAAACACGACTGCTGCGCTGCACAGTGGCTTCTCCTTTCCATCGGTACTCGGTTTATCCTTCTGTGCTGCCCGCCAGAGGAAGCCTGCCTGCCTGCCTGCCTGCCCGTCGCACCGAGGCCGAGGGATGCTGCTGTTCATCACTGGGGCGAGACGGAGAAGCAGTGACTTCGATACGGATACACATTTATGGTCTGAATGGGTATAGAAGGGAGACGGTTGGGATGTGAACGCAAGCTCCCCGGCAATTACTGACGTCGTTTGGGACTGAACGGGGTTGGGAAGGAGGGGGGGGGGGGGGGGGGGGGCGAAGGGGGCGTGGGGCGGTGAGGGGGGGGGGGGGGGAGGGAGAGAGAGAACATTCGAATTGGCACCGCCCACAGCATGTTCCATGGACTCTAGCCGGTATGTGCAGCCGGCTTTTTTCTTCCCGCCCCCCCCCCCCCCCCCCTTTTTTTTTTTTTTTTTTTTTTTTAAAAAAATATTTATTGGGGGGGGGGGGGGAGGTAAGTCATATGCAATTAACATTAGGCTATGTTCAGTCAGTCCTGCATTGTGTCATCAGTCCAATCGGCACCACTAATAGTATGCTATTTGACAGCATGCTCGTGAATAGGCTGATGCAGTCTGCCGCAGAAAAACAAATCAAAGCATCCATTTAACCACCAACTAACAGGAACATAAGCACAAAAGTCAAGAGAGAATGGCAAAGTTTTGACTGTGTGCAAATTAATGTGCGCACTGTGACGTCTTGAAAGATGCCATTATGTGACGTGATTCATTCACAAAGCTGACGTCACATGGCGGGACATAAGTCAATGCCAATTTCTCTCAATGTTCCATGGGTTCTTGGTTAATAATATAGATGTACAGTATGTGCAGCCCGTCTGTTATTAAAAAACAGCAACCTCCCTCCCGTTCCCGCTCACACACACACACACACACACACACACACACACACACCACACACACACACACACACACACACCACACACACACACACACACACACACACACACACACACACACACACACACACACACACACACACACACACACACACACCACACACTCACACACACACACACACCACACACACACACACCCACACACACACACACACCACACACACACACACACACACACACACACGCATCACACACACCACCACGCACGCAGCACCACGCACACACACACACACACACACACACACACACACACACACACACGCACGCACGCACACACACACACACACACACACACACACACACACACACACACTTACACACTCACAGACACACACACACACACACACACACACACACACACACACACACACACACACACACACACACACACACACACACACACACACACACACACACACACACACACACACACACACACACACACACACAACACACACACACACACACACACACGACCAACCACACCGCACCACGCACCACACACCCCCCCACCACACACACACACACACACCACAAAACACACACACCACACCACACACACACACACACACACACAACACACAACACACACACCACACACACACACGCACACACACACACATTAAGCCCCATAAGAAGAATGCTGTAGTAAAATCAACAAAATGAAACAACGTGCGAAAAATGTCCATAAGCCCTTTGGACCTGGCAGCACACATACGATTTAGCTACACAAAAAGAAAGAAAAGACAGAAAAGAATGATAAATGTTGTTATTGAAAGCTATTGCTGCAATGGAGACCGAGTGCAGTGTGTCCATCCTTTTTTCCTTACTCCCCCCCCCCCCCCACCCCCTTTTATTTTATTTTCATTTTAATGAATTAAATGCTTCATTTTATGTGCACGTATTTTATCTTTTTTAATCCAAACTCTCTCTCTCTCTCTCTCTCTCTCTCTCTCTCTCTCTCTCTCTCTCTCGTCCTCTCTCTCTCTCTCTCTCACTCTCTCTCTCTCCACACACCACCACACACACACACACACACACACACACACACACACACACACACACACACCACACACACACGACGCACGCACCACCACACACACACGCACAGCACGACCACGCAACACGCACGCACACACACACACACACACACACACACACACACACACACACACACACACACACACACACACACACACGAATCAGCAGTCGATCACTGTTCTATTTTATAGGTTTACGGCAAGCTAATAGTAGACTACGACAAGAAGAAAACCTTCAGGTTAACCTTCCTCTTCAAGAAAACCTTCTTCAAGAAAACCTTCTTCAAGTTAACCTCTCTTTTTTTCTCAAGAAAACATTCTTCAAGTTAACCTTCTTCTTCAAGAAAAGCTTCTTCAACTTAACCTTCTTCTTCAAGTTAACCTTCTTTTTTCAAGTAAACCTTCTTCAAGTTAACCTTCTTCTTCAAGAAAACCTTCTTCAACTTAGCCTTCTTCTTCAAGAAAACCTTCTTCAAGTTAAACGTCTTTTTCAAGAAAACCTTCTTCAAGAAAAGCTTCTTCAAGTTAACGTTCTTCAAGAAAACCTTCTTCAAGTTAAACTTCTTTTTCAAGAAAAGCTTCTTCAAGTTAACCCTCTTCGTCATCAGCTACGTTAACTAGTCAGCATGACTATGAGCAACCGATTTAGCAATAAAACTTATAACATTAATATTATACAAATTATCTCTCTATTATCACATGTAATAAGGTCATACTCCTCTCTCCTAAATAGTTAAAAGAAATGAACTCATGAGCCAAAATGTTTATGACAAACTCATCTAGTTTTCAATAATTATATACGAGCCTTCCTATGCGAAATTGACCTCAAATTGTCAAAGACTGTCAGCAGAGCTCAACTATTGGAGCACGTTATTTTACATTCAGATTTGAAACTGTAACTGCCTTGCCGCACCTGTAGTGCCCCAATACCCCCCCCCCCCCCCCCCCCCCCCCCCCCCCCCCCCCCCTTTCTAACCCCTCTCCATCCCCCACCCCCCTCACCCCCGACGAAGGGAAGACAACCGTGTAATCATCATTACTAATTGCCAAAGGAAGCAACGCTGTCGCACCATATGATACCTGGAGAAGAATTCTTCTGGAGTCTTAAGGGAAGGCATTCACTCCCCGAAATAATCTGATCTCTAAATACTCGCCAGTTAGCGAAGAAAGGATGCCCCCCCCCCCCCCCCCCCCCCATCCCCACGGTAAGTGTCAGTTCACCTTCGTTTGGAGTTTCAGGGCTTTGCACTCGACTCACCTCAGTGTCTACTCTTTGTACGGGTAAAAAAAACGAAACCACCGGTCTGGCCGTCACAAATGTAATGCGCCTGAGACCGCAAAGAGCGGTTTTAGCACAATCCAAGCGATTGACATCTGGTGATTACGGTAGGCGGGCAAATGGAACTATTTGGCAGGCAAATCGCAGCGCGGTCACTGCCGACAATATCCTAAACAATCTCTATAGTCTCATTATCCTCTGCATCACGCACCCTCGCAGGGTGGGAAGTGGACTGAAAGGGGAGGGAGGCCAGGATGTGACGGCGTTCCCTGTGTGTGTGTGTGTGTGTGTGTGTGTGTGAAAGTGAGTGAGTGCGTATGTATGTGTGTGTGTGTGTGTGTGTGTGTGTGTGTGTGTGTGTGTGTGTGTGTGTGTGTGTGTGTGTGTGTATGTGTGAAAGTGAGTGAGTGCGGGTGTATGTGTGTGTGTGTGTGTGTGTGTGTGTGTGTGTGTGTGTGTGTGTGTGTGTGTGTGTGTGTGTATGTGTGCGTGTGCGTGTGTGTGTGTGTGTGTGTGTGTGTGTGTGTGTGTGTGTGTGTGTGTGTGTGGGAGAGAGAGAGAGAGACAGAGAGAGAGAGAGAGAGTGTGTGTGTGTGTGTGTGTGTGTGTGTGTGTGTGTGTGTGTGTGTGTGTGTGTGTGTGTGTGTGTGTGTGGTGTGTGTGTGGTGTGTGTGTGTGTCGCATGTACGAGCGTGCTTGCGTGTGTGTGTGCGTGCGTGTACGAGTGTATGTGAGTGTGTGTTTGCGTGTCTATGTACGTGCGCGTGCGTGCTAATATATGTGCGTCCGTGTGTGTGCGTGCATGCGTGCATGTATGTGTGCGTAGGCGCGAGGGTGGCAGCAGTGCAATATAGGGCCTGGGGGAGGGAGGGGGAGGGGGACAGTGCTATATATCTCATCCGTGATGGAAGAGAGTGAGCGCTAGAAGGGAGGCATTTGGCGATGTAGCTCACCAGTAATTAGGGGGTAAGTGATTGTGAGGAGAGAGAGGAGGGGAGGGGGGGGGGGACATTTTGACGCACCTTACCCATGATGGGAATAAGCGAGAATGTGGAAGAGAATTTTTCAATGCACCCCACCAATTATAAAGGTGAGTGTGTGCGTGTATGTGCGGGAAGGGGAGGGCGAGTTTGGGGTGGGGGGGGGGGGGGGGGGGGGGATGAGGGGGGCTCTCATTGTTAGACGGATGCAGTTAATCCGTTTGGGATATAGCATGCTGATTTTTGGAACTGTCGATCCGCTGAGCCATTTCTGCCGTACTGCTGTGCTGACACACGATCCGTTTGAGGTCAGGTTCGGACGGCCCTCCTCGAAACCACACGGCCGAAAGGCTCGTGTATCAGCGTTTTTATCTGTGATAGGAGCGACTGAACGGGGACATAAAATAGTATGTAAACATGGTGCTTAACGTCCACAGAAACCATAAGGATTGTTAGGGACGGGGAGAAGGGGGGGGGGGGGGGGGGGGGTATGGACGTGGGGGAAGAAGGAGATGGAGAGCAAGTAAACATGGTGCTTAACGTCCACAGAAACCATAAGGCTTGTTAGGGACGGGGAGAAGGGGAGAAGGGGGTATGGAGGTGGGGGAAGAGGAAGACCATATACCTATCACTACACTATCACCACCAGAATGACTCCTGCATTAAGATGGGCAGCGATGAGAGCCATGTTTAATTATTGTGAGGGACAAAGTCACAAGGCAGTGTCCACAGACCACAACCTCTGAAGAGAAAGGACAGCCGGAGCGGAATCGAACCGAGGTCCTTCTGCTTACCAGCCTAACGCCTTACCGCTTCGCCAAACCGGCTCACAAAAGGGATATTAGGGTACTTACTCCTTCAGATACTGTTTCTATGCAACGACTGTAATGGGGGAGTGACCTTCTTCTTCTTCTTCTTCTTCTTCTTCTTCTTCTTTAACACAAAGGTTTAGAAAGAACGCTTGTTTAATCTGACATTACAAAACCTGCGTTATAGCTCAGGGTTGACCTCCATTTCCAGCAACGAATACACAGATAACAGAGACAAACGATGAGAGGAATGAAATTCGATCTACTGTCTTTCAATTAGTAGTGTCGAATTTGTTTTTGAGGAGAACATAAGTGTGAGACTGACATGTATGAATTTCTTAACTGTTTATCCCCTAAGTCATAAAGGTCAAGACGATCAGAACTTACATTATTTTTAATATTGCCAGTAGCAACCATGTGTGTGTGTGTATTTTCCCATGCTTTGTATAAAAAGTATTTATTAATTGTGTACGTTTTTTTATGTGTTTATATTTCATTGATTTGTATATGGGTGTTTGCATGTTACATGTTTTATTAAGAACAGCCAAATGATAATAATTCACTCAATAAAGGACGAATACTCAAGAGTTTATGATTAAAATGCAATACAAAATTAATAATTACAAAACGCAATACCAAATAACAGAAAAGAATGAGACGGAGAAAAAAAAGTTTGTTGTTGTTATCATTGCTTTGAACCCAAGACCAGCAAACTGTCATGTAAATCAAACAAAACCTCAACAGATCACGTGATAAACTAAAAACCAATGACATCACAAAAGTCACAACACAACACCCACAAAACTCCTATCATAAAAAATTAAAAAATAAAAATCCGCAAAAAAAAGAAGAAGACTTTACAAAAATCTAAACGGCAAGGGTTGTGGTTTTTATCACTCGCGTGAGTTCCTCTCTTTTCTAAACATCGCTCGAGATTTTCCGCTCGGCAGTGCGAGCCGAAGACACATTACTGTCGCCTCATTTGCCTGCTGAAAGCTTCAGGACCAGGGCCCTCAATGGGAGCTAAGAGGCGAACAATAACGTTTGGCTGGAGCCGCGTCAGTTTGGCCCAAGCTTCGCTCCACCGAGAAAGGATAATGCCCAGTAACGAAATTTACTCCCTGCAGAACTAGCCCTGGCGCTAAAGACGGGTAAAGAGAGGAGGGGCGGGGAGGGGTTGGGAGGGGGTGGGGGTAGAAGAAGACGAGGCAGCATCGTACCCGGCAGCAAAAGGGGAAGAGGTTGGAAGGGTGGTGAGGAGGATGGCGAAGGCGTGAGCGATGTCAGTGTCGTCGTTTCGTCATCGTCGCCGGATTGTGAATACGACAAGGGAAGAAGAGGGTGGGGTGGGGATGGGGGTCGAGGGGTGGGGAGATTGCTGGTTTGTCGAATTCTTGTTTGCAAGAATGGTATGATTTATAAGTAACGGTACATAATTTCTTTCTTCGTTTTTTCTTTTTCTTTTTTTTCTCTCTCTTCTTTTCTTCGTGTTTTCTTTTTTCTTTCTTTCTTTCTTTGACTTTGTTTTGTCTCTTTTTTGTTATTGTTGCGTGCGTGCGTGCGTGCGTGCGTGCGTGTGTGTGTGTGTGTGTGTGTGTGTGTGTGTGTGCGTGTGTGTGTGTGTGTGTGTGTGTGTGTGTGTGTGTGTGTGTGTGTGTGTGTGTGTGTGTGTGTGTGTGTGTGTGTGTGGCGCGCGTGTGTGTGCGGTGTGTGTGCGTGTGTGTGTGTGTGTGTGTGTGTGTGTGGTGTGTGGGTGTGTGTGGTGTGTGGTGTGTGTGTTGTGTGTGTTGTTGTGTGTGTGTGGTGTGTGTGTGTGTGTGTGTGTGTGTGTGTGTGTGTGTGTGTGTGTGTGTGTGTGTGTGTGTGTGTGTGTGTGTGTGTGTGTGTGTGTGTGTGTGTGTGTGTGTGTGTGTGTGTGTTTAATCTAGACCCCCAAAAATATTAACACTTTCAGCAAATCTGCCTTTACAAACAAATAAATACCGAAAGATTTATTCTTATTTTTTAATGAGCCTCAAGCTACGTTCTAGCCACTGACACATCTTTCGGAGAACATTGCTCTTTTTAACTGATACCTGTTTAGTACGTACCTTACATTTCCTCTTCATAGAAATCGTCTCTAGTAAAACACAAAATCGCAGCACACAAAATGTTAAATACAACGATTTTTTCATCGAACAGTACAAACAGATGAGTAACTTTTTCTTTCTTTCTTTCTTTTTCTTTTTTCAATGCCCAGTTGAAGAGGGACAGTACCAACAAAACGAAAACATTCTTATTAACCTTTTAGTGCTTTGTTCATTTTGCTAGAACGTTGGAAGTCAACTGTATTTTAGCGGTTTTGTTTCAACACCCAAGGGAGATAATTACGGCTCGAAATACGCAACACAAGTACAACAAAGATCTGAGTCGCCTACGGTAACTCTTACCTGGCATGCGTGTAAGTACAAGGTATATAAACTCCACCAGACGTGCATCCTCAAATGTACAGGGCTTTTGTTTGTTTCTTTTGGTTTTGTGTGTGTGTGTGTGTGTGTGTGTGTGTGTGTGTGTGTGTGTGTGTGTGCGTGCGTGCGTGCGTGCGTGCGTGCGTGCGTGCGTGCGTCGTGCGTGCTGTGCGTGCGTGCGTGCGTGCGTGCGTGCGTGCGTGCGTGCGTGCGTGCGTGCGTGTGTGCGAACGTGCGTGCCTGCGTTCGTGCGTTCTTGTCCGTGTCCGTGTGTATGTGTGCGTGCGTGCGTGCGTGCGTGCGTGCGTGCGTGCGTGCGTGCTGTGCGTGCGTGCGTGTGTGTGTGTGTGTGTGTGTGTGTGTGTGTGTGTGTGTGTGTGTGTGTGTGTGTGTGTGTGTGTGTTGTTGTTGTTGTTGTTGTTGTTGTTGTTGTTGTTATTGTTTTTTGTTTGTTTGCTTGTTTGCTTGCTTGTTGCTGTTTATCAGGCCTCAAACACAAGCCGTCATCCAACTGACCAATCACAAGAAGGCAAATCGCTGCATCCCAGACTTCATTTTCAATCCTAAATGTGGTTGTTGTCTATTGTTTTTTGTTTGTTGCTTTTGTTGTTGTTGTTGTTGTTTTGGGGGAGGGAAGGGCTCTGACTGGCAGAAGTGACACAACGAAACTATTGTGGTAGGCCAGAATTGTCAGTTGCTGTGTTTTCACTGACTACGTGCAGGATACAGTGTCTATGCTGTTGTAACCTACTTCATTTTAAAGTGTCTGCCCATTTTTTCTACGTTGCGGATTTTTTTCTCTAAGGAAAATTCAAGAAGCTCGTCCTGAGGAAAGCCGGCAGCGACAGAGTGTTCTACTCCGACAAAAAATCCCAACGCTGAGCCCTTCGATTGTGGTTTTCTGTGCCGTAACCAACATGTCGTAACGCAGAGCGTGTTGGTCATGGTTTTAGTGCCGTAACCAACACGCCGTAACGCACACTGATGAAGTGATGCTTAATGTCCTCAGATGTCAGCTGACATATTAGGGACAAGTTGTGACCAATGCCGAAGCACGGTTCAATAATTCTTTACGTCCACGGAAACCAGAAGGCTCGTTAGGACGGACAGCTCAGGACGGCCACCTCGACTCTCACACAGCTCCTGAACTATGAACGCACACTGTGCCGGTCGTGGTTTATGTACCGTAACCAACACGCCGTAACGCATATTGTTCTGGTCGTGGTTTCAGTGTCGTAACCAACACGCCGTAACGCAGAGCGTGTTAGTCGTGGTTTCACTGCCATAACCAACACGTCGTGAGGCATAGCGTGTTGGTCGTGGTTTCACTGCCATAACCAGCACGTCGTGAGGCATAGCGTGTTGGTCGTGGTTTCACTGCCATAACCAACACGTCGTGAGGCATAGCGTGTTGGTCGTGGTTTCACTGCCATAACCAACACGTCGTGAGGCATAGCGTGTTGGTCGTGGTTTCACTGCCATAACCAACACGTCGTGAGGCATAGCGTGTTGTCGTAAATTTGGTTTAAACAAGAATTTATTTACTGTTTATAACAGTGCCGTAACCAGCACGTCGCCGGTAACGCACAGCGCGTTGGTCGTCGTTTCAGTGCCATAACTTCTTCTTCCTCGAGCACCTGTGCCATAACTCACGCTTTGCACATAGATCACCGATCGTGGATTCAGTGGGCCTACCAAAATTTATTTCCCGATCACCTGTGCCGTCACTCACACGTAATGGTTTTAATTATACGATAAAAAGGTCCTTTTGCTGAGAACCCAGAACTGTCATAAGCCCTCTTTTTTTCCCTCCTTCCCGCCCTCTCTCTCTCTCTCTCTCTCTCTCTCTCTTGGGAAGGGGGGGGGTAGTGGGGGCGGAGTAGGCCATAATATAGCTTTGCACGCTTTGTCTGCTGTCGGGACTTTGGCCACAAAGTTAATAACTTCTACTTTCCCTGTTCATTCTACTTCTTTTCTTTCAGTTCTCTTCCAACACAAAGTAAGACTACTTTTATTCATTCTATTTACTTATTTCTCTATTTATTTTGTCTATTCTTTTTGCCCCTTTCTCTCGCCTGGTAGATTTTTTTTCGCATCGGGTTATTTGTTGTTGTTCTTCTTCTTCTTCTTCTTGCTTCGCCCTGATATAACCGTAATGGCTGACTGGGCGTAAAAAAACTAGTTAGTTACTTACTTAATTACTTGTTCTTGCTTTGTTGTTTGTTGTTTGTTGTTTTCTCTCAAATTAGATCAGTTTACCCTGTCGTTGACATTTCTAACTTGACAAATAAGTACGCAATAAAAATAAAAAATAGAAACTTGCTTTTTTTAAAAATACCTTTTAACTACAAGATTATTTTTTTTTGACCGAGACTGTATTTTCTTATTTCGATGCTGTATTTTCTTGCTACCATTACTTATCATGCAAGTAAGTAAGTAAGTAAACATGGTGCTTAACGTCCACAGAAACCATGAGGCTTATTATGGTTTCAAACTGAACGACGACAAAACAGAAGCTCTTCTCTTTCCGTTTTCGTCTTCCTTGAAACCTTCTACCGTCTCCCTCCCTGACTCGATTACTCTTGGCTTTCACAACATCCCCTTCTCTGATTCTGCCAGGAACCTTGGATTCATTCTTGACTCAAAACTGTCCATGAAGAAGCACGTCATAAAAATCTGCCAAACCGCTTATTTCGAGCTTAAACGCATTAGTTCAATCCGCAGTTTTCTCACTGAAGACGCAATCAAGACTCTTGTTACTTCCTATATCCTCTCACGGCTTGACTACTGCAATCGTCTCCTCATGGGTACACCTAATTCTGTCACCCAACCTCTCCAAAAAATTCAGAACTTTGCTGCAAGGCTTGTTCTCTTGTCATCGCCTCACCACCACTTAACACCTCTCCTGGAAAAACTGCACTGGCTTCCCATTTCAGAGCGTATTAAGTATAAAGTCGCTTGTATGTGTTTCAGTGCTATAAGTGGTTCTGGTCCTGCTTACCTCTTTGAACTGCTGCATGTCTACACTCCGTCTCGTACACTACACTCTTCTTCTGACACCCACATGCTGGAAATCGAACAATACAAACGCAAGACTCATGGCTTTCGCGCCTTCTCTTGCTTTGGACCCCACATTTGGAATTCACTCCCACAAGACCTTAGACACTGCTCTATATAAAAGCGCAGTGAGTTTGGGTACACCAGAGAATAGCGCTATACAAAAGTTATCTATTATTATTATTATTATTATTATTATTATTATTATTATTATTATTATGACAGCGTAGCGATAGGTATATAATCTCCCTCTCCCCCACCTCCATACCCCCTTCCTCCCCCTTCTCCCCGTCCCTAATAAGCTTTGTGGTTTCTGTGCACGTTAAGCACCATGTTTACTTGCTTACTTACATCGACGTCGGCAGTACCACATCGCAGGACGATGTACGCTGTGGAAATCGCAGCCACACAATCCGTCCAGCTTTTCCTAAAGTCCCACGCCCTCATCTCATGTCCGAGGCCCCGTGTCTGAAGAAGCACACAGACAAGAGATGAAGATGAGACCGGGAGGGAAAATTGGCGGTTGGGAGGAAAATGACAGGGTCTGAGAGGTGCAGAGACGAGCCAGGGGAGACACGACGCGAGAGAGGAAGAGGGGGGGAAGGGGGGGGGAGGGGAAGGAAGGGGAGGGGGGGTCCGGGGCCGTTCAGGAGGGACTGCGCGGAGAGAGGAAAGAGAAACTTCATCCCCTATCCCCTCCAGCTCTCCTGGTGCTTCAGAGCTGGGGCCATCTGCTAAGGAAATTGCATGGGACGACTTTCCCTACCTCCGCAATTTGTAACGTAGCTCGCCGTCGATACCCGACCATTCTACCGCGAACGTTGGAGAGGTCCTTGCCAACAATGACTTGGCCTGCTTCTTCCAGCTTTTGATCTCCTGGGTCTAACGATGTGGTAAATTCGGTTTGTTCTTTTTGTGCTGTGTGCGAGTCTTCTCTGCTCCTTTTAAACGCTAGCTTCCGTCGACGTCAGTCGGAGGAGGAAGAGGAGGAGAGGTTTTCTGTATCAGGGATCAGGTCTGTTCTCGCTGTGGGTACGGATAATTTGGCCAATTTGCACCCATTGTTGTTCTAGCTACAGAAATAACAGGGGGATCTGGTTCTCCGCGACGTATCAAGATACTTGTATCGTTATACTCTTATTCAGCCTCTGCCGGATAGTCTTGTCGGAAGATTATCAA
This sequence comes from Alviniconcha marisindica, assembly GCA_018857735.1. Taxonomy (NCBI): domain Eukaryota; kingdom Metazoa; phylum Mollusca; class Gastropoda; family Provannidae; genus Alviniconcha; species Alviniconcha marisindica. The sequence continues at coordinate 135,441 of JABMCL010000171.1, read as the reverse complement.
TCAAGAAAAAGTGCACATTAATTATGCTTCGAAGGGGCGTGCTGGTTCTGCTCCTTGGCACTGCTTATGATTTTTTTTTATTTTTAAATTGCTCCAGGGGATGTTGGTTCACTTTTATATGGAAGAAAAAAATGGACACAAAGCCATATCCGATATGTCTTATTCTACAAGAGTAGTCTCACACAAATGTTTGTCTTGTAAAACTGAAATAGATTATTTTGATTCTTAACTGGATATATGATTCTTTTTTTTAATTCCCGAGCTATAGTGAGAATTATTAAGATCATATCGCAGATAAAATGAAGAAATTTTATTTGTTTAAGATTTTCGCATATTAAATGGAAAAAAAATCTTGTTTCAGATTTTCGCAAACAAAGTGAATAAACTTTACACTTCCATTCTCTTTTATCGGCCCTCGTTGTGTGACGGAGGTTCTTGATACCTGATCATTCTATTACAAGTGTGATTTGTCAGCAATGAATTCGGTCCCAGATAACAAATTCTTGCCGGTATCCTAGTGGACATTTTAAGCTTAAATGGTGCGCTAGTCTTAAGTTAAAATAACTGAATATACACATATAGATGCTGTCTACAAAGATGTGTGTATTGTTGTTGTTGTTGTTGTCATTGTTGTCGTTGTTGTTGTTGTAGCTGCTACTGCTGCTGCTGCTGCTGTTGTTGTTTTGTTGTCAGTTCATGCCAGCTGACATGGCACAATTGCCAAGCCGTGTCTTGCTTGGCATCGTCAAAATGGCCGGTCCCAAATTCTGGCATTGTTTGAGCGGATGTCCTTCCTATGTGGCTGAACTTCTTTGTCTCCGGGTCCATCATTCTGTCGACGATTGTCGCAGGCACAATCAGATGTCTGGCTGAGCACAGATTAATTCTGACATCAATTTTCTCTGCCCCCTCCCCTGGTTAAATCCGCGCCCGGACAGCAGGACACTAGAATCGTCTGCCCTTTGTCCGGGAACTCTTCTTCGCGGGAGGTTTGCAGAGACTCTTGTAAAAAATGAAGACAACAAACACTTCACCCGCCTGGTTTCGGCTTCAGAGTGGGAGAGTTTTAGGGGTCCTGATTAGGCCAGATTCATATGATAGGGAGGAAGCAAATATCTCTCCAACGATGGTGCGAGTTATCTGGGCTTCGTTCGAGAGGGTCAAAGCCGGTTCGGAAAGTTTTCGCTGGTACGGATCTGACACCCTCTCAGTCGGACTTTCTCTCCCAAGACATTGTGTGGAGAGTTAAGCCGCTGCCTTAATGATCCCTAATATGGCAGTAAAAGAGCTCGCGTTTCAATTATGTCCCCTACCGTCACAGACGGCTCACAGGCCTCTCGCCCCTCGCATAAAGCACACGGTGTTTACAGCCGGGCACTTTGGCCGCCATGTTTGCTGACGTCCTTGAGCCTCTCTCTGGCTTCCTTCCCTGCACTGACGTTCTGGCATCGACTGGTAATTGGCGTATTGAGTCGTCTGCTTCCATTCGAAACCGTCAATTTTAGCAGACGACACCCAACAACCGCGGGGGGCAAAAAACCTAGGCAGGAACAAGTCCGGGAATTCAAGAGCGAGGGCTTTGACGAAGGGAGTCTTTTTCGCCTCCAGACAGACGATCGCAAATTTGATTCCGACTTTATATCGCGTGAGCGGCAGGAAGAGAAAAAAAGCGATATTTTCCTCCGGATGAGGTTTCATCGGGCGACCGTCTCGGGTTTGGAAGGATTGAGGGGAAAAGGCGAAGCGATTTTCATGCGATAATCTAACAACTTGTTTTGTCTCAAATTGGGCGTAATTTTCTGAGGGCCCCGCTCCAATTGGGTCCCATTTCCTATCAGCGATTACTGAGAATTTGGTTCTCATTATGTCCAGTCCTCTCTCACTTGCCACGCTAGTCATTTTCCCCGGTACCACGCTATTACCGATGCCACGAACCGTTTGGACAGTGGCAAGCGTGCCAGATCTAACAAAGAGCCAACGTCTGTCCTCGTCCACATCCTAACGCAAGCGCATACACAACAAAAGCATGTGATCCTGGCATGTATCCCATAGTGATGTTGTGCAAAACAGCTTCTATGCATTTCCTTTCAGTGGGCTATTTTTTTTTTTTTCGTTTCCAAATCATGGCTCGGAAAGTGGATGAAAATAAATCACGACTGATGTTGACAATGATACATTTCATTTCTAGTGGTGGTGGTTGTGGTGGTGGTGGTGGTAGTAGTAGTAGTAGTAGTAGTAGTAGTAGTAGTAGTAGTAGTAGTAGTAGTAGTAGTAGTAGTAATCATATTAACACTAATAAATACTAATTAGTACTAATGAATAATAACAAATAACTTTTACATAACGTTATTCTCTGAGCTACACAAACTCATTGCGCTCTATAATATCATCTGGTATTTTGAACGTCAAGTGAAACAAATAATTCTGGTAATGAGCATCATTTTAATCTCGGTTAAAGGACGCTTTTGTATAAAACCATAACTTTATGGGGGCATGATTAAAATTATTTTATAACATCACCATTACTATCATCAGCATCTGCATCATCATCACACCTTCATCATCATTATCATCATCATAATCGTCATCATCATCATTTCTCTCTCTCTCTCTCTCTCTCTCTCTCTCTCTCTCTCTCTCTCTCTCTCTCTCTCTCTCTCTCTCTCTCTCTCTCTCTCTCTCTCTCTCTCTGTTAATTGTACACATCACCATACAACTGTTCCTGTCGCTCTTCTCTTCCTGTTACTGCTAACAGCATCTTCTTACCCGTGCTCAGATTTACATGGTTGCAGAGTAAAAATGAGTTGCTGTTTTTTCAAGGCTTGCGTCGGTCGCCTCTCCTGATTCCAGATGTGTTATATGTGCTCCACAGCTTGGTGCCAGAGGCATCCTGATTCTTCCTGACACTGGGGCCAGCGAAGCGTGCTGTGCAGTGAGTGGGTCCAATAACAGTCTGATGTCAACTCCACTTGCCTCACACTCCCGAGTCTTCCACTTGCCCCCCCACTTTCAGCCCGAGTCTTCCACTTGCCCCCCGCCCCCTTTCAGCCCGAGTCTTCCACTTGCCCCCCACACTTCAGCCCGAGTCTTCCTTCCCCCACGTTAATCCCGAGTCTTCCACTTGCCCCCCCCCCCCCCTAATCCCTCTTCCACTTGCCACCCCCACCCCCCCCCGTACCAGCTTTCGCTTCCCCCACACACGTTATCCCGAGTCTTCCACTTGCCCCTCCCACATGTTAATCTAGAGTCTTCCACTTGCCACGACACCGTTATTCCGAGTCTTGCCACCTTGCCCCACACCGTTGCCCCAATTCTTTCATTTGCCCCACACTGTCCCCAGTCTTCACTTGCCCCCCCCCCCACCCCACACACATCACGTTAATCCCGAGTCTTCCACTTGCCCCCACACGTTAATCCCGAGTCTTCCATTTGCCCCCCCCCCCCCCACGTTAATCCCGAGTCTTCCACTTGCCCCCCCCGTTAATCCGAGTCTTCCACTTGCCCACAACGTTAATTCGAGTCTTCCACTGCCCCACACCCAACCCCACCCACGCCCACACACCCGTTTTCACAACCATCTCGCCCGCCTTCACTTACACACACACACACACACACCACACACACGTTTCCAGTCTTCCACCCCCACCCCACCACCCCCACACACACCACACACCACACACGTTAATCCCAGTCTCCACTTTGCCCCCCCACCCCAAACCACACACACACACACACACCACACACACACACACACACACACACACACACACACACGTTAATCCGAGTCTTCTCCACTTCGCCCCCCCCCCCACACACACCGTTAATCCCGGCTTCCCACTCCCCCTCTCCCCTACTACCACCACGTTAATCCCGAGTCTTCCAAGCAGCAAAAGAGTTGCTGCAGAAACATTTGCTGGGCGGGTTCTCTTGCCGCAAGCATCAGTACCAGTGAACAAACAGAATGATGGTTAGTCAGTTTATTTTTGTTTTGTCCCGTAGTTAAAAATAAGTTCTATCTATCTATCTATCTATCTATCTATCTACTATCTATCTATCTATCTATCTGGCTGGCTGGCTGGCTGTCTCTCTGTCTATCTGCCTGTCTGTCTATCTATCTACCTATATCTTTGGCTGTCTATCTAGCTAGCTATATACCTGTCTATCTATCTATCTATCTCTCTATCTATCTATCTATCTGTTTGGCTGTCTATCTAGCTATCTATATGCCTGTCTGTCTGTCTGTCTGTCTGTCTGTCTGTCTATCTATCTGTCTATCTATCTGGCTGGCTGGCTGTTTCTCTGTCTGTCTGTCTATCTGCATGTCTGTCAATCTATCTATCTATCTCTTTTGCTGTCTATCTAGCTAGCTATATACCTGTCTATCTATCTATCTATTTATCTATGTATCTATCTATCTGTTTGGCTGTCTGTCTAGCTAGCTATATACCTGTCTGTCTGTTTGTCTGTCTGTCTATCTATCTATCATTCTATCTATCTGTCTGTCTATTTTTTCTCTCTATCTAACGTCCCATCAGCCGCATAGGGTCACCCCAGTACAACTTGAATCACACATTCAAAATTATCTTATGCCACTTCAAAAATACAAGTCACTGAATAGCTGGTCAAACGATAGATTATAGTTCCCAAGGGAACACAATCAACAGCAAAGGTAAAACAAGTCAAAAACAGTCAGCAATAAGCAAACCATCAGTAACTGTTGGATTTTAACGTCCCGCCAACTGCACTGGGTCACCTCGGAACAAAAGAAGGATGAGGGTGAGGAATAAAATAAAGAAGATGATGGAGGAGGAGGAGGAGATAAGAAGAAGAAGAAGAAGAAGAAGAAGAAGAAGAAGAAGAAGAAGAAGAAGAAGAGTTCTTTGGATTTCAATGTCCCTTCAACCGCACTGGGTCACCTCAGGTTAAATCAAAAATAATAATCCTGAGAGTCGTGCGACTGAAAGAAGAAATGCCAGTACATTTTTAAACGATAATGATAATGATGATTACAAATAACACAACTGGTAATAGATACACTATTCATAATATCATATGTAATAATAAAAACTGATGATAATGGAGGCTTGGATGAAGTGCACTTAACACAGTTCTTCAGGCACAGTTCAGGATCGACTCTGTAAAATCCTGCACTCTGCGAAAGTGCACACAATAGGAGACGAATTTAATATTTTTGTTTGTTTGTTTGTTTGTTTGCTTCTTGCTGTTGTTGTTGTTGTTTGTTTGTTTATTTGTTTAATTGTTCCAATGTTTGTTTGTTTGTTTCTTGTTGTTGTTGTTTGTTTGTTTGTTTGTTCCAATGAGACTTTTAAAAGAAATCGTATTAAATATGTAGATAAATGTTATACCCATCATCCCAGCGTGCCCGAGTTTTGTAGCCTCATGAATATGACCTCAAAACTTAAGAATGTAAAGTTTGCTAGACTGATTAATTGTATCCTTGACTTGTTTTGATCCAACCAGTAACAACATACAGCCAAATCAAATGTATTCCTTGTGAATATTAGTTTTGCCCCACGGCTTTGTTTTGTGTATGAGCGTTTGTTCTTTTGTAATTTGTGAAGCGCTGTAGTAATGCTTTGTTAGTAGTTATGCACTTGTTTTGATTCAGATTCAGATTCAGATGCTTTATTCACCAAGTTTTACAACAAGGAAAGTGTCTCGAAAGCAGTAAGCATACAAACATAAGCAAACAACAACACTGACATACATCAACTACAACCCATTTGCACTAACAAAACAACACCATAACGCACGTACACACACCTGCGCGCACACGCACATACACACACCTGCACGAGCGCGCACGCACGCACGCGCACGCACGCACGCACGCACGCACGCACGCACGCACGCACGCACACGCACGCACGCACGCACGCACACGCCAAAAGTATGAGTAATGTTCCAATGTAAAATATAGTCCTATGTCTAAGACTAAAATAGGCAATAAAAGTTCAACACACCCACACACACACACACACACACACACACACACACACCCACACCCACACACACACACACCACACACACACACACACACACACACACACACACACACACACACACACACATTTATATGTAACATTCCATTTCATAATATAAAATCCTACTTTTAAGACAGAGCCGAGTAAGAGTTCAATAACAGCAAGAAACGCGCGCGCGCACCCCCCATCCCCCACCCCCCGCACACACACACACACACACGCACACACACACTCACTCACTCATGCACCTGCACGCATGCCCCACCCCTCCCCCCTCCGCACATACACACTTGTAGATAATGTTAAAATTACACGATAACAGAAAATAATAAAAAATAAATAAAAGTCCTACATATAAAACAAGTAAGTTAAAACTAATCAAAGTTTAACAAACACATTCACACGCATACTCCTACACCACACACATGTGCGCACGCTCGACCATGTGCACATGCATATATTATACACAAATGCAAACTCTCTGTCTGTCTGTCTGTCTGTCTGTCTGTCTGTCTGTCTGTCCTCTCTCTCTCTCTCTCTCTCTCTCTCTCTCTCTCTCTCTCTCTCTCTCTCTCTCTCTCTCTCTCTCTCTCTCTCTCTCTCTCTCTCTCTCTCTCTCCATGAATGTGCCAGAGCAACGCGCACTGGGAATAAATAATAACAAGATTATAAAATAAGTAAGTAAGTAAGTAAGTAAACATGGTGCTTAACGTCCACAGAAACCGTAAAGCTTATTAGGGACGGGGAGAAGGGGGGAAGGGGGTATGGAGGTGGGGGAAGAGGGAGAGAGATATACCTATCGCTACACTGTCACCACCAGAATGAATCCTGCATTAAGATGGGCAGCGATGAGAGCCATTTCAATGTCCAGTAGGAAGTGATGGACAAAGTCACAAGACAGTGTCCACAAACCACAACCTTTCTGAAGAGAAAGGAGAGCCGAAGCGGTATCGAACCGAGGTCCTTCCGCTTACCAGCCTAAGGCCTTACCGCTAGGCCAAACCGGCTCACAAGATTATAAAATAAAATACGGTCAGGTTTATAAGGAAAGTATTGTGTGTATGCAACTTTGCTGTCTAGACTCCAGGGGCAATAAGTTCAATAAAACTTTGAAACCTTGAGAACGTGAACGTGCTCACGAATCTGCACAAGTGTTGACTAGGGAAAAACTGAAGGAAAAACCAAACAAACGAAAGACAAACAATAAAATATATTAAATTAAAAAATAAAATGAAAATTCCCTTCGTCTAGTCCCCGATCAAGAGCCGAACCCTCAGTATTTTCTTTCTAACTCACGTTTTACTAGCTCGGCTCCCTAACCATTCAGCTACGGCCTCCGTCTGTCCTTGATCACCGTTGTCTCCTCCACTTCCGGTGGTACATGTTGAGACCGAGGGCTGGTTGTGTCCCACGCCACCCCGAATAATAAGCATGAGTGCTCCGCCCACCCGAAATAAGCACGAGTCACCCACTTCCCCGAACAATCCGTCCCTAATAAGCCTTAGGGTTTCTGTGGACGTTAAGTACCATGTTTACTTACTTACCCCGAACAAGCAAGTGTCATCCGCCACCTCGAACAAGCACGAGTCCCCCGCCCACCCCGAAAAGCACGAGTGCCCCGCCCACCCCAAACAAGCACTAATCACCCACTACCCAGAATAAGCACGCGTCACCCGCCACCCAGAATAAGCACGAGTCCCCCGCCACCCCGAACAAGCACGAGTGCACAGCCACACCGAACAACGCGAGTCACATGCCACCCCGAACAAGCACGAGACCCAAACCACCCCAAACGAGCACAAGTCCCCAGCCACCCCCAACAAGTACGAGTCACGCACTACCCCGAACAACACGAATCACCTGCTACCCCGAACAAGCACGAATCACCCGCCACCCTGAACAAGCACGAGTCACCCGCCACCCCGGACAAGCACGA
>JABMCL010000171.1:115000-117500 GCA_018857735.1 Alviniconcha marisindica | reverse complement strand
GAACACAGTGAACATTTTCTCGTCTTTGTGTTGAAGCTGAGATACCCATATCACACAGGCCACGCACGCAAGCACTGGCCAGGACAATCTTTGTCGAGTTTTTCACAGTTTTCCTGATAATTGCCCTTCGAGGTTCCCCGGCACGAAATTGCGGCGTCCGAAGCACTCTTGATGTCACTTGGACGGAACGAGTCGCCGAGAGTGTCGGTCTCGCTAATCAACTTAGCCCCACGATACACATCTGTCCAATTTGTTACAGTTTTGATACGGGCACGTGTGCACACAAACGTTCATAGCACAAACACGACATCCCATGAATTCGTTCAGGAACCGGTAATCGAAGCGGCACGCTTGCTGTAAGAGAAGCGCAATAAGGTAAGAAAAAAGAGCGGAAACAGAGAGAGGGGAATGGGGACAGGGAGGAAGGGGGGAGGAGAGAGAGAGAGAGAGAGAGAGAGAGAGAGAGAGAGAGAAGAGAAGAGAGAGAGCAGAGACAGACAGACAGACAGACAGACAGACGAGCAGACAGACAGACAGACAGACAGACAGACACAGACACACAGACGAGACAGAGACAGACAGACAGACAGGCAGGCAGACAGACAGACATGGACACAGAAAAGGAAGAGCAGACAGACAGGCAAGGGAGGCGGCAGACAGACTGACTGTGGGAGGAAGAAAAGGAAGGAGGCAGACAGGCAAGCAGGGCAGGCAGACAAACAGACTGACGGTGGAGAGACACAATGAGACAGTGAGGAGGCAGCAGAGACAGGAGGAGGCAAAAAGACTAGAGAGAACAAAGGGGGGGGGGGAGAGGAGCTGGAGAGAAAAATAAGAGTTCAAGAGTCAGAGAGAGAGAGAGAGAGAGAGGCAGACAGACAGACAGACAGACAGACAGACAAACAGACAGACAGAGAGTTATTATCTAAAACAGTTAATATAATTTTCTGTAGACCGCAAATGTCATCAGAGAAGGAAGCACAAGTCATTAAATCACAACTAAAAATCTTGCTTTTCATATTTCCACACACACACACACACACACACACACACACACACACACACACACACACACACACACACACACACACACACACACACACACACACACACACACACACACACATTATGCATAATTGTATATTATTTTAAAGGCTTGTATGAGTGTGTTTGTGTGCTAGTTTTGTATTGTCTAACGGTGTCTTGTATCATTATCATATCACAGTATGAAGGGCTTAAAACGTATGCGCCATACAAATACCATTTTGATTGATTGTTCGATTGAAAGTGCTGGTGTTTTCTTTGTTATCGTTCTTGTTGTTGTTAGTGTTGTTTTTAGTTCGTGCAAGTGAGTGAGAAAATCGTTTACATGACGTTTTGTTCTGGTGTTTCTGTCATTGGGTTGTTTCTATCAAAATGTAGGCGGATAATGTGGGAACGAAAAGACCAGAAAAACATAGATGACATCATAGCTGAACAGTCAATCAATCCTAGTGGTAGGCGACTTTCTCTCGTATAGCGTCAGGCTATGACTGACATTTCCTCAGCCTATATCAGTAGGCCGTCATAATGACAGTCATCGGCTACTTTTGTCGTAGAGAACTGGTTTTAAAAATAAAAAATCTGACGCAAGACTCCTTGTAGCAACAAGGAATCAATATCTAACTCAAACCTCTGATGCATCGCTTGTTGTGTGTATCAAAAACTGTTCGTCTTCCTTCCGATGGTAATAGCATGTAGCCTGCTTAACATGACAAACCGACACCGATTGTTTGCAGACATAAGGCACCGGAAATCGATCAAAATTAATTAGCACGATTGCTTGCCGCTGAAAGGCTGTCACGGTAGCTTAGAGGGTAAGTCAATCGCCTTGCGCTAATGCCAACTTCCTGCGGCAAATCAGCACCAGACGGGACAGGCAGAAACAGCGACAGGAAAGACGCGCGGTAAGTAGCCGGTTCGTCTGACGACTGTGGTTCGTTTGACGACTCTGGCTGCCACAATTGCATGTGCAGCAAACACGGCTGACACCATACGTTCTTGGCAGTGTTCGTGCCGATGGAATTTAAATGGCATAAAGACGCCTTTCTGGGCTTTTTTTCATTCTTTTTTTCTTTTTTCTTTTTTCTTTCTTTCTTTTCATTCTTCCTTCCTACCTTCTGTCCTTCCTTCTTTCTATCCTTCCTTCCTTCTTTCCTTCCTTCTTCTTCTTCTTCTTCTTCTTCTTCTTCGAGAGAGAGAGAGAGAGAGAGAGAGAGTGAGAGAGGGGGTCGGGGTGGGGGGGGGGGGGGGTACGGAAATTGTTGGTATCATTAAATTCTGACAGTCACCTAATTAGTCGATCAATCATGTGTTGCCTCTGTCACCTAGTTGTATATCAACGCAAAGATGGCATTTTATTGACGCATTTATTTATCTGCTGGTTACTGAGTTAGCTAGTTAGTTTGCTTGTTAGTTATTTAAATAGTTATTATTTGTTTTTGATTGTGTAGTGATTATT
>JABMCL010000171.1:102500-107500 GCA_018857735.1 Alviniconcha marisindica | reverse complement strand
AGTACAGCACAAATACGAAGTACGGAACAGATACGTAATAACTGAATAAGTTAGGAGTCAGTTTCTGGCGTGTATGCGTACGCACATGTGTTGCACATATTAATGTCACTTCTACTTTGTATATTTACAAATCATTTTTATTGTGAGATTCACACGTTCACACACACACGCACACGCACACGCACACACACACACACACACACACACACACACACACACACACACACACAACACACACACACACACACACAGCACAAGCACACACACGTACACGTACACGCGCGCGCGCGAGCGCGCACACAGAAAACTATAAACAAAAAACAAAAAGGTTTGGCACCATGCACCACAAGCACAAATCGCACATACATACACACGCACACACACGAGCGCACGCAGGCGCACTCATACACGCGTACACATTTGAGCGTGCGTACCCACAGGCACACCTACACACAGGCGTGCGCACAAAGAAGTAGACGTGCTATTGGTGCTAAGCACCACAAACTACAATCACGATTCTAGGAGCGACCAATACATACTACACCGTCTGAAACGATAGCTATAACCTCTGTGTTCATTTTTTCTCAATTGTGGGGGGGGAAAATCATGTTTCTGGGGAAATCACACGTCTTCCTTATCCAGTTATTTGTTTCCGTTTCAACGTTTCTTCCAGATTTTTCAGCTGTGCGATGAGAAATGTGAGATCTGTACAAATTTATGAACACCTATCACAATCTAGTCAGCTGTTTGTGGTAAAGCGTGCGACTGATTTTATTTATTTTTTAATCATAATGGTCGCCTGCACTCCGAAGACAAAACTGTCATTAGTTCATAATCATAAATGGAGATAATTATAATAGAAATAATATTTTAAAAAATTAAAATAATATTGAATGCAACACTTCACTGCAGATCAGATCGTTATTTCAAAGCTCAGTGTAAAACACAAAGATTCTCTGTAGAAAACCGACCCAGCAAAAGCTGTGCTAACTGAATGGACTGTAATTATGTAAGCAGTGAGAATGCCATCATCAGAATACGCATGTGAACGTCAAGACACGAAAGTACTACGACATTGGTTTACTTTACTAGCAAGCCAGAGGGAGATTATTAAGGAGTAAATCGCATCAACCGTGTTTTGTTGACTACGGATGGCTTCAAGTGCAGAAAAGAAAAACAAATGAACATATCTTTACAGTCTCACACCCACAGACGACGAATTTTATTGTGATCAGTTCGACACCAAACAGTAAAACTGAGAGAAAAAGTACATCGCATGAATATCATGGAGATGCATTCAAAGGTTGTCCAAAGACTCCGACAGGTGTCCTTTACATGTCCTCAGAATCTTCAGGTTCTGGCATGGATTTCAAGCTCCTGACTGGCCGTTCACCTCCAATGAACACAGAACAAAGACAGCTCCCCGAAAGGGATTCGGGACGCTTGGGGATTGGGAGAGGTTCGAGAGATAATAATAATATAAGAAGCTTCTGGTGAAACCCAACGTTGAAATGTTGTTGTTTCGGTTACCCGTGCAGTTAATGCCTGCTTCTGTAGGGGTAATCAATTCTTTTCCTTTCGCGCGTGAGTGAGTGAGTCACTTGAGGCACGTGCGTCTCTAGAGTCACGTGAGCCAAGCCACGCCAGCCATTGGATCAGAGTGTAACACAGCGTCAACTGATCAGCCACATCGAGTCATTGATTAGTCACATCGAGTCACTCGCTCGATCACATCCGGTCGTTGACCAGCGACACCTTCGGGTCATGTCACTCTTATTGCAAATCACGTTGTCCGAGGCGGTGGCGAGGGTTGAGGCTGAGACTGAGATGGCGGCAGAGGCAGATGCAGCTGCGGAGGAGGCGGCAGCGACAGCGGCAGGGGTAGCGACAGCGGTAGAGAGGAAGAGGAGGAAGGGGACGGGAGCCTCAACCCACTGATGGGAGGAGGGGGCGGGCTCGTCAGACTTTTGAAATGCCGAGAGTCGTCCTCGTGGCCACTGTCAAGGTGACTGTCATGGCGACTGTCGTTAGGTGGCGGGGTCGAGGTCACCGAGTCAAGGTCACTGAAGTCGTCGTCGTCCTCGAGGTCGATGTCGGGCTCGTGACGTCCGCCGGTGTTGGAGGAGGATGGGGAGAGGGTGTCCGCTCTTCCTCCGTCGCCGCCTCCCAGTTTGGACAGACCGCCTTGCTGCTGGAGTCTGGAAACACAGGATTGGACGTAAAATATTAAACTCGCTCACGATCAATCAACGTGCACTTGCTCTCGGTGTAAATTTCTTGGAAACAAACAACAAAGTAACAGCAACGGACTAGTAGTGTTCACATGCCTGTGTGACCAGAGCTGTGAGGTTTTCATTCCTTTTGGAATATTATTCCAGGTCAACAGTTGTGTGTGTGTGTGTGTGTGTGTGTGTGTGTGTGTGTGTGTGTGTGTGTGTGTGTGTGTGTGTGTGTGTGTGTGTGTGTGTGTGTTGTGTGTGTGTGTGTGTGTGTGTGTGTTTGTGTGTGTGTGAGTGTGCATACGTGCGTATGTGTGTTGTTGCTGCTGCAGTTGTTCTTGCTGCTGTTTGTGTTTGTTTCGTGCTTCTTCTGTGCGGGTATGAGATAAACTCTATCACAAACATTTGTTTTTAAATGTTTTGATTTGCATACACTTAGTACATTGATTACACCTGTTTTGTTTCTAGCCGTTTCTTATCACACACACACACACACACACACACACACACACACACACACACACACACACACACACACACACACACACACACACACACACACACACACACACACACACACACACACACACACACACACACACACACACACACACACACACACACACCATATCAATTTGACCAAACAAATCTGTCTTCATGGGTGTTAAGAAAGATGATTACGCATCTAGCTCACGATATCATATCATATTATTTTTTTGGCCTCATAATATATTATTCCTACATCAAGCCAGACTCGACTAGTGCGACTAGTGTCACCTGTTTCTTGTCGTACTCACACGTTAAGGTATTATTATTATTTGTCGTTATAAGTGTGTGTCAGAGAGACAGAGAGAGAGAGAGATTCGCTGCTCTCGAGAAGACTCACAGTTCTCTTGTCATAATTATGTGATTCCGAATGAGTGACTTTCTATAGCCCGTTTTGAATATCCACCGAATTGATGTACTTACAGCGCTATTTGATTGCTTCATGGCTGATGCGACATGAAACTGCTGCCGTCTCGGCGCACGAGTTTAATGCTAAAGTTTAATTGTGTGTTCCGCTAGGGAGAAATTAAGTCTATGTTGATGGGGGAAGGGGGAGGGGGGGGGGTATTTGTTATACTTTAGGTTCGTCAGTCACCATAGGTATATCGGCAAACCGCAGCATAGTCTCTCTCTCTCTCTCTCTCTCTCTCTCTCTCTCTCTCTCTCTCTCTCTCTCTCTCTCTCTCTCTCTCTCTCTCTCTCTCTCTCTCTCTCTCTCTCTCTCTCTCTCAATTAGTCAATTCCTTATTCGTATTTATAATATTTGTTTGAGATATAGTCGTGCTTATTTGTGTTTGTAGTGTAGCAAGGACTGGCTGTTAGATAAGCCCAAATGGACCTAACGCTACTATCCTTGAGTATTAAAATTTTCGAGTTTGAGTTCGAGTTCTCTCTCTCTCTCTCTCTCTCTCTCTCTCTCTCTCTCTCTCTCTCTCTCTCTCTCTCTCTCTCTCTCTCTCTCTCTCTCTCTCTCTCTCTCTCGTTACAAATCCAGCTATAGGCAGCATAAACCTTATGCTCCACATGTCGCACCATGTAGGTTGTAGCCACATGCATCCCAGCAGGGCTAAATGACGACCAATGATGATTGTAATGAACTATGAATAGCCAGCATCTCGTGAATAGGCCATAATGACGATAGGGGGAAATGTCGGGGATATGACGAACGAATACGGACTTGGACCAAACACGAACGCAAAGCAGCGAACACCGAGCCGTGGTGTGCATTGTGTCAGTCAGTGCAGACAATGCAGCTCATCGCCCAAGCGTCCAGCATCGATTGCGTCTACGTTCCGCACGCAAGAGGCGCTGCGATGTGAACTAGCACGCGGGGTAGGTTCATGTGACGGGTCTTATTTTCACTCGACCTGGAATCAAGCCACACCGCTAGGAACGGATCGACAGTGTTGTTGGTTGAGTGTTGCTTTACGTCCACAGAAACCGTAGGCTTATTAGGGACGGGAGCCCAGGACGCCCACCTCGACTTTCACACAACTCCTGAAGTCTGACTCGACAGTGTGCGAATGTCAGATATCTATAGGCCTTAACACGTAACAATATTGAATCGGTCTTTTAAATGTTTTAGATTTTTCGATGGGTGGGGATACTTAAAAAAAAAATTGGTTCTGTGTTGTCTTGTTCCATTACATTGAGATTCGGTTCATAACAGGTTCATGCTAGAGTAGAGAGCTGACGTATATTCTATGACGCCCAGGGGACTCGGAGCAATGAATGGTTCTCTGTAAATCACAGAGCAGGACAGACTATGCCACTGCACGCTTTGCCTGCTGCCAGAATTTCTGCCTTTCTCGTTTCAGCCTTCCTGACTCATTCAACTTCATTTTCTTCCAAATTCTCATTGAACATGACAAGTACGTGTGACATAACAGTAAATAGGCTTTTTTACTTCCGGGACGATGAACTTTTTACTTTAATTACCATGACCCGCAAAGTTGATTGGGCACTATTTTTTATTTATTTTTAATAACTCTAAGTAGTAAAACTTTTCTTTTTCTTTTTTAAGGATACCAAAACAACATAGCAAAAACAGCTCAACCAAAAGCAGATAAATTTTGTAGATCTCATTTTTCACCGTTTAACTGTTGTTTAAGTGTTGTTTTGTAGCTTGAAAAAGAGGATTACCCCGAAAATTCGTATGTTGTGTTTTGTAATAATAAACATCGTTCTTTTTAACCTTTTCAGCGTTTGGATCTAAGGAGCAAAGGAATGGATGGC
>JABMCL010000171.1:92500-95000 GCA_018857735.1 Alviniconcha marisindica | reverse complement strand
GTTTGTTTGCTTGATTTGATGGCACTCTTCTTTTTTTTAAATACGTTCCTCAGCTTATTCGGCATATATAAAACATGACGAAATACTTGCATATATACAACTGTTTCCATGCATTTTTATATCCGCTGTCCTCCGCCATCGAGTCACCTGCAGTCCATTTTCGGGGATGATTCTGGCAGTTTATAGACTGTGTAGGAGACCCAGTTAAGTCTGTCTGACGCAGCTTAAAACTGTCCCATGGAACGAAGAAATAAGCGGAGGAGAACCTTGTGTTGTGACAAGGTAGCCCACCTAAGTCTACCTGATTCCCATGAAATGAAGATCGAGGTAAGAGGACGAGAGTCTAAACTCCAAGCACTTGTTTACGACATCCTTCCCCCAACCACTGCCATAGTTGGTTACGTCATTGGTCTCCGAAAATTATCAGCCAGTCTACCTGACAAGGACCCACCCTTCCCGTGGAAGCAAGCAGAAAAGAACTTTGCCTTGTTTCAAATTTTGATCCAGCTTGTCAACCTCACAGGGGACCTATCCTTCCCATTGCCAATTTGTCTCCGAGATCCCATGAGATGATGCTGATGATATGTAGAGCGTCATATCCTCGGATTTCGGGTGACATATTAGGGACAAACTGTGACCAGTGCCTAAACATGGTTCAGTGTTTCTTTACGTCCACAGAAACCGCAAGGCTCATTATGACGGAAAGCACAGGACGTTCACCTCGACTTTTATCCCGTGAGTGGGGTGTTTTAAAAATAATAATTTTATATACCTATCGCTACACTGTCACCACCACTGTCAGAGCTGAGGAGCTGTGTGGAAGTTGAGGTGGCCGTCCTGGGCTCCCGTCCCTAATAAGCCTACGGTTTCTGTGGACGTAAGGCAACACTCAATCAATGTCACATCAGACTTTTATTTTGCAGTACGTGGGCAGAAGTGAAGTCCATTTTAATGTTTTATTCATTGTGAGCAGCAAAGTCACGAGACAGTGTCCATAAACGACTGTAACTTTCGAGAAAAGGGACAGCCGAATCGGAATCTAGCCAGGGTCCTTCTGCTTACCAGTTAGTCCCTCTGCTTACCAGCTAGGCCAACCCGGTTCACGCAAGCAGGAAAGGAAACCTTGCCTTGTAACAAATTTCACTGACCTAGCCTACCTCGCAAGGATCTACCCTTCCCATGGAGGCAAACAGAATAGAACTAGTTTACCTTGTTGCAATTCTGACCCAGCTTGTCTACCTGACGGGGGGACCTAAACTCTGCCCTGGGACGAAGAGGCAGGCGGAAGAGCAGCCTGTGTTGTGACAAGAGAGGAGATAGCAAGGGGGAGGAGGACACGGCGATGAGGAGTCCACAGGTGTTGCAGGTAAACACCAGCACACAATGGCGCGCTTTCCCTCAGCTTATCTCGCCCCCTCTCGCCCCGTACTCCTTCTCTCATCACTCTTCTTCGCCCGCTCTCACACAAAAGACAAGACGGTTACGGCGAAGAATGAAGCAGGGTCTCTTACAGCTCTTCTGCTCCTTGCTGAGTGCCCTTTCCGTTATAGTTATGGGGACGGCGTAGGCTGTAGCGCTCGCCAGCTTTTTGTCACTGGAGGTAGAGTTTCTTTACTCTTTAGCCCTCTCTCTTCACCCTCCCTACCTTTCCGCTTGCACCTCCTGATCTTCCCCGAGGCGGAGTCGCGACCCGTGTTGTTTCGTTTCTCGTAAGAATCGTTTGTATCCCTGTTTGCCAAGGTGTCAGAGAGGTTGCCGAGAGGATCAAAACATTGTTCCTGTATCCGATAGACCCCTACTGGGATCGCCTTCACGGATCGCATCATCAGTTTTTCACCCCTTTGGCGTGGACGAAACGTCGCCAGGCTGTTGCGTATAATTATATACAAACTTAACTTCTTCACCCATGATTATCGTCTATATTTGACTTTAGCAACTACCCCCGTAGAGTTTGTTTGACCGAGACCTAAAGCTAGTTCAGACAGGCTCGTGCGCAAGCCATCTTCTTATGTAGGCCATTTGTTGTGTGAGCGGCGAGCATCAGTGTCAATGCTGTGATCCCTAGACGTTGGCGAATCCTGTCAACATAAATGTTTCGTTCCAAAACGATCAGTCAATTTTTCTCACGCAGATTTTTCGACGAGAGTCAAGATGTGAGGCTTAATGTCTTCAGATGTCGGGCTGACATATTAGGGACGAGAGTCAAGACTGAATTTACAAGGTAGAGCTGAAAAGGAAGAGGGCGAGGACTAGGTGCGTCATGCCGAGCCACGTCATCGTTACGACCGTTCTTTTTGTGACGCAGCTTCAGTATCGCGAAGCTAAGACTTTGTTACGTTACTTCCTGTCTAAGGTCTGTTTCGTGTTGTCTTTTCCCACAGTGTGCTCGGACCTTGGAACTCCAAACCTCGAACATCTGGCCCGCTAATGCTACGGTCACAACCTCGTCGGTCTGTAATCCTTTGGCAGCCCACTCCTTGCCTCGCCCAAAGCTGCTCTG
>JABMCL010000171.1:77500-87500 GCA_018857735.1 Alviniconcha marisindica | reverse complement strand
GCACCCCGCTGTCTGTCTGTCTGTCTGTCTGTCTGTCTGTCTGTCTGTCTGTCTGTCTGTCTCTCTGTCTGTCTCTGTCTGTCTCGTCTCTCTCTCTCTCTCTCTCTCTCTCTCTCTCTCTCTCTCTCTCTCTCTCTCTCTCTCTCTCTCTCTCTCTCTCTCTCTCTCTCCCTTCCCCGTGATTCAATATACAGGCAGACGACATCTACAAGCCGAAATACTCCCACAACCCTTAAATTTGAGTAACAGTATAATTATAATATATAATAGAGGACAAAACCCAACTGCACATGGAAGTGCACGCAAAAGGACTTATTCAGAAAATTTCGTCCTTCAATGGCTGACCAACAAAAATACAAAATCCGTCACCTTTCACCAAATCTACATTAATTTTCTGCAGCCACGTAAACCATTACGTGCAGGCGCGCTGAAGACAAGACAAATTAAAAATGGCTTCGTCGACTACACGGCGTTTCTTCCCAGCCTCAGCATGGAGACGGGCAAGCCTGGCTTGGGTTGCTGCGATGTGTTCCACGGTCTGTTGCACTCACTACAATCAATACATTCACCACCACATGGCGGATTGTTCTCCCAAGATGGGCGGGGCTGAGAGAGAGAGAGAGAGAGAGAGAGAGAGAGAGAGAGAGAGAGAGAGAGAGAGAGAGAGAGAGAGAGAGAGAGAGAGAGAGAGAGATTCGTTCGATTTTATGCGTCATTGGAAGTATTTTTGGGGCATTACGTAGCTGTTTTATTCCAGTAGCACTGAAGACAAAATGTCGCTGACTGGTTTTATTCTTTATTTTCCCTGAGGGATGGGAGGGTTGAGAGTGTAGTCTAAGACGTCAGGATGTAAGTAGGCTACTTGTGAAATAGCTATGATGTTAAAAGATATGGACAGATATATCAGTATGTTTAAAAGATAGAGTAAGTAAGTAAGTTTTCATAGTACATTCCAAGGGCGGACTGACTAAATTGTTGTGTAATTATAGTTATCATTACACAAGCGAATAAATCCAGATACTTCTTTGCGCTTAAATATAACATCACATGTTCATACAGGTAGCCTTTCTCTCTTTGTGCTTTAGTAGTAGTAGTAGTAGTAGTAGTAGTAGTAGTAGTAGTAGTAGTAGTAGTAGTAGTAGTAGTAGTAGTAGTAGTAGTAGTAGTAGTAGTGGTGGTGGTGGTGGTGGTAGTAGTAGTAGTGCTTAAATATAACATCACATGTTCATACAGGTAGTCTTTCTCTCTTTGTGCTTTAGTAGTAGTAGTAGTAGTAGTAGTAGTAGTAGTAGTAGTAGTGGTAGTAGTGATAGTAGTAGTAGTAGTAGTAGTAGTGGTAGTAGTAGTGGTGGTGGTAGTGGTGGTAGTAGTAGTAGTAGTAGTAGTGCTTAAATATAACATCACATGTTCATACACGTAGTGAGGGCAAAATCGCAATGCCCAACACAGGTTTGCCTGAGATGTCAAACAAGACCACGAAGGGTGGAGCCGCGCAAAAGACTGTGAGGAGGAAGTGGACATCACTCGCATAGAGAAGGCTGCAGACTTCGTCACACCCTGAACACTCAGCTAACCATAGCCACAAACTGCGTCAGTCGACTGGTCACTTGGTGTGTGTGTGTGTGTGTGTGTGTGTGTGTGTGTGTGTGTGTGTGTGTGTGTGTGTGTGTGTGTGTGTGTGTGTGTGTGTGTGCACGCGCGCGCGCGCGTATGTGAATTTTGGTGTGTGTGTGTGTGTGTGTGTGTGTATTTGTGTGTGTGGTGTGTGTGTGTGTGTGTGTGTGTGTGTGTGTGTGTGTGTGTGTGTGTGTGTGTGTGTGTGTGTGTGTGTGTGTGTTTATTTTTACTTATTTTTTATTCAGTTTTTCTTAATTCAAGCTTAGCATAGAAACTCTAGCAGATTGGACCCTGATTTCTGCGTCCGCAGTACCTCGCCGTAGGGTTGTAGCGTTAAAAAAAAGAATTCAGAGTGTGGGGCGAAGAGAAGGAAAAGGCAACGGCGCACAGTGAACTGCCGTTTCTAATCAGCCTGGGATTGCGTTCATGTAATAGCTGTATAATACATAATATGCTTTGTGATTGGCAAGGGTGCTCAGGGCGGGGTCAAAGGTGACCATAGTCTACAGGCTGTCAAGCACATTATCACACTCCAGGCAATGAGTGTTGGTTTACCCCCACCTCCCCCACCCCTCTTTCTCTGTCTGTCTGTCTGTCTGTCTGTCTGTCTGTCTGTCTGTCTGTCTGTCTGTCTGTCTGTCTCTGTCTCTCTCTCTCTCTCTCTCTCTCTCTCTCTCTCTCTCTCTCTCTCTCTCTCTCTCTCTCTCTCTCTCTCTCTCTCTCTCTCTCTCTCTCTCTCTCTTTCGTTATATAGCAACGCAAAGATGGCGGGGTTTTTTGACGCATTTATTTATCTGTTGGTTAGTTATCTAGTCAGTTTGTTAGTTAGTTAGTTAAATATTATCTGTGTTTTGATTGTTGAATCGTTCTGACAGGTCCGCTGAAATTATTTGCTTTTATTTGTTGTTTGATCATTTATTTGCTATAGATTTCTCTGTCCGTCTGTCTCTCTCCGTCTGGTCTGTCTGTCTGTCTGTCTGTCTGTCTGTCTCTCTCTGTCTCTCTCTGTCTCTCTCTGTCTCTCTCTGTCTCTCTCTGTCTCTCTCTCTCTCTCTCTCTCTCTCTCTCTCTCTCTCTCTCTCTCTCTCTCTTTCGACATTGCTCTGCTGTTGACATACTTGGCTTCTGCGTGCAGTCACTTTAACCGGTCACTTAAGGGAGCTGTGCAAATTGACACATTCGCTGACAAACACATTTATCGCGGACTTGAATAGGTGCAAGAACAAACAGTTCGTGGCAGTAAGCTCACTCACTGAGACAAACGTAGTTCTCTTAGAGTCACACAGGGGCTTAATATGGCTGCATGTGCATGGCCATTGACAATAAATTAAGGTTGTTTCAGCAAATGAATTCTAAGCTTGTACATTAAAAGGGTTGGCTACAATTTAACAAGCGATCCTGAACGGCAGAACTACCTTAGAACTGAACTACCTGAACGGCAGAACTACCTAAGAACTGAACTACCTGAACGGCAGAACTACCTAAGAACTGAACTACCTGAACGGCAGAACTACCTAAAAACTGAACTACCTGAACTACTTGAACGGCAGAACTACCTATCTGATTCACAACGTACCGTTGTTTCGTTGTTGTTGTTGTAGTTTTTGTTTGTTTGTTGTTTTTTGGTCGCTGGCTTTTCTTTACCAATGTTTTTTCTTCTTTGCTTTCTTCTTTTTTCTTTTTTTCTTTCTTTCTTTCTTTCTTTCTTTCTTTCTTTATTGCTTTTCTTTTCTTTTCTTTATCTATTTATTTGTTGCTTTTTTCTCTTTTCTTTCTTTCTTTCTTTTTTCTTTTTTCTTTTCTTTTTTTGCTTTTCTTTGTTTTGTTTTACGTTTTGTTTTAACAGGTAAATTAAACCTACGACGAGGGAAGCATTATAAAAGATTTACCGAACCCTGGGTCCAGCAATAATAATAAGCTACATTTTCTTCAGCAAGACTGGACAAAGCTACAGAAAATCACAACCAAATCAAGAAGACAAAATAAAATAATGGTACTTTTTAATGCCTGCTGTGAGAGCTAAATAAGCAGATGTCGCCGCCCAACTTTGTATTTTAATATTTTTGATGGGCACACTCTATAGCAAAAGCAAGGGTACGTAGGTAGGTAGTGTTGCTTAATGTCCTCAGATGTCAGTTGACATATTAGGGACAAGCTGAGACCAATGCCGAAGCATGGTTCAATATAGCTTTACGTCCACGGAAACCAGAAGGCTCGTTAGGACGGACAGCCCAGGACGGCCACCTCGACTCTCACACAGCTCCTGAACTATGAAAAGCAAGGGTCCTGGTTGCGCTGTTTAAGAGGTGTACGCAGCGACATGAATGGTAAACCCTTTCCCACTTCTCCCCGTCCCTAATAAGCCGTACGGTTTCTGTGGACGTTAAGCACCATGTTTACTTACATGAATGGTTTTACGGAAACTAAAAACAGACTGAAAGGTAGCAGTTTAAGGGACGATGGTTTAGGAATGCAAAGTCGCAACGAAATCTCTCTCTCTCTCTCTCTCTCTCTCTCTCTCTCTCTCTCTCTCTCTCTCTCTCTCTCTCTCTCTCTCTCTCTCTCTCTCTCTCTCTCTGTCTGTCTGTCTCTGTCTCTCTTGTCTCTCTCTCTCTCTCTCTCTCTCTCTTCTCTCTCTCTCTCTCTCTCTCTCTCTCTCTCTCTCTCTCTCTCTCTCTCTCTCTCTCTCTCTCTCTCTCGATAGAAAGCTAGACAGATGCATAGAGAGATAGCATGCACAGATAAACATAGACAGATATGCGAAAACGTTTCAAGAGGAGTGTGAGCCCGAATGGAATCGAATCGAACCAGGGCCCGGCCCAGCCGCGCCCAGCAGACCTGCAGACCACTTGGCCAAACCGACTCACTACCGCTCGACCTGATATCAGAGGCCAACAGAGACACAGGCCCACTCCGTCATCTGGCTGTATACCTGTTTGAGGACCGACCACGCGCCCATGTTGTATTCCCCTCGCCTCTTACCACAACTTCCAGTCTTGAAGTGTGTGCTGCCCGTCTTAAAGGTTGAATGGGTGTCGCCCCTGACAGATATCGATGACTTAATGGGTTAACCGAAGCTGTGGGGAGAAGGAGGCGGAGAGAGAGGGGTTGGGGGAAGGGGAAGGGGGGCAGAGAGAGAGAGAGGAGAAGAGAGAGAGGAAGAGAGAGAGAAGAGAGAGAGGACAGAGAAACAAAGAGCGGCACAGAGACAGACAGACACACAGACAAACAATCAGATCAGAAATCGAAAGAGAGGGATAATTACGAGAGCGAAAGAGAGTGACTGAGTGAGACAGAGTGGGGGCCGAAAGAGAGTGAAGTGGCCTGTGGAGTTTATTTATGAAAGAGTATCAGTCGCTGGGAAGCGGTGATTAAACGTTAATGAACATGCATTCTTATGAACTTTTATGACTAGCATTAATTCCCGACACATTATATTTTGCATCCGTATATTACAAATACCACAAATAGGCCACTGAAGCGATTGATTTTATATTAGCAATACACAGCTGCATGAATCATAATACCCTTAAAGGAATACATTATTATGGGACAACATTAATAAATGGACACAAGCTGGTAAGATACTACATAATATATTATTAAATAGGTAACTGTGTGGCTTTGTGTGGAGGGGGGGGGGCTACACGGTAAACCTATGCAACGGTCCGACACAAATTTTGCATTGTTTTCCAAACGCCGGTTTCAATATCCATCGAATCGTCTGTTAGTCACTAGTCCGCCATCTTTCAAACAAAAGCCTCTTAGATCATCTGCTTTATATCAAGGATTTGTAATAAAGCCCTACAAACAACGCTCCTGTCGTGTCTGCTTCTGTTTTGAACAAACTGGTCGGTTCAAAGGGAAACTACTCTCCCCGTGAACGGTATCGTCAGTGCAGACGACAACAATCCGTAAGTTTTCCCCGCAGGTCATTTACCCGGCACGCTTCCTATCATTTATAATGCTGCTGTTTATGAAATGGATACACGTATCGGTGACAGGTAGGCCACGGATACACGTGTGTTCGTGATAAACAGATAAAAAACATTCGGCCAAATTGTCAGGTGAGATACCATTCGTTAAGGGAGTGGTGGAGATCACGTTTCTTCCAGGTGATGTGGGATACGCTACAACATGAGTACATACACATAATGTGGGCTAGACAGCATGAGTACATACACATACTGTGGGCTACACAACATGAGTGCATACGCATGATGTGGGCTACACAACATGAGTACATACACATAATTTGGGCTACACAACATGACGCATGCGTATAATTATGATGTGGGCCACACAACTCGAATGTACACGCATGATGTGAGTAGTACACAAATACATAAGCATTTTTGACGGCTATAATTGCAATGCAATATGAATGCATAAACATGTGTGTGGGCTATAATTGTAATACAATATGAATGCATGTATACGCCTTTTGTGGGCTGTAATACACCATTCTAAATGCATACAGTTAATGTGGGAACGCACACCACTTGAATGCATACGCACGATATGGGCTGAAATTGACACGTCGGAAACGCATACGCAATATGTGTTGGCTACAATGCATAACGCATACAGATGAAGCGGTAAACATGGGAAATAAATGACACAACCTAATGCCTATGCACAATGTGGGCTACGCACAAACCTGAACACATACACATGATCTGGACCATAGCATAATATAAAACCTGCAGGCATATGCGTGTATTGTGCTTAGTTATAGAGGGACGGAAATGGAATCTTCGCTAAGACTTGAACTCCTGCCAAACATTCTCGTGACATCATTCTCCGGATAAACCCTTTTACTCCGATTATATGCCGAAGGGAGAAGAAAAAACAAGACCCACTCGCCCGAAGGAAAGCCTAGGGGTGTCTATCCGTATCATCGCCTAAGTATTTGACACCTAGTTAGAAAGGTGTGCGGCACACACTCAAGTGTTGCTACAAGGGAAAGCAGACTATTCACGTCTCGTCAGTTATGTGTAGGACTCGTGGACGAAGTTTCTTCTTTGATACTATACATAACAGATTAAGCAGAAGTAACTCGGTGCGAAAAAACAACAACAAGATTGTTTAAACAAGATTTTGTGTCCTCCGCTGTGTAAAATAAAACAAAAGAAGAAAGAAAAAGAAATTCGGTTGTAAAATAGAATCCAGTTGAAGAAACAGTAATATTTATAAGCTGATAAGTTGTTGAACGTGCACACAGTGAGTATCTTTCAGCCTCTGTTGTTTTATTACGCTCAAAACACACGAACGATTAAAAACAGAACGCTTTTTTTAACGTTTATTTTAATTAGCATACAAACCATGTGCAACTGAATTTTCATTTGGTTTAAACAAAAATTTACTCGAGACAAATTTTCATTTGAAAACACTCATAAATAGAATTGACAGATGATACATGCAGATATTATTTCTTTGTTTGTTTGTTATATATGTGTGGCACTCACGGTTTCCTTTGTATGGAACAATAATAATAAAATAAAATAAGTACTTGGCTTGACTAATACACCAGCAAACGGTGTTACGAATGAAATTTGATATTTTTAGGTGTTAGTTAGTGGAGAAGTTTTGGCTTGCATTCTACACAGACTGAGAGCCAAGTGGATCAGATTTAATTCCTATCACCTTTCTTGTTTGCTGATTAAAAAAGATGCAAATTTGAGCATGTTTTGTATTGTCTAATTAAAATAATAGTTTTATTTCAACTTTTTTGTGTGCCTTTAGTCTTGTTTCAGAACGCTTGCAGTCAGTGCGTTTTGTTTTTTGTTATTTGTTTGTTTTGTCTTTTGTTTGTGTGTGTGTGTGTGTGTGTGTGTTGTGTTGTGTGTGTGTGTGTGTGTGTGTGTGTGTGTGTGTGTGTGTGTGTGTGTGTGTGTGTGTGTGTGTGTGTGTGTGTTTTCCAGAAAGTTAATATATACGTGCTACTGTCACAAACATTAAGTCTCGCTGAATTTTGTACGAGGTGACGCGCATCCATGCAAGCGGGCCCAGCCATGAATAAAAAGTAATTATGTCGAGTGTACTGATAATGTGAAGCATGCAAATGTCATGCACTGGAAAACATGAGTCATCGCCAAGAAATGTTTGCGGTACCCTAAACCACGAGTTATGATAATAATAAAAGTATTCATACAGCGCAAAATCTCGTCTGGAAACTATTCTAAGCGCAACCACGCACACACATGCACATATGCACCCGCACACACGAATTATCACCGGCATGTGGATCTTGTCTTTCCCTCCTTTTGAGACGATGCTTCTGCACAATTATTCAGTCGTTTGTGTTTCATCTTTATGGTTGTTATTGCTGCCAGTGACTTTTGTCGCATCTGATTTCTTTCTTCTTCTTTTTTTTTTCGGGGTGTGGGGATGAAAGGAGGGGGGGGGGGGGTTAAGACTATACATTCATTTGCACCTGCAATATTAAAAACAGCCTCAACCTATTAAAACAAACAAACAAACACACAAACACACACACACCTCTCTCTCTCTCTCTCTCTCTCTCTCTCTCTCTCTCTCTCTCTCTCTCTCTCTCTCTCTCTCTCTCTCTCTCTCCTTGCAAATTCAGTTTCATTTGTCTTATTTTTGCTTCAGATTCGAATTTTTAGACTCAGTGTAATGGTTTCAGTACAATTATTCGTATATTATCTTACCACAATTTTTCGTATTGTATTTTGTTGTATTTAGTGTTGCTGTGTCGTCATCGAGGACAGATTAATAAAAAATAAAAATAAAAAACACACACAAAAAACAATAATAATAATAATCATGTAAAAGCTGACTTGCGCTTAAATTGTTTTCCTTCTGTATCATCCTCATCCTCTTCCGTCATCATCCTCATGTTCATCATCCTCATCGTCATCATGCTCACTATTCGAACCCCAAGGTTCAGTCGAACCACTGCGCCATGGTCAACTGGAAACCTACAGGGTTGTGAGAGAGGAAAAGCGAAGGCGTAAGGCCAAACTGAATGCGGTGGGTGTTGCTAGTAACCGGATCGCCTTCCAGACATGGATAGGGCCTGTGACACCGCCAGCTGTATCAATAGTCCTTTCACTTGCAGACAGATTAGTGTACGTCGTCTGTACGGGTGTTCCGCCTTTTTCTCCTCCTTAACGTCACCCGGTTTTCATGCTAAGCTGGGGAGTACTGATACGCCACAGGCATGGTTATGTGCTTCCTCCCCACTCAGTCCCACCCCACCCTCCACACACACACACACACACACACACACACACACACACACACACACACACAACACACACACGCACGCATGTACACGCACGCACGACACCGCACGCACGCACGCGCGCGCGCACACACACACACACACACACACACACACACACACACACACACACGCACGCACGCGCGCACGAACACACGCACGCACGAACACACGCACGCACGAACACACGCACACGCACGCACACACACACACACACACACACACACACACACACACACACACACGCACGCACGCACACGCACGCATGCACGCACGCACGCACGCACGCACGCACACACACACACACACACACACACAGCATGAGCGTTAAACGACATGAGAGAGACAAGCAGGAATGCATATCCATGGCAATAAAACACACACAAAAATAAAAGTACATGTCCAGAAAATAGCCGTACTTTCCAGCGCCAGCGTTAAATGACGCGAGAGAGACCAGGGAAAATGCATACCCACGCTTATTTGCAACTTCCGGCATGAGCGTTAAACACACACACTTCTCTCTTCTTCTTTTTTTAATTTTATTGAAAGTCTTTGCACATAAGCGATTTAGACTGATCTTACAATTATCCAGACAACAACATAATTATGTGAACAAGTTACTCCAAAACAAAAAAAAGCTAATCCAAATGATCATAATTATTTGAAAATACACGAGTTTGTAACAAGTCTGAAAAAGAACGAGGCCGTGCTGGAAAGTACGGCTATTTTCTGAGCAGGTACGCCATCCAAAACTCATGCTGGAGAGAGTAGATGTTCTACTGACTCACTTGTTTGTAGTCGCAGCAGCAGTATGTATATGTTTATACATCCATACATCCATGCACATACCTTCCTCCCTTTCTCCTCATCAAAAAGTCGCGCTGGCACATTCCAAGCCTCGCTTATGTTTTCTTGCATTATTAATAGTTCAGGAGCTGTGTGAGAGTCGAGGTGGTCGTCCCGGGCTGTCCGTCCTAACGAGCCTTCTGGTTTCCGTGGACGTAAAGCTATATTGAACCATGCTTCAGCATTGGTCTCAGCTTGTCCCTAGTATGTCAGCTGACATCTGAGGACATTAAGCAACACTACCTACCATTATTTATCGTTTCCCTTTCTGGGCATCCAACACTCACA